>WAAD01026906.1:109120-178016 GCA_013389945.1 Fregata magnificens | reverse complement strand
GCTCGGCGGGTTTGCCTGCGGCCTGGTGGGTTGCAGCTCGTGGGGTCGTTAAGTCATATGCCAGTCATGGCGGTTCCTGCCTCCTTCGGCTTCCCTGGAGGCAAATGTGGGTCTGAAAGGAGATGAAAAACCTGCAGGTCGTAGGTTACGTGCTGAGCTGATTGCAGACCCAGCCTTGGCGCGATATGCTCTGGGTTTTGCGTTCTTAGCATCTCTAGGCTGGCTGGCTGCCGTAGTGACTACCATTTGCAACTAGGAAAAAAAAGAACAACAACCGGGTTTAGTTTCTGAATTTGTAATTATTGATAGCTGCAGTAAAGCCGGTATGCCCTCCGCATTTTATAATATGGAGAAAATAATTAACCACATTTGCGGGAAAAAAGAGCTTTCTAGATGAGAAAAACGTACTGTTTTGATCCATGCAAAGTGGAAAGCACAGGCAGAAAGAACGGTGGTGAGGCTGAAGAAAAATTATCTCCTTTAACTATTACTCATTGAGAGGTTTGTTTGCTCAAGGGCCATAGAGATTAAATGACAAGATTTCCCTATTTCGTTTTCTATGGGAGAACTCAGGTTTTCTGGGTAAAGTTGAACAGAGAATAATGAAAAGCTGCATTTTGCGAGTGAAGAATACAACATTATTTGCTTGCTGGAACTCAAGAGCAAAGAAGAATGCGTTGTTAGAAACTAGTCTAAACTAGTGAATGACCAAGCTGTAGGGCAGGGTCTTACAGACCAGGGATCTAGGTCTTCCTCCTCGAAACTTGCTGAATGGGTTTAAACACAAGACTTGAGTTTACAGCTTTAAACAACTCATTGAATTACTTGATCTTGCGCAGGTATTGAATACCTGCTCTTCCCAATGAAGCTAGTGGGACTGATTTAAAATTTGCCAAGTTCTTTGACATGTAGGTGAGATAGATGTAGTCTGCTGTAATGCAAATGAGTTTAGGTTTTGGACTGGTTGCTAGTACAAGACTCAGGGAGGACTTGATCACTTCTGAGCAAGGCAATGTCTCTATACTTAAAGGGATACAGTTTCAAAGATTTTTGCATTAAGCTCATATTTTAAATTCACACACGCACAGATGTGATCTGATCAGAAAACTCTGCTACAGGTATGAAAACGTGTATGTTCTTAAGGGTCCTTTTCTCAGGCCACAACTCTGATGTGGCAAATAAATGATTTATTGATTCAGAAAAGCCTATGAATTCATTTGGGTGCATTCAGGCTGAAAATATTTCTAGAGAACTGTTTTTCTATTTTCACTAAAAGTTAGGTGCTTGGAAGTACATTTTGAAATAGTTGCTGCATTTGTAAGCTGTATTTTCAATACAAGAAAGAATCCCCAGATCTGCACCTGACGAAGGGAGCGGCAAGCCTTGGATCCTTGGATTCAAACTTCCAATGTGACAAGGAGACATGGGGACGGGAGAAAATCTAACTGCACTTGGCTTCAGGTCAGGGAATGGTGAAGGTCAAGGATTGTTTTTGATCTTTTTGTTTTCCTCAAAACTGTCTGAAAAGAATGATTTTAAACTTGACTGTGAGCAGTTACTTTCTGAATTATCACCTGAAGGTAAAGAGCAACATGCCAAGGTTGGGTTTAAGCTCACTGGAGTTCATTGGACCATAGCAGATAAACTCCAGGAGCAACGAAATGCTTTCAGGTATATTCAAAGTCAATCCAATGAGGAATGATTCCCTACAGCATGTCGGATGGTATAAACTTGTATTTTACAAGAAACAGGAGAAAGAATTTTCTTAGCAACTGAAAAAAATGTAGCTGAAGAAATGGATCACTAGATCTGAGGTGTATGTTCAGCTATGCTTAGAGCTGATATTCTGAAATATTATGGAAAACTATGAGCAAAGTTCACAAGGTTTTTCTGTAGACTTGCAGCTGGGTGTGGTTTTTTGATGTTTAATGTTTCACATTTTTTTATGTGTTCTGCTTTAGAATGCATTATCCTGTTTCAAGGATAATGGCAGGGCTTGTATTTATATTCTTTTTTAGAAATTGTAGACTGCTTGCTCCTGAGGAGAGTGGTTTGGTACCAGGTAATTTGAAGTCCCCATCTGAAATGGACAAAACGCGATTTAGAAAAACAACATCAGTAAACTAAGGTTCAGAGTGCTAAGGAATAATTCATAGCTTTTTTGCTGTTTGCATCACTTCAGCCTCACTGCAGGTGAATAAACAGTTGCATAGGGAAAACACGAGGAAGAATGGGCAGCTGTGAAGCCTTTATTCTTTGTAGTTTGTAAAACCTGCTGGTGAGTCAGAGCAGCTGGAGCCTGTCTTTACATTTGGAGCATATGACTGGTTCTTATAGCATGAGCGATTTTTTTAGATCTATTCAGAAAATTGGAGTACTAAAAATACATTTCAGCTCCGAGTCCTATTTGTCTGTGTAGAACTTCCACTTTTCCATTTTCCAGTACTCTAAACTATGCAGTAGCTCACCAAAAGAAATAAACAAAAAAGCAGACAGTGTATTTTTTTAGTATATTTATTGAAAAATCAAAGAGGCTGGATACTCTGGGGGTTTCAGAGGTGCTTCACCGAGAATCCTGCTAGCCACAGCACAGGGTTAAAGCATCCTCTTGAGAATGCACATTTGCAGCTAAGCAGCAACTTAAAATTGTGACCAAATAGCTATGTGACTGATGGTTGGCCTACAGTTTGTGCTTTTTATCTGTTGAGAGAGCCCCTCCTTGTAGAAATAAGCAAAACAGACTTTTTTTTGATTGAAACAAAGGACTTTGGGGACCATCTTCAGCCTCTGGTCTGAGTTCAGGCAGGATTCTGGTTGGGGCTTGCAGCACCCTGTGGTCCACAGTGATAGTTGGCTTTGGGCCAGCGCCCATAAGGAAAACTACTTCAGCTTTCCACAGGCCAGAATTCACTGCATAACTACTCTGAAATTCTGTGGGCTATTTTTCTTTTTTCTTCTTTCTGTTTTTAAAGCAGAAACTTTATTTAACATCCCTTTGTTTTGTGTCGCTGACAGCCACCTTGCTAAGAAAAATGCCTTTTGGACAAAGCAGAGGGAGGAAGCGAAATAATTTTTCAATGCTCTAGTGTGAGAGACTTAAGAAACTGTAAAAAAGATTGTTATATTAAATGATTTCAGTGGTTCCGTAACAGATTGTGCATTAAAGTCAAATGAGGCAGCTTAGCTATTGAAGAAATGAAGGAGGTTTAAGTTCCTGAATGAGTTNTATATATATATAAAAATTGAGTAATAAATAGGAAAGAAATGTATAACTTTTGTTCCTGAATGAAATTTGTTGGGAATAACATCTCATGCTTTTGTCATAGCTAATGAAAAAAAAATGACCTGTTGTAAGGGTATATATAAAACAGTTGAAAAATATAATTAGCAAATTAAAACACTATGTGATGATGCAGAGAATTATTTGTCTCAATTATTAAATCCAACGTTTATCTTAAATTAGAAGAATTGATCTATAAAACATAACCCTTATCTCTGATTATATGCATATCTTCCACAAAGGTCTGATTCACCACACTTCAAACAAGACGTTCCTGCTTCTTGCTCTCAGCTTAGCGTTTTGGAAATAAATGAATTTTAATGCAGTGCAGAAACTAATAGTAAATGAGAATCCATAGTTAGAAGGGTTTCCTTAAATGGTTCTTTTCAAATGCTCGTTATATTTAAAGTCAAGCTACACGCTTGTAAAAACAGGAATACATTTCACTGATTAAGATGTATCATGTAACGAAAGGAACAGATCCTGTTTTGCTTTTAAAATGCCTTCCTCTTTTACACAGCAGATGGTGCTAGATTGTGAATGTATGTCAATTTGATTTATTTATAGTCTGACGAATATTCGGTGAAAGACGTAGCATGTACAATGTTCAAATAGACTACATAGCAAAGTGATTTTTATAAACTCATTTGTTTTGGCACAGTCTTCTGTGGTGTGCACGCTTTTCCTGATGTCTCCTCTGCACCCTTCCAAGAATTTCAGAATTGCTTCTATTTATCGTGCTTATGAAAGATGCCAAAACTAACAAGGAATTGAGTGACAGAATTACAGTCAGTTCTAAAAGGTACCTTTTATCTAAAGAATATGTATAGCAGAGGTAATAGGAATTTACACAAATTTCATTTATCTTTTGTACTAGAGCCTCTGTCAACAGCATCCCAAAAGCATGGTAATTTTCCTGATCCAAGTCTGTGTGTCAGCACTGCTGGACTTAGCTTTGGCAGGTGCTGCTAAAAAGGCAAGCCAGACTCCAGCTGCCTACAAATCCCGTTTACCCTTTTGGGATGTGATAGGGCCCTTTCTAGAGCGGACTCTGGAGTGAATTTGTCTGCTATACGCTGGCTGTATGATGCATTTCCATGAAAAAGAGGTATTTGGGCATCCACAGAAGGGTGCGTGTTTAGACCTGCACTCAGACTGCCTCTCAATAGGTCTTTGGGCTCACCTAAAGTGCCTATTTGCTGCCTGGCATGTAAAGTTGCTAGAGGTAAAGGAGCTGCAGAAGTGACCATACACAACTATCAAAGCATAGGATGCCACATGGCTTCTAACGTTATCCTGCCCTTGTGCTCTCCTGCCCACATCCAGCATGAGACCTTGTTAGAGTATAGTCAGCTCTAGTCACGTCACCTGTATCTCAGCATAATTGAATGTGTTGGCTGAAGCGTTACTCAAGGAGCCCAGTGTCTGACTCTTGAGGAATTACAATGGACATTTGGTGTGTAACTTTTTGGGGCTCTTCTGAAAACTCCAGATGCAATAGTTTGCTAAATAGGCTGATTTGTCCCTTGACGGTAAGAACCTTTGTTAGAGTCTGTTAGCTTAGATCCTGGAAAGATACTTCTGCTTTTAGGAAGGCATAAATCAAGAGAGATGCAATGTTATAGCTCATTTGCCTTATCCAAGACCTAGAGGATGAAAGAGGCAGTGTCACCGCAGCCTTTCCAGAGGCCTTTTCTGGAGTGGAGAAATACCCTTTTGGGATCCTTTGTCAGGTGCTGATTAGATAGTCAACAGAGAAAAAAGCCTGCTCAAACACTGAGGAAAACTAGGATATATTTGCAAAGACATTCTCAAATATCACCCCAGAAGGCATGTCCTGCGATCAGTGCTGTTTTCTGGTGGTCAGTGCATTGGTAAGTATGAAGAACTAAATTAGTGGATAAGTAAAGTAGAAACTAGCGGGGTTTCCCAAGGAGTGACAGGATTGTTTAATCCTGTCAAAGAAGTGGTTACTAAAGCAACTGCAGGAAGTTTAATCCCTGAACTGCAGTTAATGTCAGTAGATCCAGGTGTTGCTGAAATTCCTCAGAAGTGAGGCCTCGATCCCAATAATGGCATAATTATTTAGTGACTCTGCAGATGGGGAAAACAATGTAAAGAACAGACCTGAGTCTTGTATCATCTGAGTCATTCTCTCAGAAAGACAATTAAAGTGTTACCCAAATTCATATCTTATTAAGGCTTTTAAATATCATTCCCTCAGTGTGAACATTTATGGAGAAATCTTGTATTTTAGCTTTCCACATACAGTTCAGACTCCTTGTTCTTTCCTTCAAGGTCTTGTGCAAATTAGCTCCCATCTGTCTTTCTTTTTCTGTCTTCTAGCCCATTTCTTGCCTGCCTTGCCTGGCTCAAGCTGCCCCCTTTTCCTACTCCCCACCTCCAATTTCTTTTCTGGCAATATTTTTTTTTTTTTTTTTTTTACATTTTGCAAGTTGCTAGTTAAAAGCCTTATGGGACCACAAGCATCTTGTTTTCCCTAGCGGAGAAGATTAAAATGTGAAAAGAAAGAAATCATACAAGAATAATGTGCCATTTCTGTGTGCTCTGTATGGACCTTGCCCAAATACTGAGAATGAACTATAGGTAAGTAACAACTCTCTACTTGGTAAAATAAAAAATGCTCAACTGTGCAACATGCTCATGTTGGACTGTATTATATTGTTAGTAATGGAAATGAATCTTACCCCCTGCTAGACCAAGTCCTTGTTAGGGGCTTGGCCTTTGGGGACAGGGAAGGTGTCACAGAAACTGAATCAAGCAGAAGAAAATGAAAGTTATGAGAAAAACGGTAAGCAGTAATAATGTTGAGCTAAAGCTAGTTGGTGGAGATGTTGTAGAGGAGTTACAGCACCATTTGATTAGACCCTGGACGTCATACGTGAAAGATTTCTTAAACCTTAAACAGAAATCACTGATAGTTTACTTCAGTGCTCTTTAGCAGAATTAGCTCTTTTAAGCTCTTGAGTTAGTTCTTTAGTAGAGTTTAACTTGAGTTTTAGCTCTTTAGTAGAGTTTAAGTCAAGTTAGCTCTTCAGTAGAGTTAGCTCTTTTGAAAAAGCCAAGCCAGTTTGTAGTCTTCACTTGAGATACTGGGTCAAGTTTTAAGTCCTGAGGAGCAGGATATATTAATTTGGGTCCTTCGTATTGCTAATACACAGATAGACCTTCTTAACCAAAGTCAACTTGCACTTGCCCCCTTTTGTCTATTTCCAAACCATTTTTAAGCCATCTTTTTCATGCCGGATGATCTCTTTCTACATTTTATAGTGCAAAACATTCCAGAATGTCCGATGACATCAGCATTGAGCATTTTGTGCTGGCCTTGGATAGGATCGAGCAGGGACCTGTATTGGGCTCTCCGGCTTTTCTAAACGTTGTTTAAACAATTTTAACAGTTTCTACAGAATTGTTATATACCCACAAGAATTTAACTGCAAAAGTGACTGCAATAACCACTTTTTTGTCATAATTCTGGTTTTCTCAGATGCCTTCAAAATTAGGCTACTCAGGAAGATGTCTTAAGATAATGAAGATTTTTATGCTTGAATGATTAATTTTCAGCTCTGCCCTTCTGCAGCTCCAAGCTTTGCTTTACGTCCATTACTGCTCCTCCCCGTAAGAGATGCCCATTCTCCTTTGTAGGCTCAGTTAGAAAAAACAGCCCAAAGATCTCAGGAAAAGTTTGAGGAAAATGAATTTTTCAGGGTTTTTGTGTAAGAGGGCAGCTTAACTGAGGTTGTTCTAACAGTTTTTTTTCCCGGCTGCCTAGGCAATTAGTCCTCGGTTTTAATAACTCAGAAGGAGAAATCCAGGTTTTGTGGGATCTGTTTCCTTTGAGAGATGTCTCCGGGCATTGCTGTCTTTCCCCGAGTCTCCTGCTCAGTGGGTTAAGCCTGACTCTCTCTGTAGGTGGCTGACTTCAGGGTGTTTGAAACTGAGAGGCAGATCACTCCCCATGAAATGAGTTAGGTAATCATGGGGTATTAAGGTGGTGTTAAGAGGGCCTGCTCTTTGCCGATGGTCTCTTTGAGTGGGAATTATGGTATCAGACTGCAGTAGAGGTTTCTGGCAAAAATAAAATATGTCTTATTTGTTGACATGTGTCTTGTCTCTTGAATCAGTGCCCTGGGGAAGGACCTTAGCTTCAGGATTCAACCGAACATACACTAATCAGAGAAGGCCCCTGATTCCCCACCAGCCTTGGCCATGTCCGTGGGTAACAGCGAGCGCTACTGATGCTGAACCAGGCTCACGGGCTCCCTCCGAGGACAGGGAGCCCAGGCTTGAGGACACATGCTGGGGAGATGACAAATGAACACCATGAGATGTGACAGTGTGCTGCATCGCTGCAGGAGCCTCCTGCATTGGGATGAGCCGATCCTACAGAGCAAATATTCACTGTTCTGTATATCTTGTCAACAATTCAAAGCATGGGAAGAGCATAGAAAAGGCTGATAACCCACTGAAGTGTCCTGTTTCCAATGGTCCTTTTTCCTAGCACCTGGTTTAAAACAAAAAGTAATGACATGTCTGTTATAAAGGCTGTGAAGGAGGCACATGGTACAGCAATGACTGTGGAAAGCCCAGGAGAAGGCGGCTTGCCAAGTGTGCCGTAAGAACTCACAGGACAGGTGGGACATGTTTGGGGCGGTATGGACGTGACTGGGAGCCTCCAAAAGTGCAATGCAGTGTGGATGGAGAAGGATGATTTAGTCCTGGATTCGCTCACAGGGACAACTCAAATTAACGACCACGTAACAATATTAAAGTGACCAACAGGAGTTAACATCTGTTATACTTTCAGCCTGCAAGTAAGCGCTCCATTTCCCAAAACTCTTATAAATGTTATCTTTCTGAGATTTTATTTTACCTTACCACAGTAAGGAGTGATTTCTTGACTTCGCCATTATCTCAGTTTTATCTGTCTGTGTTCAACATAACTAACTTAGTCATTTTTACACAGACTTTCACCTTAATGTCAGATACTGTCTCAATTTGTTCACCAGATGATACCTAGTTTTGCAATTTACGGACTCCTCAGGGTAACTTTTCCCCTGCCTTTGCCTTTCAATTCCCTGTACCGTTATTTATATTCCCTTCAAATCTTACAGTCTGGTTCTGCAACCTTTAGAAATCTAGATGAGAATCATCTAAACAGTTACTTTTTCAATTTTGTGTTTCTGATCCTTATTATAAGTGGATTTTGAGTTCATGTTGCCACAGGCATTATGATACTGCATGTCTGACTCAACGATCTCAGGCGTGTTAAACGATAAAAAGAAATCACCAGTTTGAGATTTTTTTAAAAATAAAATCTTGTCTTTTAGAAGTATCTTTTTTCTAGGATCTCATATTTTTCGAGTTTCTTTAGCACAGTCTAATAACTGCATTCTTTCCCCATGGCATTGTAGGCTATTGAAAGTCTAGCATCTCTGAGCAAACAATAGAAAAATATTAGAAACAAAAAAAATCTTTTGCACACTGCTAAGTCTGCATGATCAGCTGTTCTTTTCTTGTTATTGACCTCTTTCTGCCATTTTTCTTCTAGATTGAATCCTCTGGCTTTGCTTTCACTCCTGCAACCAGGAAATGTTCTTTGGTAGTCAGAAAGGAGCGCTGTAAGCCAGAGCTCATAATTATGAGGTGGGCTCACCCAGAGCAGCAGACTGCTGAGGCTGACATGAGAGGCTCCCACATTTGGTGTAGCGGGTGCTGGGCTGTGGGAAGCTGGGCTGGCACAGTAGCTCAGTGCTGAATGTGGGAAATGACCCTCCCAGCAGCAGCGTTCACTGCCCTCATCTCTCTTGTCCTCCTTCTGTCCAACAGGAGAAGCAAGCTTGACCCTTCATGGCAGTTCACTGGCTCTCCCATCCCAGCTCCTCTCCGTAGCAGGAAGAGCCTAGCCCTGCGTCCTGTTCTTGGTGGGGAGCAATTCAGCTGTGTTTGCTGAAGCTAATCGTGGGATCATTCAGGAGGCCATCCAGCCCAATCTCCTGCTCACACCAGGGTCAGTGCAGGGTCGTTCAGCCCAGGTTGCTCAGGGCTTGGGAGACTTGGTAAATGCAGTGGAGCCGAGGCTGATCATAGTTAAAAGAATGAGAACAGAACGTCTTGTGTAGTTGTTTATCTTGACATCAGCAAGGCATCCGACGCCATCTCCTACAACACTCTCATTGATAAACTAATGAAGAATGAACTAGATAAATGGAAAACCTTCTGAACTGATGGTCTCAAAAGGTTGTGATCGGCAACTTGAAGTCCAGCTGGAGGCCAGTCACTAGCAGTGTGCCCCAGGGGTCAATACTGGGGCCAATAATGTTCATCAATAACATCTTCATTAATGCCCTGGATGATGGCGTAGAGTGCACCCTCAGCAAGTTTGGGTGCAACTGGGAGGAGTGATTATAGAACAGATGGTTGTGCTGCAGTTCAAAAGGACCTTGGCAGGCCCAAGAAACGGTTTGAGAGGAGTCTCGTGAAGTTCAACAAAATGAAACGCCAACTGCTGCCACTGGGAAGGAATAACTCCATGCACCACTACATGCAGTTTTACAGGAAATGGCTTGGGAGTCCTGGTAGACAAGTTGAATGTGATCCAGCAGTGTGCCCTCACAGCAAAGATGGCCAACAGTCTCCTGGGCTGGATTATGCAGAACATCACCAGCAGGGAGGTTATCCTTCCTCTTCACTCAGCCCTGGTGAGACACATCTGGCGTGCTGGGTCCACATCTGGGCCTAGCAGTGCAAGAGAGACAGAGACTTACTGGAGTGAGTCCAGTGAAGGACTATGAAGATGGTTAAGAAACTGGAGTATCTGGCATACGAGTAGAGGCTAAGAGAGCTGGGGTTGTTCAGCCTGGAGAAGAAAAGGTTCAGGAGGATCTGATCAATGTGTACATATGCCTGATGGGACTGAGTAAAGAAGGCAAAGCCAGGCTCTTTGCAGTGGTGTCCAGTGACAGGACAAGAGGCAATGGGCACAAACTGAAACAGAAAACGGAGTGGTCAGGCAAAGGTGCACTCTGAACACTGAGCAGAAAACTGCAGTCTGGCAGTTAGGCTCAAGAGCAAGAATTAGCATTTTTCAAAGACAGCCATAACCCCATGCTTCGTATTCACATACACATTAGTTTGTTTATGATTTGCCACCTTTCAAGTTTCATTTTTTCTGTGACTTATTTATTGTATCCAGGCTCCACTTTCATAAAATTTCTCCCCCAACTCCCCTCAGATGTACTCACTGATAAGTGTCTTGTGTCAAATAGCAAGTACCAGGTTTTGCTTATACCAGCTAAAGATGACTGGTAAATACTTCAGTGCAAACCCAGACATGTTAAATAAGGTGCATTTTGTGATCAAACAAATTAATTTGTAAATTAATATTGTGTATGATGTGAACACAGTGAAAGAGTCTTCCTGAAGAACCCGTGAGGTCCATGCAAGCCTGTGAATACTTTTTCAGGTACTCACGTATTTGTAATATTCAGTATGTGTATCACACAATTTGTTCAGTAAGTTGTGATTTTTTTCGTACTAACAGACTGGCAATCCATAAGACTGACTTCTGTGCATTACAGCAAATACTGGGGATGTAGTCACAAGCAAATTTAAGCTGCTACTATGAGTTTCAAAATATGAGAGTAAAACTATTCTGACAAATTCACTAAGATGTACATAATTTTACTCCAAGTTTTTTGGTGACATTACAAATAAGTGACAGTATCACAGAAGTTATTCAAACACTACATATAATCACAAGAGAAAGAGCAAGGTAACAAAATTATGCTAAAACAGGATGTTTAACAATTAGCCAGAAAGAAGCCACTTCAATAGTCTGAGTAAGTTAAGGACAGAGCCTCTTCCTGTAATCGGTGGAGTAAGTGGGAGATGTGAAATTTTCAAGGAGTCATATGAATTATAATGTGTTGAAAAAGTTTATTTGTTATAATTAAAAAAACCCCAACCTGCGTTCTTTAAAAAAAATAAAAAAGGCTTTGTCTTGAAAATTAGGTATCTTGCTCACCCCCTCACCCCAGTAGTGAAACCTCCATTTCTTATCATCAGCTCAGATCTAACCTGTAGCTTCCTGCTGGAAGAGAAACGGCTTCCACCCCTGTGAGGGAGCACTCAGCAGGCAGAAGCATCTGGTGGGCCAGAGCGTGGGCTGGGGGAAAGGAGATACAAGTTTGATGGACTGCCATTGGATCCATGCAATGGGTTTCTGTCTGCTCTCCTACGTTTTGAGTTATGTTATTTTTTTGTCTGGAGCCCTCTGCTGCCGTTGTGGCCCAGGGTAGCTCAGGACAGCAGGAATCCACTGGAAGTGCCAACACTAGAGCCCCAGGGCTATTGCGGAGATGTGAATGGTTTCATCTTCTGCCAACAGAAAACGTCCTGGAGGACTGGATATTTTCTTCTGCATTTCTTGTGCTTTCTGACTGTTGCCTTCAAATAAATGAAGTTACTGGTGGACTGGGTGATGACATGATGATATTCATGCATCCGATTCCAATCCTCTTTCTCCCTTGAAATACAGACAAGTCTTTCTCTCCTCTTTGTTCTCGGTATCACTCCTTTTGTTCCTCTATATTAATAATATTTAGTATGGATTTTCAGCCTCCAAGACATCTGAAATTGCTCACCGTGGTGAGGTATATCATCTAACTTAGCTATCTAAAAGCTATCATCTCGGCTGTAATTCATGGAGACATAAATATCTCCTAAGAGATGGTTATTCTGTATTTTTATATTCTTTCACTAAGATGTTGCTTACTGTTGCTTACACTCAAACATTTCAGACTTGCACATGTGAATGACTGCTTGACTAAGTGTCATGAATAACATTTATTTCATGGTGGACTGACGTTTTCTGGAAAAGAAGAGTAGTGACAGCAGGGAGCTGTTCCTATTCTTTTAGGAATTTTTGTGAGCTTTCTATGTCTTATTTTAGGCTTGCTCCTGGAGGTCAGTAGTCGGTAGACATTTTCTGAACAAATGGGAAACTGAGAGAAATGGAGAGCTTGAAATAATGTGTCAGAGATAATAGGGATAATTTATTTCTTGATAGTAGAAAGATAGAAATTGATCCTTTTTCAGCACTGAAAAAAGTTCAGTTTGTGGTTTTCAAGAAAAGATTTTTTTTCCTGCCACTTGCTTCATGTTGAACAACCAGTTCTAATAAGGAACTTTCAGTATTTGCATCTTTATGATTATTTCAGAAACACTAGCTCATTTGTTCTTAATAATGTTCCTGAAAAATACCAGTAATTATATAATGGCTGTAGAAATCACATTTTAGGTAAATGAAGAGAGAAATTATTTTTTTTTATTATAACTCTCCAATTTATATGTAATTACCAGCTATAAAAGAACCTTCCTGGTATGCATAATGACCACCTTTTGTCCTTGCATGAAAAGTCGAGGTGTTTTCATTCAAGGTTTTGTTCTCTTCAGCTTATTCCTGGCTGGTTGGGGAGACAGAGGCAGCTGTTTTTATGACAAGTCACACAGCCCTTCTCCAGACTATTGAAAGTGTTGGTTTGAAAACCAGCTGGGTGTATTTTTAGTCTGTCAAGCCCAGGCCACAGAAACAAGAATCCTGGGCAAGCTAGTTGAAATGTGCCATTGTTAAAAAGGAGCTGTTCTTGATGTTGTTTTTTTAATGTTAATAGAAACTAGCCATTATTAATTACCTGTAACTGCTATGATTTAAGAAGAATGCAATAGAAAACATGCAGACAACATAAAGCGGCACTCATTGTTTTTCCCGTTACTTTGGGCTCCACTAGAGATTTGGTGCTCTACCGCCTTTTGTGTAAGTATATATAAAATTCTAAAAGAAAAAGATGCAGGACTACTCTTGCTGTCTCAGTTGTTATGATTATTAACTGTAAGCCACAGTAGCATTTGTAATCAGAACGAAATAGACTTTTGTTTTTTGGACAGAAGGAAAAAGGTTACTGTCTGTGTAACACCACGGCCATCTTTCTGATAGAAGTGTGTCAGTTAATTGACAGGGGAGCATGATCGTTTTGGCCTTTGTATTTTGTTTGGAGTAGAGGAGTATTGCTGGAGACGGAAAATATAGAAAAGAGGTGGTTGCTGTAGATGATACAGTCATAGACTGCACCAAGACTGTAATTACTGGGACAGAAGGAAAATGCTGGATGTAAATCTTGTGAAGACGTGAGAACTGGTGCTTGACAGCAGCCTGGATGCGCAGTTCCAAGGTGGAAGATCTTCAGCTGATTGAACCTGAATGACAGGTAGGAGAGTTC
This sequence comes from Fregata magnificens, assembly GCA_013389945.1. Lineage (NCBI taxonomy): Eukaryota > Metazoa > Chordata > Aves > Suliformes > Fregatidae > Fregata > Fregata magnificens. Next base: position 164,435 of record WAAD01026906.1, on the reverse strand, counting down.
CTGAATAGCAGTCTTCTGCAGCGATTTTATATACTTTACCCATATCTTTATCATCACTTTTGTGGTGGCACAATATTATAGGTACAGTGAATGACTGGTACAGAAAAGACACCAGCATCTGTCGGTATGTCATGAATCTAATGGCAACTGAGATGAAATGGCTGCAGAATTTAGTACACGTAGAGCTGGAAGAAACATCACTGTCAAGAATACCCCATATTGTCCTTCAAAAAATAGGGAACCGGACAGACGTTTTTCATGCTTCAGTGTCTATCACAGGTTTGATACTGTTTTGGCAGAAATACTCCCAAGAAGGCAGCCAAGAGGAAAAAAAGGTCTTGCTGCAGTGTTATTTTTTCCAAATTTTAAATAACTCATGTTTTTAATTAGGAGCATGGGTGAGTGAATAATTCTGAAGCTTGACTGGGCTCTTCTGCTGTTCTCATGAAAATTTCCCCAGATTTGGGCTCTGAAAATTGGCCCTTGAATTACATAATCTTTGTTTTGTGCAGTGTGCTTTTTGAAGAGTAAGCAGTCTGGACAGTTATGTGAACAGCACAATGGTCTGGCTCCCCATGGATTTGTACGCTCTTCCTTTCTCTGAACATCCCCATGCTCTCAATTCCCTTGCAATATTTTTACTCTCACTCTTATTCCCTAAACTTCTTTATGACGCCTTCTGCATGTCCTCCGTTGTCTCCCTTCGCACTGAAGCCTTTCCTTCAGCAGAGCCAAGCTGCCCACACGGAGGTGTCTGTCCTGGGGGAGCCGAGTTGCAGTCTGGTCTCCCCTGACTGCCTTGCCTAAACCTCTGCTGATGGTAGTGAGAGCCAGCCATAAATACATACCCATTTGCAGATACCTCCATGTATGTCTCTCAGTCTGGATCTGAGTCTTTCCAGCAGCTAAAATGAGCTAACGTTAGAGGGAAAGTTAAACCAGTAGCCATATGAGTGGAATGGTGGTTCCTCGTAACTGTGGGTCCGCATTTACATTTTGCTGCAAAAGCAGTCCCTGCTTCAGACAGCTGCTTTTAGCTCTGAAGTGGGTTCAGTGAGGAAACACAAGTTAGTGCAAGGGTCTGACATGTACTTGGCAAAGGCATTTCATGTGGAATCAAATTTGTAAGGTATGGAAGTATATCAGCTGATGGTACTGGGTTGCTTGTTCTGCTACTAATGAAATCACCTTTGTTCAGGTTAGAGTTAAAAACCTGTTCATCAAAATGTACGGGCAAACGGGCCTGTCATATCAGATATTATAATAAGAATCACTAAATCTTTAACAATCCTACTTCACATTTAATTAAAAATCTCTCTTGTTTTCAGCAATCCACATGTTTTATTCAGTTATTGCTTAAGAAAGTGGACTATGTAATGATCAGGGGATTTACAAGATGTAACTGATTCCTAGTGATAATGTATATTTATCTAGGAAGTAGCAGAATTTTCTCCTTCCAAATGAACTGCATTTATTATGTGGATAAATGTGTAAAGATAATTATTTGAGGTAACAATGCTTTGCTATGACTGAACTTGTGACAGCAAAAATGCCACTCAACTTCAATTGGAAAAAACCCCTTAACATTTTCATTTACTTGGTTGCAAAATTCAGTGTAAACCCAATTGCCTCTAGCCCATTCTTGAAAAGATCTGGCAATGTTTTAGAAGCTTTTGAAACAATCACGTTGTAATGGTTCAAACTTAAAGAGTATTTATGGCAAGATGAGTTACATTTTTTACTTTCTTTTGAGAAAAGTTGACAACTATCTTCACTGAGTACTGCCAGATGTGTTGTGCTATGGTGATCTTCTAACTCTGTGGACAAAGGCTTTTATGTGTTCAAGGGAAATCATACTGCAATAATCTCATTTTTTTCCACCCACTTTACGTAAGTCTGATTCCAGCTTATCTCACAAAAACACACATCAATTTCTGTAAGGTTTTTTTATTACTATCTATAGGAAGATTGGCAGCATATTGCAATATGTGGAACAAGATTTTCCATGCCTGCTCTGATCATGCTTTGCTATGAGGACACTAAGAAATTTGACTGGAGAAATTACATGGGTAAAAACAGGGACAGGAAAATCAGTCTGGATAAATCTGACACTTCCATGACATCTCTGTTTGTATTACCGAGCACATTATCTATTCAGTGACTCCTTAAGCTCTACTTCTTAAAAATAGAAAGATGTGACTCTATTGCTTTCTTTTAGCCTCTCTCTAGTCTCCTGGCAGAAAAATTTATTTACCTTAAAGGACCTGTGGCCATTTTTGTTAATAAGCACATGTGTGTGTATTTTTGGGAAGAACCTTAATGAGAGAAAGCTAATGAAGAAAGCCAAAGAAACTTCAGTTACCCGCAAGGTATTGAGAAAGCTGCAGAATGGTGTGGTTAATACACAATGTAGAAGTGATATCATGTAAATGCATGTGTTGTCTCCCTACTGTAACAGACTGTTGTCTCACCATCTCCCTCAAAGCCTTCATATCGATGCTGCTGCACATGAAAGAAAGAGTCCTGTCCTGAAGAAACCTGCAGGTGTTGCCACCGTGGCCTGTAATGACCCTCTGTGCTGAATGTGAGCGGGAAACATGACGACTTCTTTATTCCACCCTGGAGTCTTTGGAGATGGGGGCAGAAATATTTGGTTATCACCAAACACCAAAACCACCAGAATATAACACATATAAATAGGGTTAAAATAATACTTTCTTTTTATCCCACAGAGACACTTGCTTTATCGACTGTCAATAGCGAGTGAATGGTGAGTTTAATACACAGTGGCTCATGCTAGAGCCTACGGGTAAATGACTGTCTTATTTGTAATAAACGGCTTTCTATTTAATACACTGGAGTTGTTCCAAGGACATCTTTTCATAGGATAAGCAGATGTAGATGAAGTTTTGCACAATTTAGGCTGTATTTTTTTTATAAAACATTTAATTAGCAGGCGTGAACACAGCCAGACACTTGAAATGGCACTAAAACAATTGTTTGATATTAAACAGCACCCACATTCAACTTGTCAATACTGTTATCCTGAAAAGCTTGAAAATATCAACAAATTGTGGTGTGTTTAAAAAAGAAGTTTTAATTTTCTTCCAAGGTTTTTTCTTACAGAAGTTGAAAGCTGGGGGGAAGAAAGTTCAAATGAACACAAAAAAATAGAAGAAAAGGAAAGAAAGAGAAAAGATTGTTTCTCTAAATGCCAAGAGCTTATTAATGCTTCTTTCACAGATCAGAAAAAGAATTGTGACCCATATTTTATATGCTGTATTGAACTGCTGTGCTCTTACCTGGAAAAGTTTGCGCACTTCATTGTGGGAGAGTAGGGCTCTGGATCATCTTGTTAAAAATTTGAATACAACAAAAGAACCTAAATAGTATTTAAAGTGAGAGGTTGGTAAAAAGAACAAGGAAACTCAGCTTTACAGTCGTTTTTGCAAGCGGTTGGGTGCTTAGGGCCAGTTCCAACAGAGGATTGCAAAAGCAACTGCTAGGTTTTCTGAGCTATACTACTGATTGCATTGAGAGCACCTGAATGATTAAGACATGAGCAAGTCCCAAAGAGTCTTGATGCTTTGGGATAAAACTCAAAGTGTCCTTTGAAGAGACTTGTTAATAGCGCCCTGAGGTGTAGCATTCTGGATGAATCAAGGCATGCATAATTCAGAAGAAAACCTGGATTGTGTCACCTAAAAATATTGACTTCACAGTTTTCTACTGTCAATTAGCCATCATTTCATCAGTCTTTATCTGGAGTACTCTTATACCCACATACCCTTTATAGACATCATTCCTCATCAAGAAAATGACAACATACAGATGACTACATAAAAAACATCACAAACCTACGCCCGCAGAATCAAAGTTTTTCCAAAACATGCTGAAAAATTTGTAATTTGCAGCTGAGATCTCAGGTGACATTTTGAGGGCCTTAGATTTGCTCTGGAAAAGCTTTTTGTCTTACCAAACTAAAGAGCACCAGTAACCCTTAAAGAATATATCTGGATGAATAAGTTGTGTCTCTAACTGTGCCACCTGTTTACAACATAAAAAGCACCCTTCCCTTAAGTCCTAGTAATCCTAGTAATCATGTACCATCATATACGGGATTTCTATAGAAAGCCTTTTACACAATTACAGCCCGTACTATAAGAAGACTATGTCCTGAAATATATTTTCCCAACACCTCCTCTGTCATCTTTAGCACATCTCCTAATCTCACCAAACCCATAATCAAGAACAAGCTTCTTGCAAATCAGCAAGCACTGAATGAATCTGTCCATGGCAGAAGCACACGATCCAAAACAAGAAAATATGTGTGTACAAAATTTCCATAACTGCCACGGTAAATGTATCTGATAAGGGGATCACCAGAATACAGGAGTGTATCGCTCATATAACATTCCCATCCAATACGTCAAATACTTTTACAGAAATTAATCGCAACAGACAGGAATTAATTAATACAAAGAGCTGAGAAACAACTAGTTACCAAGAGAACACTTTCATGAAACAGCAATTGCATCTTTGACATTTTAGTCCTGATTTTCAAGGAAGACCTATACAATTCCTTCAAAACACAAGTCTGGAAAAAAAAAAATTTTTTTTCTGCTGGATTCTGGACATGATAGACACGATAAAAACAAGAATTATAAGATAATTTAATATTGCAACTTACAGAGTTGGAAAGAATAAAAAAGCTGGAAAGAATGATGACTGTTAGTGTGCATGTAATTCTAGAAACACAAAGAGCAAAGGCTGCTTGAGAATAATGTGTCTGAGTTTAACATAACCCTTTTAACCAGTTAGGCAAGTAGAAAGGCAATGGGAGTTGTTACCTGTGGAGGAGGGCGGGGATGTTATCAAGAGGAGAGAAAATGAACTTGATAGCCTCTGTGTGACAGTCTTATGGACGTGGAAGTAGATAGCTATTTGCCACTTGTAAAAGATTAGTGTTAGGCAGCTTATGGGCAAGATTATAAATGCTCTATAAAACATGACTCTTTCCAGGTATCTTTTTAAATAACCATACAATAGAAAGAGGAAACAGACAAATGAATCCCATATACCCCATCTAATAGCTGAACTATATTTTAGACCAAATGAATAATATAATTAGTATTTTAGGTAGTAGAGATGAAAAATTGAGATAAAAAAATAAGGAAAGCAGGACCTTCAATTTCAACTACATGTTTTTAAAAACTGCTAGTGAACTGTGCTTTCCAGGTTCTACTTTTATAATGTGCGCATATACAACTATAGACTGGTTGTGGCCATGCACAGAAGGGGTGGTGGGAGGCACCAGCCCTGAGTCACAGTATGGAGGAGAGCACGGCAGAGCCTATGTGAAACCACACAGCGTGGGATTTTCAAAACAAAGCACTCATGTGGCAAAATAAAGGATTTAGAAGAGAATAGTTCATGCACATATTATAGTGAGAAATTAGCATATGTAGTACCATTTTCACACTCAAACCATGGGTTTTAAAAAGAGCCAATTATTGCCAGCACCTGCTTTGGATAGCAGTTTTGTTTCAGCTGGTCAAGAGGTCATGCAAATGAGTCAGAAAACTTATGATTCCCTTTATGCAGCCTGGCCCAATGAGATGGTGGTTGCCCACTGGCTAAGGTGAGGGACGAAGCAGAAGAGTTTTGGAGAGGCCATTGGGGATGCTTGGGAGTGCATTGCATAGGGGAACGAGGAAGCATCAGTTTGATCTGCTGAGCCTGTAGAAGACAGCTCTGGCCACGGTCAGGGTCGTGTGTTCACTTGCAGGTGGAGGGAGCAATGCCCCACTCAGTCTCCAGATGAGGATTCTTCTTCCACACCTCTTATTTGTTAATTTGGAATATAGCTGTACCAGGGGGTTATGCAGCTTAGTTCCAGACACTGTCAGAGCACTGCTACAGCAGCCTGACCTTTGTTTTTACCTGCCTTAATCCCACTTAAGCTGCTGGCTCACATTCAGGTTGTTCATTTCTTACAATGCAGTAGGTCGGTATTGTGTAGAAGCTGTCCGTGAAATGGTGCCTCCTGCTGACTTCACCAAGAGTGGGGCTGCTTATCAAAAGTGACCTTCGCATGTGGCCTTATTTTCACTTCCACAGCATCTGAACTCTGAATAAACCTTAGTCATATTCACTTGAGTAAGAATGTTTCAGCACAGAAAATTCAGCTAGTGTCACTCAAGACATCTCTTTTGCTCTGGGACATATTTTTGCAGGATTTGAGATTGCAAAGGTTTCCAGCAGGAAAAAAAAAGGTAATTGGCGTAGACCTCCTGCCCCTCAAAAGAAAGACTGCAAATGAGCAACGAGGGAATAACAACATTCTGATTACACGAGAAATGTCTTTTGAAATGATAAAGTGGAAAAGATTGGCTATGTCTGCACCAGTAAACCAAACAGGACCAGGGTACATGGCCAGCTGCTGTGTTGCAACCATCTGTACTGTATTTTCAGTGTGGCCCGTGGCATGGCTGCTCTCTTGTTCCAGACACCTGGAGAGGGGCAAAGAAGTTTCATGCTGAGCAGCCTGCTGTGAGTCACCCAGGCAGCCCCGCTCGGTCTGAGCAGACCCCGACAGCCATTGCCACACCAGGCTACTGTGGAGACACAGGGAAGAGCAGGAACCATCAAATATGGAAGAGTTCCTCTAACTGCAAAGGTGAAGGAGGCAATACATGCAAGGTGGTGTCTGAAGGCTGGCACGCCCTATAATGTCACAACATATATTTGTTCATTTTCAAATACACACCAGCTCACTAGTTACCTTGAATAATTCCTGCATATTGTAGCTAAGTTTTGGACAGATATTGTCACTTTAAAGTTACCATGCTGCTTAGCCCCCTTCATTACCTAACCTTGCTCTCTTCTACCTGAGGTCAATAACTGCATATTGCACTGGAAAGTTGATTTGACAAATAATTTAATCACCTCTTCGTATAATGATAGAGTAAAATTGGCAGAGGAAGCTTCTTATCAATCTGGGGTACTGGTAAGCAGTAATTATGTGTAATGAGGCTTTTGTCTTCCAGCATCCTGAAGATCATCTTGAACTCCTGCTCGTGCTTCAGCAAAGGGACTGTCATGCTGTATTTTCCTTTAACATTTTCCCCACTCCCTGAAAAGAAATTATAGGTTGTTATATGGAAGCTCATTTGAAGCCTCAATTTTCTTGAGTATCCTGCTCTTGTGGGGAGTACCAGGTGTGCTCAGAGACTGTGGCCTTCAGGTTCAAACTCAACTGGCATTCTACAAGTCTTTGATTTTTTCTCCCTTCTGCTGAAGAGGCAGTGGTTGTCTTGACAGCAGGAACAAAGCTTCATCCTTGTACTTTGATATGTAGCAAGGTTAAAATAAAACCAAAATAGGCTTTCGAGAAACTGAGTATTTTTTAAGACAAAGGTTGTAGTAAAGGCTCTTGTGCTGATAAGATATATTAAAAATTATTGATTGTATTTACAGCATTTTGTTACACTGCTCACTGCAGCACATGAAGATGCCACCCATAAAAATGTATGCTCTGCAAGGTGATTTGTGAGGTGTAACACACCCTGAACTCCAAATGACGTTATGTTCTCAGAATCATATCCCAAAGGAAGATAGAAAAGCACTCAAGAAATTAGTTTTGCTGAAGAGGTACAAATACTGAAAAATAACATGATTGTATTAAAACCACTAAAAGGAGTCCTGGAGTGCTGAAGAGACAAAACAAGCTATTGAAACAGAAAATGAGCATTTTGCCCTTCACTGTTTCTTAGAAGTTTCTACATCAATGATTTCTATAATGTTGGCCAGATTTGCAGGGACTCATGTTCAGCTATTCTGTATTGATAAGAAAGTCAGCATAACATTGTAGGAAGCATTAAAAAAACAATTTATGACACTGGAATTTTGAGCTTTTTAACAAAATTGTAACATGACCTACTGTTTTTTCAAATTAAAACATATTTGACTCTGTAGTGAAGCTGTATTTGTATACAAAAACTTTTGGTCAAGGCAGAAGTTGGATTTTCAGCAAGTTCATTCGGCACTATGAATTCTTGTTGTCATGCTGTATATAAATTACAATTTTCTACTTAACATAGTTGTAGACATATCTGAGTAATTCTTTTGGTAACTGTGTCTTTTNATAGGCATTTCAGGAAAAAAAAATACAATAAATGAACTAATAGTGAAAAGAAGTAGCCAAGAAGCTCATACAGCTCTCAGGTGAACTACTGTGAGAATAAAATAGTAATATGTCTGTATTAGACTAATTTCTCTATCATGCAACTGAAGAGGAAATCCAAGAGGTAGAAGTCCATATTCACATTCAGATCTGCATCTGTTAGTACTCAATGAATAGCTTTTCTATTATTTATTTAGTTCTATTATATATACAGGGACTGTATCAAGTCATATCTTAGAAATATGCACCCGATCATCTTTATATTACATCAGTTTCAATTACTATGACCTGTATGTGATCTGCAAAAAGATATTTGCTTTACAAGAAAGAATATTAACATTAATTTCTAGTGCAACAGACTTGCATTTAATATTAGTTCCTCTAAAACCAGCAAAAATGATGTAACGGAGTCACAAATACTGACAGTTGCTGGAATATTGGCAGAGGTTAGTAACTAAATGTTAGAGAAAACAGGTTGTGTTTTGCAGAAGGTCTGTAAGCAGATGAGGTGAAACAGAGGTAAAAGGTTTGTTCCAAGCTGAAAATAGCAAATAGCTGTAGCAGTGTCAAGTTGCTGAAATTGTTGGTCCCTCCATTTGAGATGACCATGGGAGGTCAGTGCACTCCTGCAGGGGAGGTCCGTGGCGGCCAGTCTCCAAACCTCCTCTCAGTGATGTTGAGGCACCGGTGTTCGCCAAAGCAGCGAACGGTGGGAGAGGTAGCCCTGGTGAGAGCAGCCAACAATGATGAAATGAAGGAAGACTAACGCTACCCTGAATGTTGTCCAGCTGCATATGTCAAAACATAGCATGACAGAGAGCTCAGAAGCCCCAATTAGTATTTCCACCAACTTACTTGCTAATGAAATAGAAGGATATTTTCTAACCTTCCTGATGACCACAGGGAAATAGGAAAGCCCCATTGATTTCTCCCAGAAACATTGAACACAATGCCAGAGTCTTGCCATACCTGTATCCTTGGATTGCTCTTCTTGTAATAGGGGAAATCATTATTGATAGGTAAAAATGAATGTGTTCCATGGCTGTGCCAGGGAGACGCAAGTTTAAGAACATGACTCCAACCAAATTGCCCTCTTCATAAGACCAGTTGTCAAGATGTAGGTCCCAGATGCTACCTCTAAATGTGACAAAACCAAAAACCACTGTAAAAGATTACTTTTCACTGCAGTATTATGCTAGCAGATTAATTATGGCAAAATGTGAGAAAATGCTTCCTCAAAATGCGAGTTTATTGATCTAAGTGGAAGCTGGAGCTGAAAGGCACAAGGCAACCAAAAGGAAGAATGATTTTTAATGACTGTTGTAGAATAAATGAAGAGGTTATGAATTGCAAAGGAGCGTTTGACATTTCTGAGTAGATGATGTTAGAAAAGTTTTGGATAGGGAGGCAAAAACTCTTGCAGGGAATTTACATTCACAGATGATATTTCTGGTTCACCTGTTTTAAAATAAGATTTAACTAATTCCTAGTGTGGTTTTAGTGGTCACAGGATGTTGCTGAAAATGAATTGAGTCTGATGCTCATATAAAACATTACTATATCTATGGTCATAAGAATAAAACTTTTAAGTGGTGTTGCTGATAGCACAGAGTTCTTAGTTCTTGGAAATTCAGTGACCAGATACTGCAGATTTACATTCTTGCTGTGTAAGAAGAGATTTGCAACACCTTATACTGTGAAATGTAGCTCTACACAGACCTGCATGCAGCTCTGTGTTTGTGTAGGGAAGTTTGCTGTCACTGGCAGTTTTCTGCTCATTTGCAAATTGCTCAAAGAAGCTGGTGCTTGACTTTATGGGAGGAATGGGGAGATGAGCCCACCAAGCAACATTACACATTGTTTCAGTTATACTTTCCTTTTTATACTTACTGAAAGGCTTGTCTCATGCTTACAAATGAATTTTAATAGCACATTTAAATGGAAAATGAAAATGAAAGACTTACAGTATTATTCCTCTATAGAGCAGAATTTTCCCATGCATACCTCTGTACCAATGGGTGTCTGTTCTACCTTGCATGTTAGAAAACTTGCCAGCAAAATTCAGGGCCTTTCTTCATTTATTTGCCACACAGGTCAAAGTAAAAGGACAAATAGGAAAAGTGATTCTTTAGATCCCTTGCTGATCTTCTAATGAGCATGCAGGCAAATACAAACTTTAACCTCTATTTAGAAATTAGCATACTGGATGTGCAATACCTTAGAAAGAAGATTATATCTTAGAATCCCATCCATTTATCACCTGTTGAAATAAGTATAACTGCTTAGTAGAAGCTAGATTATTTTCTATTAAATGGATTTTCAGTTAATAACAGCAGCTTAATCAGTGCAGTATATAATTTATTTTCATTAGGCTCTAACAGTCTCCTGGGAGACAGGGTTTTAAGGAAATTCAGCAGTTGTAGGATCAGCCATCAATTTTTTTTTTCTGACCTGTATTTTTAGACTTGTAATTAATATTATTTCAAGCAGTTTCGCTTTATGTGCCCTCTTTGTAACTGCATGTAATTGTCTTAAAGAACGCTAAAAGGAAATATCATAAATCAGAACATATGATGAGTCTCTTGCATGGTCCAGAGAGAATTGGGTCACAATACTACAGCACAGCTTTTTCCTGTATATGACCTTCTGTATTTTTCATGTAATTATTTGAAAACCCACAACACTGATTTAAGGTGTTAGTAACCAAAAGCTGATTTGTTTTAAACTAATATATAATTAACATCTAAAGATCAAGACCAGATAAACTGCTTAGAGATGTACAATTACACGAAAAAATTAACACACATAAGAATATGTCTGTGGATACTCTTCATCCAGTAACAAAAAGTACTAAGGCTCTGGATTCAGGTGTAATGCCAGTAACAGCCAGAATCTGGAATTATTGTCATATGGTTCATCAAAGTAATAAAATGTTGCAGGTATTCATACAAGGTTTATAACTAAGATTTTTGTTTCCTCTGAAGAAGAACTCACTATAGCAAAAAGCATACTGCCTGTTTCTGCGAAAGATATTTTTTACTTTCTTGGCATCTTTGAAAGATGGCAACCATGGGACATTGACCTGTGGGGAACTCATCGGCTCTGATGCTGACTCAAATGGCTATCTTGGTGGGAGGGCAGTGGGTGCAGCTCACAGAGCTCAGAGCGTGAGCCTCCCGCTTGGCTGGACGGCGGCAGTCGCCAGCCGGTTGTGCTGCGTGGGGTTGGGCTGGGAGGCCAGCTGTGCCCATGCTGCCAGCTGTGCCTGTGCTCTAGGGCAGTGGGTGGCTGAAACCACAACTCTTTCCTTCTGTTAGCCTCATGGACTGCCTGTCCCCAGGATGCTGGGATGAGGGCTGTTTTTAACCCTAACTTTTATGGAGTTCCTCTCATTCCCCTCTAGGGTCAGACCCTTGAAGTCACTATTTTCACTTCTTCCACCTGGCCTTTTCGCTTGGGCATTGCCTGCTGTTAAATACCCAGCGTTACCTTACTGTCCTCCCTTAACATTCTCGAGCCATAGGAGCTTACCTCCTGTGGTGGTAACTTGTTCAGCGTTGGCTGAGTTGTAGGGTGACTTCTAAAGCCCTTGCCAGCAGCTAGACACCACGCTGAATGAGGCTGCTGCAATCATGCTGGCTAACAGCAAGTCAGAGACTTAGCCCATGTCTCCATCTGCTTGTCGGACCTTTCCTTGGGCAAAAGCGTGCCAAATGCAGCTCTTTCTGTAGCTCAGCAGTAGATGGCTCAGCCATTGCCGTTACTTCCACCACTTGGCACCGAGTTATGCCACAACTGCAGCACTCCCATGACAGGTTTGCTTTAATTGCTTCCAGCGCAGTATAATAAGCATGCACGTGAATAAGTGAACAGTTGCCATTTGGCATCAATCTTTATTTTAACTTTTTTGTCTGTATTCTCTTGCTAGACACCCGGACAGGCAGGCAGACATCTTCTTTGCTCCTCTATGACTGCCACTGGAGGCTAGCTCGCCTGTGAAAGATAGTTATTTTCACTAGACCTCTGAGAAAGTGATAATGGGCCAAATTCTCTCTCCTTTCCCACTTGTATGAAGTGATAGTAACTCCACTGGAAACAAAACAGTTATTGTGGCTGCAGGTGGATGTAAGAGGAGGGATGTTGAGGTTCTTCATCTGTCTGTATGGCAGCACTGATGCATGTTTGATTTCTCCAAACAAACAAGGAAAGACAAAATGAGGGGAAATGTTTTAACTTGATTGCTGTTTTGGATGTATATTAATGATACAGCATGCAACACAGGTTTTCCTTAGTAGTGAATGTGCCTTCCATCCACACCTGGGAGCAAGTGGAGCACACCCAGGGGAATCAAGGATGAAGCTATGTGTAGGATGCTATCCCAACTACCCTATTGTGGACTGAATGCAGGGTACCTCTAGAAGAAAGAGAGCAAATAATTTCTAAGATTAACTGAGTATGTGCTTTTAACACATGTGCAAGATGTTGTACAAGGCTGTCCAAGGCAGCCCATAATGGCTTGGGAGGCCCAGTTCTGAGCAACTGAAGAAGAGGTCCTTGTCAGGTGGTGCCACGGAGGACTCCTGCTTGCCACCAGCAGGCAGACAAGGTGTGCCAGGCCTTCCTGCTAGCAAGGAAGGGGAAGATACTTTTATACGCAACCAAGAGGCTGGTTAACCTTTGCAGGGAATGGGTGGAAAGTTTTGCCAGAGGTCATCCTACTTTGTGGCAGCATGTGGAGATCACCTGCCAGCTGAGACATGCAGGGCTCCCCAGACAGCAGGGATATCACAGTACCTGGGGGGAGTGTGGGGCAACACCTATCTAGGTAGCTGTGCCTGAGGTAGTTGCAATAGACTCCTTTTGTAATTGATGGAGAGAGAAATAGGCACTCCTGGCATACAATCCTCTGACCTATTGTCTGTTTTAAGGTGAGATGTAACTTAGAAGTGCCCATTTGTTGCTGTGGGTTATACAGTTTGGATGACTAACTGGGATGTGGATGTTTAGAGATGTAGAGGTCTCAGGTTAGAGGACATGAAACCATGCTAAGGTGCCTAACTGCATTCCTCAATTTTAAGTCCCTCTATAATTTTCATTCATTTCTAGTCCCCCTGTAAATTCTAGCTCTATGCTATGGGAGCTAAAGGGGACTGATATATAATCAGTGGTTTTGGGGGACACCAGTTACATTGTAGCCGCTCTGAACCTATTTCTTAGGTGACACCCCCCAGGTTCTTGAAGTGCTAGGAGACCACATGAGGAACAAACCAGCAAACCTATCCACCCTGCCCAACATACAGTAAGGAAAACTCTACTCATTCTCACCCATACCTCACCCACCACCCCAAAATGCTGTCAGCATGCAACGCCCACGGGAGATTATAACTCCAAGAGTTTCTGCTATCAATCTCAGCAAACGAAACTGCTGATTCTGGCACACAGAAAAGCCCCAGCTGGTAAGAAGAGGCTTATATATAATTTCCTATATCTGGAGGGGCTTTACCTGAGCTTCACTGAGCAGCCACAAGTATAGACATAGTCTCTTCCTGTTACTCGTTTCTCTTCCCACCACCCTATACGGTCACATGGGGAAAAAAAGGCAGGAGGGGGGCCTCTTTTTTGCAGAAGGACCTCCCCCCTGTTCTGCATATGAGGTGTCAGGATGTGAATGTGACCAGCCTAATTTTCCTTTGTGCTGTTACAGATTACCGTGTTGCTCAAAAATTGTGGCGTGTAAAAATGAATGTGTTCATTGTGAACTACACTGGACACATATTCCTTTAATCATTACATCTTCCATATCTGTATGAAAATCGTTAACAGAAAAAGGCTTTGCAATTATGTAGCTACTTTCTCTGTGAGTGTTCTTGTGTTCTTGAAAAACTTTGCTAATTTCTCAGTGGTATATTCATAAGAAAGAGAATAGAACAGAAGACTTTTAGCTGGAGCCTATTATGTGTTTTTCCATCTGTTTGTGGTGAACCAGAAAGAGCTATGTGTTAGGTCTTGCCTTATGGCAAATCCTGATCTGCAGTTGCTGTTTTCCCACACTTACTTAAGCTTCTCTGCACATCCCCGCACACAAAGCAGATGCCGGTGCCACAACAGGCCTGAGAGCCTCCTTCTGAGCGCGAGAGACTGTTATACAGCCAGGTCCTTAGGACTAGCCTCCAGCAAAGCCAACCAACCAAACAAAAAAAAGCTGCTTACCATTGACATCAGATGATCTGAAACCGGTTTATCGATTGAAAAGGCAAAAAAAGCATCTGAGATCATCAGTTGTCTGCTGCAGTCCTTCTGGGCTCAGTAGTCTCTTTGGTGAAACATTTTGGGAAAGGAAAATAACTGCAGAAAGTGCACAATATTCTTCCTATTTTTGAGTTCCTAGTTTTCAAGAATGTAGCAAAAAGCAGTGGTGCTGAGGAGACCTCACAAGGAATAAATAATATTTTCTCTTTTAAAAAGAATGAGGGGATAAAACAAGCAGTAAAGTGTATCTTTCCCTGCATTGATGGTGATTGTTCCCTCTCCCCAGGGTTGAAATCTTGCCATATTAAAATAATTGGGAGTATGCCATTAATGTCAATAGGGCCAGGATTTCACCCCTTTTATTCAGACCTGGGCTCTCTTATTGGCAATTGGCCCCATCTCAAACTTTCCTCCAGGGAGCCATTCTCTTTGCATTATATCCCAATCCCCATCCAGTGCTACAAACTGTCTATTAGAACTAGACAGTCTACTGACAAGAAACAATTAAGTTGATAAGTGTGTTATTAAAAGACTAAAATAATCTTGTACTTCTCTTTTTTTTTTTCCCCCTACAGTATTTGAAGATTTTCTGTAGCCATTTGGTAGCTTTTGAGTGTGAGGCAGTTGAAATTATTTTCATGTGCAACATTATGAAAAAAATCCTCACAGTTCATTTATGGAGTTACTCTTACCTATAGAAGAATTACACTACAGTTATTCATAAACAGTGCCTTTTTATAACAATAAAATAATCTACCATACCAGATTAATTACTGTATTTTAATAACAGGTGTGATACTTGTTTTTCTTACATGTTGTAATTATATTATATTTATATATATAATTATATATAAAAATATATAATTACACATATAAGTATATATACATATATACATTTTATACATATTATGCAGAACTTTATATTCATACTGACAGAACATTCACAAATATACACAAATTTAAAAAGTAATTGATTTTGCTTCTCATCTTTCACACACAGATTTTTGGGTTAAATTCTGCTTCCATTGTCTCAGCAATTAAACTAAAAGTAACTTCTGCTTTTTCCTCTATCTTTTGTAAAATGTAACATCTATATTACTATACATTTTTTGGCATTTTGGATCTCAGGTAACCAAATCAATAGTTGCTAATAAGTGTTTTACCAAAACAAAATTAAGCTATTTTATCTCTATCAATTAATCTACATAATGCACTCTTTAAAGACTTAATTTTGGCCCCAATATAATCTGCAACAAAATCCGTATTTATTTATTTCATGATGCAGGACCATGTATGGATATTTACATGCACTCTTGCAAGAGTCTACTGAAAGGGCTTCGTGGGTCAGCTTTTCATTTCAAATTGGGCTGCTCATGTTGGTGAATGGATGTTAATGTAATCTGGCAATTTAATCTTCTGTTTCCCTTTTTAGAGACCTACTCTTAGGCTAAGAAATCCACGGAGTCAAAAATACACAGCCCAAATGATCATTTTTTTTATATCTATAGATTCTTGAATATTTGTTTTTCAAATTTATCAATCGCTTGGCACTGCTGTTGTTAAAGACAGTATAAAATCTTTCCAGTCTCTGCTTTAAAATATAGATAGGAGGAGGAAACCGTGACGAACATCTTGCCTTTGTGACATTATGAAAAGTCTAGCAGGGGCCTGGATCTACAGCCCTGAGAATTTATTTTGTACCAAAAGCTCTTTGAATACATAATGAATACCCACAAATGAGAACCTATTCAGAC
This sequence comes from Fregata magnificens, assembly GCA_013389945.1. Taxonomy (NCBI): domain Eukaryota; kingdom Metazoa; phylum Chordata; class Aves; order Suliformes; family Fregatidae; genus Fregata; species Fregata magnificens. Next base: position 148,247 of record WAAD01026906.1, on the reverse strand, counting down.
GGTGTGCTATTGAGTCAAGTTCATCAAAGTTAAAGTAGCATATATTTTCTGAAAGCTGTAGATGATTACACACTGGTCTAACTTCAATGAGTTCTGATAATCATAATTTCCTGCAATAGAGTTAATTAAATTATGTTCTGCCTTGGGGTTCCTTTTCTTATACCAGTATGATTGTAAAATACTCTATTATGTTGCATTTCTGCCCAGCAGATTCTACTTAAAAGAAATCAACACAACGACCACACTTGTCAGATAGAAATACACTACTTCTGTTTTGTGTCTACTGATCCCTTTAATGTGTTCCTCCTAAATCGCACCTGCCAAAAACAGTTGAGAGCAGGCATCTCCTGACCTAAAAGGAGCAGGGCCAGACAGTGACTGACAGCAGCCTGCCTTATCTCTTGGGGGAGCTTCGGGGGAACCCCCTCCCCAGCACGTGAGCCACGTTGTAGCGAACGCCACCCAGGAGGCAAGACAGAGGGAAGGACACAGGCTTTGCTCCTGGTGAAGCTGGTGGGAGCCCATCCCTGCTGCAAGGAAGGGGCACGGGGCAGTGCAGCAGCGCTGGTGAGGGCAGAGAGGCTCAGCACCTTGCTGAGACGCTGCTGGTCTCCAGCATCAGGAGCATCCAGGGCTTAAACTGCCAGCTCAGGTTTAGTGCAGAGACTGAGGTTATTCACTGCTTTTGTGTGGCAGTCTTTAAACTGTCCTCATATCTGCAGCAAAGCTAGGGAACTCCTATTTTTGAGGATTCAAATATCTCATTTATGAACAGTGCTGCACCCCACATTTTCATCATTTGAGGGAAGAAGGTTTAGAAAATATTCTACTTATCCCCAGGTAAATAAAAACAATTCTTAATCTAACTCACGTGGCCAGGAAAAGTCGGTACAGTGAGTTAATGGAGAAATCGATTTCACGAGGTTGCTGTAATTGTGTTTGATGTATTACCTGACAATTATTTAATCTCATTCTCCAAGCCCAGTGAAATATGGTGCTTTTTAGGTTTTAGTTAATGGGAATAATGCCAGAGAATGTCTGAGTCTATGTCTGAAGTTATTTTCAATCTCACAGCCCAGGAAAAAAACTGAGCTCAAATTTTAGGTAAAAGCTTGCCATATTTTTTGTCCCAAATTAATGTTATCAATTCTTATTAATTTAAAAAAGTCTTGAATACATTTTTTTGCACCTTTGTGGTTCTAACAGAAAACCTCAACCAGATGGGGAGACCAGATTTCCTCGAGTGCATTTGTGTGTAGGGTTTCTGCTATTACCAGAGCTTCACTGGAAATTATTTTAAGGTTACTTGCCTGTAATTGTGTTATTCTTTTGTTACAATGATAAGGAACATGTACTGTTAGTTTTTTTCAAATCAAAAGCTGATTCTGTCTCCTGTTCACATAGTTTTCAGTAAACAATAAACGAATTACATCAGTATTTGCTGTGATAACTGAAAGTAATCTTGATCTTCCAGTGGGGGCTGAGACCCGTGGAGTTTTGTGGTAGCAATAACGACTGATCTTTTGTCAGCCATTAAACATGGCCACTTTTGAAACATGCGTGTAACATGCAATCAAACAAAATTGTGTACCAGCAGAATTTTACTAATACTATAAAGAAAATAATGGATAAGGCTAGACGCACAACAAAATCTGAGTAAATCTCAGCTTCTGATCTTGTTCAAACACTTGATCTTTGAACTTATGGTTTATGATATCCTTTGTCAAAGCCCTTTGATTGATACATAGTTCATCTTTCCCCATCCATTACACTTCAGAAGCCAATAAAGTTCTCAGTGGCAGTAGGATACAGTAAAATATTTTTTTAACTTATTAACTCTGTGTGTAGATCACCTGACATTATTTTATGCTGAAAATCACATGCAAATACATTAGATTCATATGTGTAGTCCAGTTGCTGCAATACAGAGAGAAGAGCTGGTGTAATTTCTGGGGGGACTCAATTTACCAATAAGTCAGTGTACGACTGATTTCTGAACTGTCCAGCCCTCAGAAGCTCCACCGCTTCCTGCTGCAATGAAAATGTATATATTGTAATATTTGTTTTGAAAATTTATATATTGGCTGACCATATGAACATGTTCTCATTGCCTACTCAGGCCTTTGAGCAATTTGCAGCCTTTTGTTAGCAAATAAAGGCTCTCTGAGCCTCCTACTTGAGCACCGAGTTTACCAGCTGCTATCCACTCCTAGACCTCATTAGGGGCCTGCTGTTCTGCTGAGAACCACACCACATGCTACGCCCCGCGTTGGCGGCGGATTAGCCTGTTGCTGCTCCTTAAATTACCAGGTACAAAAGGTTGCTCTGTTTCTCCATAGAGAACTACCACTCTTATCCTCTTTGAAGAGGCTCTATATCATGATCTCTCTAACTAATTAAGGTCTGCAGGCAAGCCACAGGTTGTTATAGAGGATTCGTCCCCATGGTTGATATCAGTAGGGTTTTTTTTGGTTTTTGTTTGTGAAAGATTAAAGCTGCTGTTTCTCAGAATCAAGTCCTAGAAAAACCAACAAAAACCATACATACTCATGTAAATGTTTAAAAAAATGCTTCTTAACATCAACTCTCATCAAGAAGATTTAATGTTATTTTACTTCTACTTTGGAATGTTACTTGGGAGAAATATTTTTAAAATTTAAAACATGTTTTTAAGTATGAAGATTAAATTGAATTAGTTTCTGTGTGTCTAGAAATAACTCCATTCTAGTTGCAGTCACAGGTAGTTTCATATATCTCTGTTTGGACATGAGGCATTAAAAAAAAATTGGCATGGATAGGTCAATCAGGAAATACTCTTTTTTGTTTATCTGTCTGAGCTACAGTTCTGATGGATTTACGTGAACATGTGGATAATTCAGAGTACCACGTGGGAGAGAGGCTGTAATTTAGTGACCTGCTTTGAGGTCTGTGCAGAGTAGACCTCTGCTCCCGCAGCCCCTGTTCAGGGTTCCCAGCAAGTTATCAGTCCTCACATACTGGACCGTGTTTATGGCATCCAGTGGGATTTTTCTAGTTTGTCTTTGTTTATTGTGTGCCGGATTATGTCCTATCTGTTAGATAGTGGCATTAGTATTTTTTGTTTTCATTCCCAGGTGTATGATGCACATGAATGAACAAGAATTGGTTGCATCTCTAATAAGGTAGCATGTGTTCCACAGATAGCACCTATTGATTTGAGACCTTGTCCAGCAACTGAAGCACTCGACTTTGAGCCCGGTCTTTTGTGCAAATATCATTATACGCTGGTGCCAGTAAAGAGTTGCTACTTGCCTGTGATCATGGAATTATTTACATAGAGAAAATATCAATCTGTGTGTTCTTCAAAGATAGTGAATATGGAAAGAAGAAATGAATATACCTGTTAAGGAAATAAGTTAAGGACCCTTTTAATAAGGGAACACTGAGCTTGTGGTTTCTCCTGCTGTTTATTGTAAGGAGGTGTACCAATACTGTATGGACCTGACCTACAAACGCATTTTGGCATGTAGCAGAATAGTTTTCTTTTAATTTGGGATGGGAGAAAACCAGTGTTGGAATCTTTTGGGGAAGTCCATTTATATGATCTGGCAGCAGTCGACGGCTCTGTTATGTGTTCTGCCATCTGTTCAAAAAACAAGCAAACCCAGCTATCCCACCTATCCTTTCCTCCAGGATCTCACAACAGTATCATAAGGTGTTCCAGCAACTCTATAGTACATGCAAGTATAAAAACACAATGTATAAGTCATCGAGAAATTTCAAGTACAAGGAAATGTCTTCATTCTATGTGTTTAGTTGTATAGATCACTAGCATCAGAGTTCCCAGTGGTCCTAAACATCTATTAATGATAGTGTCGTCTGACACCTTGTGTACCACATGTAAAGATTCTCATCCAGTAATCTGTAATTAAGCCTATAATACTTGCTTGAGCTATGCTGTATTTCTGAGAAAGAAATACTGTTGTAATTTGAGGACTTCAAATGGTGAAATGCCACCATGTCCATGGCTGTTTCAGGGCTTGACATCTTTCAATGTTAAAAATTTGCCCCTCTACTTGTGATCCAAGTTGTGTTATTTTACTTTCTAACCACTACACCTTGACCTGCTCCATGAAGGAGCTACTTAGTACCAGAAATTCCTTCCCTAAGTATGTACTTTACTTACCAGCAAAGCTAATGATTTTTTTTTTCCCTTTCTAAGGCTGAATAAGCCTTCAAAAGCCACAGATTACATAATAGAAGAATAACATAAAAAATAATTTCTTCACAATAATAGGTGCTTTGGGGATTTTAAAGATTTTGTTTGTACTTCCTATATTTAAAGAATTGTCCTTATTTCTTTGGCCACTCACAGATGTACTGTTTTACTGTTAGTTATGGGACCCTTAGTGACGTGAGGGTATGACTGCTGCTCTGTGCATATGCAGCCTCACCTGTAGACTGGACTGCCTTAACCTTCCTTGCCTCTCAGATGCCAACCTTCCCATTTTTCATTAGCTATAAATAATTCTGAGGGATAACATTGCTATTGCCTTGGCATCTCTTCTTAACCAGGCCTGTTTTTTAACCAAAGAAACCCCTGGACTGGACTTCTCCTAAAGCAAAGACAAGTGCAGCTTCAGAGATGATGAAGAGGAGATTGATTGGTTCTTCTCCAAGACCCTGCAGCTACCAGCGCCTGAACCCCAGCTGCACCAAAGGAGGTGCAAAGGCAGAGTCTGTGCTTATGCAGCTGGGAAAACAGAGACTCCCAGGGTGGGAAGGCTGGGAGCTTGTAAGGTCTGGCACCAGAGGATGGCTCCTGCCCCACCTGCAGACCTGCTGCTCCAGAACAGGTTCAGTGCCCTGGCAGTAGATGGGAGCAGGGATGAGAGGAGATCTGTCTAGGGGTGGATGATGAACCAGCCTGGAGCTTATGGGTCAGTAGTAGCAGGAATACCAATATGGATGATGTTGTGGTGTGAGTCTGCTGCAGACCACCTGATCGGGAAGAGGTGGATGAGGCCTCCTTCAGACAACTGGAAGGACCTTCATATTCACAAACCATGCTGTTCTTATGGGGGCCTTGAGTCACCCTGAGATCTGCAGGAGGAACAACAGAGCAGGGCATAAGAAATACAGCAGGTTTCTGAAGTGCATTGATGATAACTTCCTGACACAGATGATCAAGAAGCCATTGAGGGCAGACGCTCTGCTGGACCTCATCTTTGCAAAGAAGGAAGAGGCCTGCATGGATAAACAAGGAGCTCCTGGCTAAGCTCAAATGTAAGGAGAAAGTATGCAAGGAGTGGAAGAAGGGAGAGGTGACTTGGGAGAAATATAGAGACACTGTCTGAACATGCAGGAATGAGGAAAGCCAAGTCCACGTGGAGTTGAATCTGTCAAGGGACAAGAAAGGCTTCTACAAGTACACTGCAGCAAAAAGAAGACTGGGGAAAATTTGGGACAGCTGCTGAATGGGGCAGAGGACCTGGTGACAAAGAACATTGAACAGGCCAAGTTACTCAGTGCCTCCTTTGCCTTGGCCTTTACTGCTACTGAGATATACAGAGCCACGTGAAAACAACACAAATGATTGCATTATTGATCATTAGTTTTAAAATAATACAGCAATCAGTCCCAACAAGGGACTGATGTTTCAGCAAAGCAGGGACAAGGCTTATCTGCAAGCACAGTTCCTATGATAATATGTGCAAAGTGGGGCATTGTATGCACAAATGTCTGTAAACAACAATTTGTCTGTACATTTGTATTGTTTCCCCATAGCACTGTACATCTACTTTGTGTAAATATCATGACTCGGAATTAAGAGTGCTGGTGATGCAGCTTTTTGAATGACAGCGCTGTGAAGAATAGCTCCTTGATGTGTGTACTTTAAAGTTGCAATGACAGAAGCAACTGGGCCACAGTTGCTGTGGGCATGGCTACAGCAGAGATCTGCCAGCCAAAGTTGCTCTCTAAATTCAGTTCTGTTACACGCTAACTCATTGTTATAGATCCAACCCAACACAATCAAGTAATTATATGGTTGCAGCTGGTAAAGCAGACTGACATTTATTTGACTGCGGAACAAAAACGTGTGAAGCTGGTCTAACTACCCAGGACAATGTGGATTGCTTTAAACAAAAATCACAAGGATAAATACTGAGAAGCAAAATTTGAAGGAATGTGTAAAGTTCAGCTGATATACTGTGGCCAGAGGGCTTTAGCGGGATTTTGTCAAAATCTAAATGGGTGGAAATTGCATATCTGTGCATCAGAAGTCTTTCTGAGTGAAATATATACACCAGGGTTGTTTACTTTTTCTTGCTAACACCTTTGCTTTCAGTCCTGCAAGCTGGGAATTACATCATCAAAACATATTGCAGCTGGAAAAATGCTGATATTAGTTGCAATTTTTTTCAACTTTAAAATATTCCTTTTGGAGTCTCATACATGTGCAATTAGGGATGCTCAGGTTTATTTCTTACAGATCTGTTTTAGAATTTTCAAGTAAGTGGTGATTCTGGCGAGATTGCTTTGCAGGAGACGCAGACAGAGCAACTGAGAAGGGAGGCATCTGCGACTGCAAGTTATAGTGGCTGGGACTTCATGCTAGTGAAGTGTAAGTTTAGGGTTGGTTATTGTTTTTCTGAGGCTTGAAAAAAGGGTGTGTGTAAAAGAAATTTGTAAATGCATTTGGAAAATATCACCAAAGAAGAAAACCTAGTGATGTATATTTAGTCAAGGAATTGGGATTGCAGATGCTCTTTGCCCTTCCATCCAGTCCAGAGTTGCTGGGTTTATCTGATATGCTAATTTTCCAAAGTAGTGTCTCTGTACAACGTAGGCTTTGGAACTCTAAAAATAATTGTTTGTTGGTGGCAGCAGGAGCTTAGATATCCACAGCACCCAGCTGAAAACCATTTTATCACAGAAATAGCTAACACTGACTGTTTGAACCTGTAGTATTCCATCTGGTAAAAAAGAGAGAAAAAGAAAAAAAGAAAAAAGAAAAAAAGAAAAAAAGAAAAAAAATGACTGGGAGGAATGAATATAGAAATGTGGGAAATACACTTACCATGGTGGAGGCAGAAGATAAAGCAGGAGTGAAAATAAGAGAATGACTTTAAAGAGGAAGCATCACATGTCTATATTCTGGTTTAAATTTTTAGTCCTCATAGAGAAAATCTTTTTCAGGGATGCTCTTATTCATTAGTTACTTGGATACAGGTTGTAAAATGTGAATCACTTAAAGATCTGACTCCTGGCTCAAATATAATGAAGAATTCAGGAGGAGTTTGGCAGAAGATCTGATTTGGGAAGAAAGTAGCATGGATTAGTATTTATGATCACCTTCAGATATAAGAAAATGTTAAGTCATTTCATGGGATATTTGGTCTTTTTTATGTATAATGTTGTGGCACAGATTTTTGCACTGTCAGTTTAGGAGCGCTTCTGTCTCAAAACCAAATAAACTTAATTTGTATTTTTGGGATGAGAAGAGATATGAAGATCATAGAATCATAGAATGTCCTGAGTTGGAAGGGACCCACAAGGATCATCGAGTCCAACTCCTGACCCTGCATAGGACAACTCCCCAAAATTCACACCATGTGTCTGAGGGCGTTGTCCAAATGCTTCTTGAATATTGTCAGGCTCGGCGCCATGACTACCTCTCTGAGGAGCCTGTTCCAGTGCTCCACCACCCTCTGGGTGAAGAACCTTTTCCTAANGGCTAGCAATGCAGTGCTTGATGCACCCCAGGACACAAGTTGGCCCTCTTGGCTGCCAGGGCACACTGTTGGCTCGTGTTCAGCTTGCTGTTGACCAGAACCCCCAGATCCCTCTCCGCGGGGCTGCTCTCCAGCCTCTCGTTCCCCAGTCGGTACGTACATCCAGGGTTGCCGTGCCCCAGGTGCAAAATCCAGCACTTGCCCTTGTTAAACTTCAGACGGTTGGTGATTGCCCAGCTCTCTAGTTTGTCCAGATCTCTCTGCAGGGCCTCTCTGCCCTTGAGAGTGTCAACAGCTCCTCCCAATTTTGTGTCATCAGCAAACTTAATTAGTATTCCTTCAAGTCCTGCATCCAGGCCATTTATGAAGACATCAAAGAGTACTGGCCCTAAGATGATAGCAAAGATAAGAAAAGGAATAAAATAATGAAGAGCTGCTGATCATTTCAGCTCTGTGAAATAAAAGAAAATGGGAATATTAATTCTGATCAGGAAGACGCTCTTGTACTGTGCTCCTCTTAATGAGTTCAACTGGGTTCAGTGGAAGACACAACCTGTTGTCCAGCAAATCAACTCTTCCAGTAGTACTTGGTTTCTAAACTGGTAAATGCTTTAGCCAGTTCTACGCTGTGTGGGCTCTTAAAGAGGCTGGTTACCCTCAAGTTCCTACTACAAAGAATTTTTTGTTTTGGCTAGTGTCGCACCATTAGTTGTCACTCATGCAGCTCCCTACCCCCTCCAGCTCCTGACTTCACTACTAAAAGAAAGACTGCCTTTTGAATTAAAACCCAACAAACTGTGCTGCCTTATGTTAGCATCTGATTGCTGCTGATGGAGAGCCTCTGCCCAAGATGCATCATTAGCCCTTCTCAGGAGGCGCCTTTAATCTGATTTGTTTCCAGGAGCTGCCACACGGTGGTAAGTGGGCATGGTTCAAACCCCAGAGGTGGAAAGGCACGCCAGGGTTCCAGGGCACTCCTGCTTGCAGACCCCACAGCATCCACTGTGGTGGAGGGGTGACAGCAGTCAGCTACTGCGGCCATGTGAAGATTGGCCACTTCAGGGTATTTATCACAAAGTCCTGACCATAGTCCTAATGACACAACAATCTTTGTTTGTGTGCCAATGGGTTTATCTTTTCTGAATAAATACTACAGCCAGGTTGTTGGCTGTGTAGATACCTGTGGGTATAGCACACTCTCTCTTCTTAAGGGCGCACAGTCTGAAAAAATATATATGAATTGAGGGAAGGACTTCAGCTGAGTAATCATCAATGGGGTCATTTGTGGTGCCTCCCCTTCCCCACCCCCTGGTTAAACAATATTAACTTCTCAACCTCCATCCACTGTTCAGCATTGCATCACTCCTGCAATCATGTTTCCATTGTACTGGAGTCCCTCCCAGCACTCCTCTCCTCAGTTCTTCTCTCCTAATACAAAAAAAATGAACTGTTGAAAGTGAGTGTCAAGAAATAAATTAAGTTTGAGCAGGGGTTAGAATGGGGCAATATCCCTGACCGGGCCATTCTGCCACCAACGGGCAGGATGGGACAAAGGGTGGGAAAACAGCCACCAGACTCAGACTGTCGTCACCGGCGTCATTAAGGAAACAGGCGTGAAAAGGCCTGTGGGAGAAGTAAAATTATCTTGGTCCTTGAAATCAAGAATGAAAGGCTAGGTATGAAGTTTCATGTGGCAGAAGGAATAGCAGCAACAAGTTAACACATGGGAATGACAGTCAAAATGATAATCTCAGGAGTAATCTCAGTCGCATATTTTTTCACAGATTGAGGGCATTTGGTATAGACATTAGAAAGCTGCAAGGACCATGCTGTGAAATCATTAGAGCCTGAATGAGACTTAAAACCTGAGTACCATTTATCTATGCATTATCATATTGCGGTCGAGAACTCAAGCCCAAGAAATCATCTCTGGTTTTGTTAAATTTGGGACAAGGATTAAATATTTCAGACAGAATGCCATAGCGGCAAGCTAGGACGTTTCATCGGCTGGAAGAAGACAGATGCAGGTATTGAGGCTGTACTTTCAATTAGGATTAACATAAGAAAGGCCATACTGAGTCAGACCTAGCCAAGTATATTGGTTGTAACAATGGCAAAAAGAAGATGCCACTTGGGGAAAGAGAATTGCAATAGAGCAAGCATATGGTGATAATTTCCTGAAGAAAAGTGGAAAACAATAAAGAAAAAAATCAATAAAACCTGGAGGGGAATCTCATGGATTGAGAGAGAAATAAGGGGATACAGCAGATGAGATGCTCCAATAACAGCTACTCTGTAATGTGGTGAAGTAAGAGAGGATGCATTTGAAAGTTTGAGGGAAATCTGATGTTGAGGAGGTGAAAGTGCTGGCAGGTCCAGGAGAGAGTATAGGTGTCCAGAGAAAAGAACACTAGATGATAAAGAGATGTTGTTTTTCTTTCACAAATAATTATTCACTGAAAAATGAAGTCATGGGATGGCTGACATGTTCATGAATTTATAGTCATTTCAGCCAAAAGAAACATGAGAAGGTATTTACAATGTATTAAAAACTGCTTTGAAATTTCTTGAATGCTTTATGCTCTGACACTTAACAGGAAGGAAATAAGAAGCTAGTCTCAGGAAGCTGAAGGGGGAGGTTGATCTTGCTCTTTTTTCCTAGTTCAGAAGCCAAAATAATCCATCTCATTTGAAAGCATGATTTCATATTAGAGGAAGCTGAAATTACAGAAGGAAGAAAGATAGTGGCTATATGTGTGCAGCTATGTGTGCAGTGGCTATATGTAGGAGGAGTACAGGTGAAGTGTTGGTGTCATATATAGTTGATGTTTTGGGAAATTGGAGAGTAATTGAGGAACAATACTAAGACAGATGAAGGAAGATGGGCTTAAGAATGGGACTGAGAACTAATATTGGTAGGACAGCTGGAGGGGTTGGAAGTTAGAAAATCTTGGAAACAGGTGGAGAGAGTAAGATAGTTGCAGAGACGGTGTTACAGCAGTAGCAAGTGTTCTCTCACAGGTGATGGGGTACATTCTCTCAGACATAAAGAGGTACGAAATGATGGAGAAGGCACCTATTTGCGTACAGCGTCATGATTATCCAGAGTGTTGAAAATGAAAAAAGCATTGCGGTGGGATCCACAGGTGTGCTCTTTTTTAGAAGAGAAACTCAAAACGATGCTGTTGCTGAGCGAGTGCAAGCTGTGTGGCTTATCACCCCATCCCCCCTGGTCTTCCCTTCTTGGTAAGTCACATGGCAAACCCAAGGCTGGATAAAGAGGTTACCAGCTATCATGATTGTTCCTGACAAACAGCAGCTTCTCACTGTGTGAGGTTGATTAATAAATGCATGACTCATGAAACTGAACAGCAGAGATTTGCCCAGAGGTGCATTTGGCCCCTGAGGCCGTGCGGTGCTCTGACTTACCACTCTGATGTTCTGGGGTCAGCCGGGAGTAAGGAGACAATTTGGTCCATTGCCGTTTATGACATCTATTTGAGACTTCTGCTGGCACAGCTGCATGGCAGACACAATTAGTGTTCAACAAAGAAATGCTAATTATTTACAGATGCATTAGTAACAAAAGCTCCTGACATTCAAATTCAGAGTTTCTGGAACAAGTGAAGGTGGTAGTGACACCAGTTAACCCCATGTGGCAGCATTCAAACAAGTAACTTGGATTTTATATTAATGCCTGCAGAGCTGCTTCCTTATTACTGAATCTCAGGACACGGTATCATTTTGGAGTGTCACTGGTCCTGATGCTCTTTTCAGGCAGTGAAAAGACCAAGAGTGGAGAATCTGCTCCAGACATATCAGTTGTCTTTCTTTTATCTGCTCTGTCCTGAGCTGGACGGAAAAGTGAAACTTCTGAAATTCATTGCGAAGAAAGTTTCTCAACACGAGTCCTTTCAGACTGATTGGAGAATTGGATGATTTTGAAGCCTGACATCTTAAAGTTTGATGTGGAAAAATGACTGAGGTTTTTACATTGGTAGCTTAAATGTACGTGCTGACACTTGAGATAACTTCGTTCTGTCACTGGACTAATTATACCTGAGAGACGTAGTTGGCTTCTGCCGAATACATAAGCTCTTTCTGCATGAGTTTTCTTGTATGCAGAATGGGTATAAAGCAGTGGACTTAATTCCCTAGAATAGTGCAAGTCATTACTCTACAGCATAATGAAAACCTCAAGCACAGAGTGAAAGCCAAACTTTTAAAAGCCCACGATCTTTATTTCTTACTCATGCTTTGCTTGAAGATACTGGAAATGAATCAGCTGCGGAGAATCAAGCCCATTATTGCTGAATTCAGGATGGGATTTCTAGTCAGATAAAAACAAGGTTCCTACTAAACAGAGCCGTGACAACCTAGATTTTCTTTCTAAAATCTCATCAGCGCTTAGTGATTTTTATTTTGTTAACAAACGTAGTTCTTGCTCTTTCTGTTGCTTTCAGTGGAATGGACTGTTTGTGGGCTAGACTGAGATGACTGGAAATTCACACCCTCCTTTTGGCCCCTGGGTGGGTGCTGACTGCCATTCCGGGCATTCCCAGTCTGTCCTCCCTGCCTGGGGGGATCAGCCCTGGGGGCACAGGAAAAAAGGCTTCGCAAGGCCAGCCCTGCACTGGCCTGCCTGCTGAGACTGCTAGCCAGCCTGTCACTAATGCAAATGGTGCTGATGTTTTCTGCAAAGCAGACACCTGCCAGCGAGGAACTGGACTGAGACCACCAAATTGTTTTAGGTAGGTCAGCAAACAGCTGTCAGATTGTGTAATTTGGTTCTCCTAATTTGGAAAGGGATCTTATTCAGAGAAAGAGCTGTTTGCCTGCTGACAAGCTCACATGTATTATGTCGTGCATAATGTGCATGATTAACGCTTGTTTATTGAAGCAATTGTGCTCTGTGGCAGAGCTATAGCTGCTTTTTTATGTGCCAGTCGCAAGCAGTGGCAAGCTCTTCACCCTTTGGGTGAGGCAGTATAGCACGCAATGCAAAACCTTTTGCAGCTTGATCAACAGAGCTACTCTAGCCATGTGGCAAAGTAAATATTTTGTTGGAAGCAACTCTTCTAGTTACCTACAGGTGCGTGTGGTTTAGCTTTGCAAGCCAGTCTACAGGTAGTAGACAGCTGTGACTTTTATCGCCTTGTTTTTCAGTCGTCTTCTTCATAGATAGTACAGACTAACTGGCCACGTGAAAAACTATTTGAGCTAAACCTTTTCTAGCTACTTTCACAGTTTGCTTTTGAACCTCAGGGGCCTCTGCAATCTTACACTACATAGTGTTTTCACTGCTTTTATGAGTATTCTTCTTTGCCGTACACTGATTTGCCTGTGAGTAACTGTGAGTACTAATCATGTAATATTAACACAGTTCTCCCGCCCTTATGTAACAGAATCTTTGATACAAGGAAACTTTGATTACGCTCATGCAACTCACTGTAAGTTTCAGTCAAATGTATCACATTTTCATGTGTTGCATTTGCTTCAGATCTGGTTGGTTTTTTTTTTTTAGGTTGATTTCTTTTCTGTCAATACAGTGCTTGTTTTACTTAAAAAGAGCAGTGCAGACCACAGTGCTAAGAATTTGCAAAACAATTAAAAAGTGCTAATTAAAAAAGAAAAACTAAGGTTGTGATACAAAATTACATTAAACTTTTTTCTTATTTGATATGATTTGGAATTGTTTTTTTTTTCCTGTGTGAGAAATATTTAGATTCAGCTAGTAATTATCAGCATCCACTTTTACATGGGCACATGTGTTTTCCTCTTTGTCCTTTTCCTAGTTTTACAGGAATTAAAAAAAGATGAAGAGACAACTGGAAGAAGCTGGAAAAAAGAACAAAAAAGAAAGAGAGTACATTTTGTTTCCTATTTACCCATATGAGGCATCCAGCTACACAAAACCAGAAAACATATGACATAAACCCCCCACTCCTGTACTCCTGCCAGGAAATAATGTAGCATATGAACAGTTTCTCCAAGAAAACACTTGCCCCCTATTCAATTGTTGTTCCATTGTTTTCTTTAGCACTCCACTCTTAATTTAAATTGACCTACCCACTAATAGAATTTAACTTATTTCACCCAGCCTGTAAAATACGCCTGCAGTTCTCCCTTACATTTCCTCAGCACAGATGAAGAGCTTTCCACCTTTTTCCGCCTCCCCTAGCTGTGCATTCTCACTTTCCTCCATGGGAGGTTGCTCCCCCTCTTCAGCCCTGCTCCTTCCATTGTTTCTGCAGCCTGGCTCTCAGCTGGATCTGCCAAATGAGCTATTTAAAAACCTCCCAACACTTGTGATGAGGAAGATTTTGGTTTGTTTTGGACTAGATCATTTAACAGATCCACTTTGGAAGTGTAGTCAAACAGTTCAGCCCACGTGGTGGAGAAGGTGATAACTGGGGACACGGTGATGGGGGGAGCTGGGGAGGAGCAGGTACGGAGAGAAGGGATGTGGAAAACCTCGAGGTCTGCTGGTGAAGGAAGTACAGCAGGAGGGAGGGGAGCCTGGCTCTTGAGATTACCTCCCACTGGTGCAAGCAAACTGAGAACACTGTTACAAAAGGTATTTTTGGGGATTCAGGAGGCGTTACCATGTAGAAAGGAGGTGTTGTGGTTGTGAAGAGTGGGTATGGGAAGAGGGGGTTTGGATCAAAGAGAAAAAAATAAAAAATGAAGGGCTGTTAACATGGCCATTAGCAGGGACAGGATGACAATGGGGCAGCAGTTTAGGAAAACTGTTTACAAACTTGATTCAAAGCAGAAATATTTGCTTTGAGTGTTCCTGCTTTAAAAGAAATTGTTTGAGTGGATTTTTTAGGTAGGTAAAGGGATCCATGGTTGATCTGAAGAAAAAACATCTTGCAAATCTCTCTTCAAGTCTGGAAAAGTGAAACTTAAACGGTGCCCGCGAACATTCCCAAATGTGCTTCTGAGTTACGCTCTCCCATGGGGTCTTCTGTGGGACTAAAACAGCAAACAGGCCTCATGTCAGACCTGGTTGCAGACACACATTTTATTTTTGTCGTGGACTAGGAGGTTCAGTAAACATGTCCAGCTGCCGAGGACAGCACGCTGACAGTTCTGCTACGGCACCTTCCGAAAAAGGGCAACTCTCTCAGTCTTTCCCAGTAGAGCTGTTTGCTTTTGTAACTAATTATCTGTTGGATGAAAACTGGTAATCTAGGGTGATCAATTCTTAATACCAGCAGTTAGCAGAGCTCGTCCGACTTCTGGGAAGCTGAAGTTCATATTCCTCCCCTGGTGTATATCCAGTTGGTTATGTGGGTTGGGAAAGAGTTGTTTCAGCCAAGTGCTGATCCGGACTCAGGCAGGTGTTAGATGCAAATATGGTATTTCCTTGTCTCCTAAGAGTGGTCTGGCAGGCAGGACACGCTCCTCTGACAACCCATCTGCATTCTGCCTTTGTCTCCCTCTATACGGGAGGTGTGTGATCCAGGTCTGGGTCCCACTGCATGCCCCGGTACTTGGTGATCCCCACTTTGTGGCTCATTGGCTTGCGGGCCTCGGTTGGCTGCAGCTGTGGGGCAGTGACACAAGGAGACAGTTGCAGCGTGTGCTGGAAATCACATAGGAGCTCATTGCTCCTGTAGGACAGGTGCACCACCTGGTTTTCCTGAATGTTGCATATTTTGTACGTGGTTTTTGAAGGAGGAACAAAGCGATTCACCTCAATGAACATGAGCTCAGGACGTGCTGGTGGTCTATCACGACACCCATATCACTCCATATTCTTCCAAATGCAACTTAATGGTCTGGCTTTTGTGAGGATTAGGAATTAACCTCTGCCATTCCTCAGATGTATGTTTTCATTGACCACAGCAATTGGGAAGTGTACACAAATCATACCTTCCATTGTACTGCAACCTGTCCTTGCTTACAGTGAGTTCCCCAAACCAGTCACATTCAGCTAACTCTGAAAAGGATTTCAGCAGCTGCCCAGAGTCAAATCATACCTGCATCAACTGGGCCTGGTGGGCGAATCATCTTTTTTAAAAAGATGCAAGCACACATCTCAACCTCTAAAAGCAGCTTAGCCCTTACCAAACCATGGGAAATATTCTCTGGCTGAATCGAGGACAATTTTCTCATGCCTGTTTTCCAAGGTACAGCCTGTTGGATTCTCAGGCTTTCAAATGTGCAGCTTGCACGTGTGCACGCAGCAGCTACAATGCCGCTTGCTGAAGTTTTAAACCTTCAACTTTGCCTCTGTGCTCATGAGCTTACAACCTAACTGCTTTCATGTCATCTGCATCTTTTATGACCCCAGGTTTTTGTTATTTTTTCTTTGCCAGCTACCATGGGTCCTCTCTATATTAGGCAATACTCTTAATTATGTCTATTTATCACCTATTATACAGAAAACTCACTGTTGCTGTTCTTTCATCCCCCCAGTCATTTTTAATTCTAGTCTCCAAACTATTAATCTTAAAATTGTAGTCAGTTCCTTAACAGCCCTCTGTTGGTGAATTTTACTGAAGGCTTTTGAAAAACACCCCCACCCTCCATTTTTCTTTTCCTCTATGATATTTTCTTGATTACCTGGAGGAACAAGATCTTTCTTTAGGTATCCTATCCTACCTTGTACTTTTTGTAGTATGCTTTTGTTATGTTTCAGTAGTTCTTTATTGTTTCATTTAATTTAACTGGTACTCCAGTAAAATATCCTGTTCTGATCCCAGAGATCTCCACACTGGTTTTTTCCCAAAGCTTACTGTAGCTTCTTCCCAGCCTCCAGTTTTAAGAAACAATCCCTAATGTTCACTATGTAAGACAGGAGAAATGGAGACAGGGGAGAGCTTTTTTCAACATGTATCACCAACTTGGCTTTATGTTTTCATAACTCCGGTCATCAAGCAGCGTTTGGTAGAGACAAGGATGTGAAAACATAAGGGTAACCATGCAGGTCCAGTCAAAGGTTGGGTGAATCCCATACCTTCTTTTAAGGCAGTAGTAGATATTTAGGGAAAAGTGTACCTGAAACACTAAAGTTTTTACAACAGACTGATCCTACCTCTTGTACATCCTCCAGGCTTCCAGTAGGCACCGGGTTAGGGACTACTTCAGCCAGAGTTTGGATCATTATGTCTAATAGCCCCTGGCGGGCTTGTGTCTCAAATTTATGTGAAGGAAATCAGGAGCAGAGAGGACTTCTTGAGCCCTATATCCAATCCTCTGTTACAGCAAGCAAGTTATTAAAAATATATCTTAAAAGTGCATAGTTTTTTTCTTGAGCCTCTGTGATGTTATAAACTCTCCGTTCCCTTCATTTAGGGACAGAAGCCTGGACCTTTATCCATTCAGCACTGAAATTATGATTACGGTGATAGGAGAGACAGTCTGAGGCCTGTAGTATCAACTCCTCTGAATTAAACATTTGCCCTGTCACCAATTACCCAAAATTTACAACTCATGGTTGAGTTCAGATTGCCAGTTTGCCAGATTGTCAGATTAGTAGGTGTGGGGCTCCATGGTTAGATCTAGGAAGGAAGGTTAAATCTAGGAAGTGTTAGAAGATCATAGTGAAAGTAGTGTTTGGTGAAGAGGTGATTTAGATTATGCAAAAAACTACTGAACAGCTGAAAACTAACATCCGTATGTGTGTGTGTAAACAGTTTTCAGCCAGATCAGCTATCCTCTCTGGCCCAAGGTGGGTAGGCTGGAATATGTAGCCAGAGCTCAGAGAGGGCTGAGAGGGGGAAAGGGCAATAAAGCAGCCTGCGGTTGGATTCATTGCATGTCACAGTGGAACTGCAACCCCACATAGTGTTCCCATCTTAATTTTGTTCTCCAAATGCCGCCACTTGGGTCCACTTTTTGCTCCAAAATACATGTGCTTCCAACAAGCAATGTCTGTTTTGTTTCACTTTTGCACTCATGCTTCAGAGCTAGTTCAGATAAATGGGTTTGGTTTTGGTGTTTCTGGCTGCAATAATATTTTTCCCCAGCATTTGGCAACTGCAGATGGCATTTTAGGTAGTTCTTCTAACACAAGGATTTTGTGGCTTCACTGGTTCTTTGTACAGGACACTAGACATATAATTGCATGAATTCCTTTGTGTATTATTCATTATTTTCAGTCACACAAACACATAATTTCATCCGTAGGCTTCCATGTGACTCAAAATGAGAGTCAATTAATTGCTATTTTTACCATGGACAAAGTTCACTCTTTATTACTGAATGATCTGTAAACAAAATAATTTTGCAGTTGAAATGATTATAGCATGTTTAAAATTGTTCTTTTATGAAATATTGGTTATACAAGTAAAAAATAAAGTAGGAAAGGAGCTTAACATTTGTAGTTCCAAGTTATTAAAATAACCCAGAAAATAACAGCTGCTATTGCATTACTATATGCTCTTCATAGTTAGGAATGTGAAGTTTCACCCAATTTTACAACAATACTTTCTAATTTGGATAAAACTGCAATTGGTTAGATGCCATCTGATATTAAGAGAGCCCAAGAGGTCTGAAAACTGGCCCATAGAGCCAAATAGGATTGGGATGTCAGTTCTTAGTTGTTATCGAGCTGAAACAGCTGTCTGTGTGCCTTTATCACCCTAGCAGTAGTTAGCAAACATTCCTTGGAGACATCAGTCTAGTGCTATTTAGTCAGCAGAGCACATCTGGGGGAATTACAGCAACTTTCACTCACTTGCAAATTGTGATGGGACCAAATATCTCCCTTGCTGCTCACAGTTGCTTTATTTTTCCTCATGGTGAGGAACAAGAAAGACAGAAACAAAGCTGCTGCCTTTTTGCTGCCTTTTTTTTCCTTCCTGCTTCTTAGACTCCAAAAGCATCTCAGGTTTGCTCAACCAGCTGTAGATAAGATTCATGCATGCAGAATGTCAAGCAGTCTTTGTAAAGTCATTGCAAAACACAATTAAGGCAGAAATAAGCAGGATATAGATGCTAAAATTACACCCTGAACACACAAATAATTTAACTTATGGTACACCCAAGTGCTTTAATTTAAAAAAGCAACGAACACCTAAATCAACTTCTGAAAGCTCTTCAGTGATGCTGCAGTCTTGTGTTCTTGAATACAATCTTGTCTAATACTAGTAGCACTTAAAGTCTCTTGGAGCTTATTTGATTACATAGAATGTTTTTCTGTATTGAACTTCAGTCCATAGAGGATTATGTCTTGGATCTCACTTTATTCCTAAGCCCTCTTGGGATCTGCAAACCTATGGTCCAGTACCTCCACAGTCTGAGCAACTAGAGTTCACGGATGTTCCCAGGGCACAGCCAATGACACCCACATACTGAGCTCCGCACTAAACCAGCAGTGCCTGGCTTTAATGCACAGCAAAAGAGAAGTCATGGTTCTTCCTCATGCAGAAGTGCCCGGTCTGCAGACTGCTCAGGCAGACTGGAGAGGACCTAGCTTCAACGTCTTCTCCTTTTTGTTCTGCTGATCGTTCGGTAGTCTAGAGACCACTCTGGGGAGTGCAGGACTACTCACCATGGCAAGGAAGATTTCCTATAAGGACTTATCTTTCTGATCAGTCCTGTCTGTTCCTGCTCTGCCTAAAACTGCTTAGCCACGCTTCTCCTGAAAAGTATGTAGAGATTGCTGACCTATAGGTTTTTGTTTGATCTGTTTTTTTTATCTCAGTGTATTTTGAACTCTTTTTCTGTATAACAGAATAACTTCACAGGAGGGATAGAAAGCATTCCATCCCTTTGCCTGGCTGGGTCCTAGGAAGTGTGACTCCTTGTAGGTAGAGATAAAACGCGGACCTGTGCAGCCCAGAGTACAGGTGGGAACTTCATGGGTTCTGTTCAGCCAGTGAGTATGTCAGACAGTGGTGGGTTCAGAGAACATGGGAAATGGGCTGCAGGTGGTCTGTTAAGTCCTGCAGCTTTTTCAGCTTGTCAGTGACAGTATGATGGTACAGGTGTGCAGTAGTCTGTGCACTGATGGCATCTAGGGGCTGTGAGTCTCTGCCTTAAGGACTCACTAAATGAATAAAAAGGTTGAGGCGCTTCTCTACAGTCTTCATCACAATGAATCCCCTATGCTCTGTGGAGGCTCCTGGCTATGAATTGGATGAGGAACATTAGCCTGTCTGTGAATAAGACACTTCATCTCCAAAGGTGCATAGATTTAGCATGCACTGATATTTTCAGCTTGTCCTACTCTGTAGCTCCTGGTAGTTCGCTGCTCATGGTGCAGCTTGTTTGACTGGCTTGGCTTGAGGCAGCCAAGAGTATATGCATTACCATTTTCATTTGGATTGGGAGTTCTTGAACCAAATCTTCCACTCATCCCACTCACAGCACTTGCTTTGCATCACAAGAGAATGCTCTCACAGTGCTCAATCTGTTTCCTTTTGCAAGAAACGAAATCAGAAGCTGTGTTCCAGGAGGGCACCTGGCATGCTCCGGTGCTGGAGTATTTGGTCCGTGGGACCAGACTGAGATGCTGTGACGTAAATCCACAAAATGCATAGTCTGTAGTGACTGGGTTCCCAACACCAACTGTTCCGCACTACAGATTGGCTCCTGTTGGGCTGCAGTACTTGCTAACATAGACACAGCCTAACTGGGCCTTAGTATCACGTAGACGACTATAGATGTAGCATAGGGATTGGAAATCACTTATAGGGTCATGTGCTTTGAAGTTGGGTATTGCAGGATTTGGAGTCAAAATACCTTAATCCTTTTTAGCTGCAAACCTAAATACATGTCCATTGGCATCTACCCATATAATTCCGCTCTTATGTTTACCAAATAGAGACAATTGTGATAAGCATGTGAAAGAGAGAAAGGGATTTACAGTCTACATTAAAATCTTTCATCAGGAAGAACATGCTCATTAGTGCAATATTCACTTTAATCTCATCTTTTTCTTCTGCTACTGCATGCTGCTCTTCTATCAACACTGATTAGCAGCTAGAAACCTGGCCTGTTTTTTCCTTGCTTGAGCATCCTGCGTATGGGGGATGGACCTTAGCTGTTGATAGACGGGCAGTGAGGCGCTCTCTGTATTATGCTAATGTTGTCACTCACAATGTTTTCATTATGAGCTTCATTGTTTAGCATTAATTTCCTGGCTCTTAGAAATTATATCAGGATGAATTGTAGCACAAATGCTTGTAGACTTGATTTGATTTCCTTTCCCAGAGAGGGTGCAAAATTGTTCTCAGTTCTGTTTTTTTTTTAATGTGGGTTTTCAGATACTACTTCCCTGATCATTTGTATCTAAACAGAATTCTAATTAAAGGGGAAAAAAGAAAATACTTTTTTTTGTTGGCTGTTTTTCTTCAGTCTTCCAAGTGCTTTGCTCCTAGAGCTCTCAGTGAAAATACATGGGAGATCTTGGGAAGCCACTTGCCAACCCATTCTTGACAGAGCTGCTGATTTTCTCTGTGTGTGTACGTGTGTGTGTGTCAAGAAGGACATAAAATGTGTTTGTTTTTTTTTTTTTAAAGCAGAAGGCATTTTCTTAGTTCTTATAGGTGGCTAAAGTACAAAGGTCACCAGCTCTCAAGCACACTACTATCCTTAGTGGCAAAAGAAATGATTTAGAGCTGTAAATCTAAAGATCCAAGCTTAAGTCTGCAGATAGTCAATGCAGGCTCTCATCTTTTAGAACTGATGTTCAATGGGCATTTGGGAAAACTAACTGTTAAACCGTAAATTAGTCACAGTTTCAGAGTGCTTACTTGTCCGTGAACACAAATATAGTAACAGACACTAAAACAGGGTCTGAGAATGACTGCTGCATGTTTTTACAAAATAGTAGGGAATGTGGAGTCAAAAGCTCCCAGTTTCCAAGTCATGAAAGGTATGACTCTTTTATGACTCCTTTTCAGTACAATCCAAGATTCGTCTTCTAACTAAATTCTACTCCAGTGATTTAACAACTCAGAAACTATTACAAAAAAGCTATTAGGATTTTTCAGCCATTTCACTTGTTAGATAGCTCCTTTTGTCTTCCTTGGCCCCTTTATTTTTTAAGGACATATTTCTATTCTTACATTTGAACACCTTCAGGGCAAAATACAGCTATCAAGAGGTGATTAATTTTACTGGTTGCTACAGAAATAAGTAAAGTAGCTGAATACCATCTTTCTCAGCTGGTACATTAATCTGGGACAAAATAATACATTAAACAAATTCCGTCTGCACTGGGACAAGCTACAGCACTTATCTAGTCAGGAATATCTCAGGTCTGTATGTTTCTTTTAAGGGAAAGCACTCCGGTGTATGCCAAGCAATATCTCCCAATGTACCACTCTGGCTTTGGCCCCCAAAGCTTTCTGTGAGTCACCAAGCTGCAGCATATTTCTTTGCATGCAAAACCTTTTTCTTACATGGCTTTAAAAAACTTAATGTAAGAATATATATAGAATCAGCTGGCAGCTGACTGGCTACTGCATATGCCACATTTGTGATTGTAGTCGAATGCAGCGCTCCAGGAAAGAAAAAGGACTCATAATTTTGGCTACTGCTGGGCATGGCTCAGGCCATCACTCAGACTTTGCTGTGCAGCTCTGTCGGGCACATCAGTCCTGGTTTGCAGCACCTCTGGTCTCCCATTCCTGAGGCAGTGTGGAGCCAACACTATGGTTTGCAAATGGGTTGAGGTAGGTACGTAGAAAGGAGGGGAAAATCACCAACTTTCTGCTACCACTTTGCTGCCGGAAAGCCTGTCTTGGTTTTTGTTTGTAAATTTTTTTATTTGGTTGGTTTTTGGTTTTGTTTTGTTAGGTTTTTTGTTTGTTTTTTTCTTTTTTTTCCACAGGGGAGAGGAGGAACTCCTTATATTAACAACTGCATTTTAATCAATTGCAGTCTGGCCTGTGTAGTAAATTTGGTTTGCAGCGTGTTCTCCCTTTAAAAAGTGGTTCCAGTCTACTAGGGCCACTGGATTAAATCCTTCCCATAAAAATGAGCTCTATACTGGTCACAATATTTTTACAACTAATAACACCAAATTCACCAATGGCGAATCTCATCTGAATAAGTATCAAAATGTTTGGCATATAATACTGAAATTCAGAGCAATACATTTTCAGAGATTATTATTTAATGGTTAGGTACAGAGGTCGTGTGTCACAAAAGAAAAAAACACATGTTACAAATAGGTTTTCTGTATTTAAGTAATTGAGGGCTAAAACCTAGATGTCCAGTGCACGGGCGGGGCTGGGCTTTACTTGATCATTAAAGTCTTCAGCCTGTTGCTCATCTGGGTATTATCACCACTGTTCTGTATCCCTGTGTATGTCTGCAGTGACTAAGTAAAACTGGCTGAATTAAAATTTCAGTGCAACACTTCTAAAAATTTTGCACCTATAATAAGGCACATTCGCAATGAGAGAATAATGGGGAGTAATGTGTTTTGGCATAAGCACAGTAAATTGCCATGGATCAGTCTCACATTGCTATTTGAAAGTGTGAACACTTTGGTGGGAAAAGTATATAATTTATTTGTAGAAAAATATGCCAGAAAATAGGAAATTATGCTCGCTGCTTTTTCTCTCTAATTTTACAGAAAATCTTATTAGAGTTTAGTGTCATATAAAGCATGAATTCTCAACAAAACAGACAGAATGGTCATCCTGCACTTAAGTATCAACAATTTTTTCTCAGAGCAATAACAATTATAAGCTTACCTCTGATACAAAATTCTCTCCTTTTCCCATCTATAAATATTTATTATTTCCACTAGAAAACCTCTCCATTGCAGTTCCAAAGAGAATTTTGTGAGCAGATGAGGGTCTTGTTCTAGGATTCTTTATACGTCTGATGTTTTTGATATGTGGATTGTTAATTTTGTAATCCATCATTGCCCAACTTTGCAAATGACCAGACAAATCAGCATGGTCAGCCTAATCTGAGTGTGTTCTCCTACTATAGCTGTACCTGTGCTATTGGTACTTTTTCCTTCAGTATTTTTCCCTGTGCATACTTTGCTCTGTCTCCAGGTTCTTGGCGGATTTCCTTTCATTTATGCATGGTGGAGGGAGTTATGGGAAGGCAGGCGGCAAGTGGCACTAGCAATGATCCTGTGAGCTTGCTTGAGTTTTTGTTTCAGTTTGGGTAAGCCTGCACCCAAGGAGTAAAGGCATGGGTTGTGTTACACATGACATGTTTGAAAGCTTTGGGTGCAGAGAGGAAGGATTGCGTACGAGCTGCTGCAGGATTATGACGTAGAGCTACAGTGTAGACAGTGTGTTAGTGATTCTGATTGCATAGCCAGCTTTTTCTAAACCTGGAATTGGTCTGCATATCCCCTTGTAACCCCATATAGAGCTCAGGATACACCAAAAGTCCATGAAAAACTGCTAATGTCTCTCACAGACAAACATGTTCAATCTGCATTCATTAATACACAGATCAATGGCTAGGCCTTATTTTGTGACTTTCTGGCCTAAAAAGATGTGGCCTTGTGAGTTAGAAGTTAATCTATCCTCAGTCTGTGTTAGCTGATAGAGTGGGGTGTCAGATTTGGTGACAATCTTTTACTGGATAGCAGTCTTTTTTTTTTTTTTTTTTTTAATATGCAATTGTGTATAACTTGATGGTGCAAAACTTTATTTTGCAATTTATTATCCAAATTTCTCCTTACTGTACTCACGAAAGTGAAGCTCAAATATGCATGTTCAGGCAAGAACTTCAAATTTACTGGGTCCTTCTAACATATCATACTTGAAGGCTCTGTGGAAACACTGGAGCCACCAAGGAGAATACAGAAAAAGTACTGCACACCAACTTCCCTGTCAAATGAAGAACTGGGAGAAGGATTGTACTTACAGATGGAAACAGAGGTGTGTGTGAAAGCCTCTCAGTTAGTGTTTTGATGATGAACCATCCTCCCCCTTCTTCAGTGATTTCCCTGAAACATTAGACAGTCCCAAACCAGTAGTGTCATACCATGTCACAAATTACTCTTTTCTTTTAAAGAAGGCATGTCATGTTGCAATACTGTGCATGCTGTCCATCCAAATGCATCCTTGCTGGCACCTGTGTCCTAGTGAAACAGGCTGACTGACTTGTGAGCAGGCACACAGCCAGTCTAACAGATGGAGGTGAGTGAAGTCAGCCAAGAGACCATGCACTAGCTGCGCATCAAGTGTGCTAGCTAACGGCAGGATTCCCAGACAGAAACATCCAAATGTTTCCTAGTAATCTCATATTCACATACTGGTACAAGGCAAAGATCAAGAAAATTGCTTTAGCAAGAGAAGAAAAGTAGAAATAGAAAGATGTGAGAAGTTGTTTCTATGATGTGGTTTATATTAGCAATGTAGCTGTGGTGTGTGAATCACCATTTTAAAAAGTGACTTGTCACTCCACTTCTAACACCACTGGCAAAATTAGGCAGGCAGGGGAAGGGGCTAGCTCTCTTCAGAGGAGATGTGTTCAAAGTCGTAGGGTACACTTGTAACGTATTAATTAAAAGAGCCTGATTTCCTGACTCAGTCTTTTGCCTTGGATATAAGACCAGTAAAACAAGAGCAATCTCCTAGCTCTCCCATTCTTAATAAGATGATCTTTATTTAATGCTGTTGGCAATGAGGACAGAGTTGTCTTTGTAACAATGATTTTAAACCCATGTGATAACCAAACAGCAGTATAAACCAGTTGAACTATCATGCAAGGAGCTGAAAATGAGGGTCTGGATAAACTGCCACCATAAAGGGAGAATAAAAATGCAATCTGTATAAAGGTTTGCTAGTAACTTGTCAGACTCACTTGGTGCATCCTGTGATAGCAGCATCTTGTCATTTGCAGAGCAATGTAATAAAGCTGTGCCAGGCATGAAGAGGAGTGTTATTTGGCATTTGGGAAGCTACACAAATACAATAAAATGTAGTCAGCATTTCTTCTCTGACTGGCTTTTGACGGGCTTAGAATTGAGCCATACACAGTCTCTCCAATGCAAAAAGGGTGTTGTGGTTTAACCTGGCAGGCAGCTAAACACCACACAGCCGTTCGCTCACTGCCTCCCCGCAGTGGGATGGGGGGAGAGAATTGAGGAGAAAAAAAAAAAAGGTAAAATTCATAGGCTGAGATAAAGACAGTTTAATAGGACAGAAAAAGAAGGGATAATAATAATAATAATAATAATGGTAAAAGAATATACAAAATAAGCGATGCACAATGCAATTGCTCACCACCTGCTGACTGACGCCCAGTCAGTCCCCGAGCAGTGATTATTGCCCCCTGGCCAGCTCCCCCCAGTTTATATACTGAGCATGATGTCATATGGTGTGGAATATCCCTTTGGCCAGTTTGGGTCAGCTGTCCTGGCTGTGCCCCCTTCCAGCTTCTTGTGCACCTGGCAGAGCATGGGAAGCTGAAAAGTCCTTGACTAGTGTAAGCACTACTTAGCAACACCTAAAACATCAGTGTGTTATCAACATTATTCTCATACTAAATCCAAAACACAGCACTATACCAGCTACTAGGAAGAAAATTAACTCTATCCCAGCCAAAACCAGGACAAAGAGTTTCAGTGGAGCAGGGTCTTGCCATTGTGTTTCTGGAAATTCTTGTATGGTTGTGAATTGCAAGAGTCAGAAGAAAAGGGCAGATTGAGTTGTGTTTGACGGACAGCACAGTCAGGACTAGGAAGTTTCAGAGTCGCCGTGGCTTCTCCTGCATCATGCACTGGAGAGTGGGCGGAAAACTGTCTAAATAGTACCAGTACTTCACCAGGCAGATGGTCAGGCAAAGGCCAGAGCCCTCTGTCCCTCACTCCCCTGCCTTTTCCAGTTCCCAGATGCAAGTTGAACTGGCATGGGGGTTGCTATAATTTGCTGCTGGTATAGACCAGCAACAAATTACTGCCCTGAGGAGCAAGCAGGAATAGGGAAGAGCATTCTGAGGCGTAAGGCCTCCAGGATGATTCCTCACGCACCACCCATCTCTCAGGGCTATGCCCAGAGGCCCAAGCTACCCTGTGGAGGATACATCTGAAGCCACCAGAGAGCAGAGAACCTCTCTCCCACCTCCCGAATTTCCCTCTCCCTTTCTGAAGTGTAATCAGTGTAGATAGATGTCAACTTGATTACACTTGAAAAACCAAACCATATTGGTATGTGTCTTGGACCTCAGTGTAGTAGAGACACACTCGCCTACTGACAGGCTTGGAACAATACCTTTAGCTAAGGAGACTTGCTTCCACTTGCTTGTCTCTCTTTGCATTTCTACTTTTTCAAGAACTCTGGATGCAAAGGGCCACCTTCCAAAAATGCCTTCCGAGCAATAACTGGTAAAGCAAGACGTTACTCGGCGTCAATACCAGGGTCATGATTGAATCCCAGAGGGGATATATTCAAATAGGCAGCCAAAAATTAAAACCCTGATGGTGAGCCCTTTACTCCCACTGTGAACTTCTATTTGCATCACAAATTTTACAGCTGTAACTAGCTGGAAGAAACTGTCATTTGTGTTTGAACATAGCCATACTTAAGGATAGACCAGCACATTTTTCCACATGTTGAAAGGGATTTATATGACGCATCACCAAGGTCAGGGATCCCAGTATCTCAGAATCATGCATTTATGATCACCGCTTCCCCGTTAGGATGGGGCATGCAGTAATTTCCTACTGAAAAAAGGCAACTGGCAATAGGATTCATGAGCAAATGTAGACACTTGCAATGTAGGTCTCCAAATCCCAGCTAAGCATCCTGTGCTATTCAGGGTCAGTGGAGAGACATAAACAACTCTAGGTGTGATTTATTTTGTCTTGCTTTAGATATATGTATGAGATCAGATGAATCTCTTTCTTAAAGTGCTATTGATTGCATAAAGAGTTCAGGGTGAGCAGCTCAGATGTTTGCATTGTAATTAAACAGCAGTCCTATTCAGGGAGATTAAAGATTGCAGAAGGATTTAGGTGTTTACATCTGAAATGTGGACACTCAGAATGCTTTTTTAGTTGCCACTTCCCCTTGGAGATACCAAGAGTTCCTGAGGACCAAATCTGTAGACTTGCTGAAGGCAAGCATGCCTGTCTGTGAGGCACCTTGACTCCCAGTGACATCCACTGCCCTAGGCTTCCCCTGTTCAAATGAGGAAAAAAGCAAAAAACATCAGTCAGGACAGAGTGTAGCTCTGAAATATTGCACAATATATAAATATCTGAAATATTATAAGCAAAGACACAAAAAATTGCCTGAAAATCCAGAGATATAGTTTTTGTTAGATTTTTTAATAATTTAAGTTTCTGGATTGACTGGAAATTCCTCAAAAGTAGCATTTTAGGGTGATAATTTGGTTATGGCTCCTTTTGTCAAAATACATACTTTCCCCATGTAAGGGAAAAAGAATAAGGCTGTAATTTATATATGATATTGAATATACTGTATCATAACTACAGTGGCATTTGATGCGTGCCCACATATATCTGTCTATGTATATATATGCATAAAATTTGCACATATTTCCAATTTCTAAACACATTATAAGTGATAAGAAGATAAGGACAGTAATGCTTTGATTAAGACCAACAATTCCAATTAATCACTGGTAAATATGGAAACCTGGGAAGGCAGATTTAATGGGTCTTACCTTTCCCGTTAGTAACTTATGGAATGGAGAAAGAAGGCAAAATAAGTCACCGTATCTCAACCATGTGGCTATCCCTGTTTCCAGCCTCCGTGCCCATTTTCAAAGATCTATAGCTTCCTAAGGCCTTTGCTAGCTTGTTGTTAAAAATGGTGTCAGGTAGATGGTAGGACTCAGATACTCAGAAGTAATTTGATGCATAATTCCTGCTAGAATTTATTTTCTCTCTTTGGCAGTCAGCAGAGATTGTCTAAGCTCTAAGATTCCTTATTTGTGCTCCAGCAGCAATACAGTTTCTCCCTTCCATTAGTCTGCTTGAGAGAACTAGAGACTTCTCGCTGATGGCTGTATTCTCACTTCTTTGGTCCAGGGTGGTTTAATGGGAAAGTGACTATAAATCTCCTTCTTTTACCCAGTGGCCCACTCTTCCTTTGGGGTGCCCAAAATATCCTGGATTTACATGCAATTGATCAGAGCATTTATTTTTCCAATAAATCACACTATCTGATCAAGACACACTGCTGTTGTGGGTGGCGGCTGGTCTCCATGGACCAGGGTAAACAACACAGTGAAATGGGCACTTAGTGCGCTGAAATGTTTGCAGGGAAAAGACATTCTCAAAGCTGCTTTTTGACCAGTGTAATATTTGATACTCTCCTAATTTTCCGTGATAAATGTACACAGAGTAACTCAAAAGGGAAAAGAGTACTTTCCACTTCAGCAATGGTGGAGCCAAAACTGTCACTAACAACATTAGCATACATAAGGAATTCTTTGATTTGTTTTCAGAGATAGCGTTTTTTGGGAACTGTGAAGTATAAAAATAACCCAGAATTCATTCTGAGAATAAGATCCTTTTCTGGGATTTCTAGGGCCCTAAGTGACTGGTTTACAGTTAGGAGAAGTGGAAATAATTAGGACGAAGAGGGTACTTGGAAGACGGCTAACTTCTGAGCTTCCCTAAAGGAGCTTTGTGCCTGAATGAGATCTGTCATCTGCTCAGTAACACCTTCTAGAATAACTCAGCTGGACTATGAGTGGTCCACCAACAGTTCACTAATCCAGAAAATTTTGTTCTGAGAAATCAGAGGCCTGTGAGATGGGGGGGAACCCCTGCATGGCTCTGAAAATTCAAGTCCCACCTGAGACTTTGACTGTTTTCCCATCTTTTTCCCCAGATACCAATGTTGCAGGTTTTGTAAGAGCATGTCAGTGACTCCTTGGGGCACCAAGTCCAATTCCCCACAGGACTGGCAGGGTGGTTGGTCCAGATGGGCCCACAAGAGCTTTCTGCCCCAACTTCACACTCCCAGCATTTTCCAGCTCCTCATGGTAGACATAGCTGATCAGTGCAGAAGAGCAAAGGCCTCAGTGTGTTGTGAAGAACATGTGACAGAAGATACCAGCACTGTTGATGTCCTAGAACCAGCAATAGCACAATATTTTTACAACTGTGTATTATTTTTGCATTACAGTATGGCCAGGGCTTGATAGGTTTTTTTTGCAAAACAAGTAGAAAGCAGTGCTTCTGGCTTTTGATGAGACAGCACAAAACAGAGGATCTGAATTCTGCCACTCTCAGTTATCACAAACACCACCCCAGCCTGCAAATAATTCTACGTATGTATGTAAAAGTACTTTTTGATTAGGGTGTAAAAGTACTTTTTGATTAGGGTGAAATGCAAATTGAAAATTGTAGAGTAAACATCACTTTCGTTGAGGTTAAATACAATAAAATCCTCTTCCTGCCACCTTTCCTCTATCTCCAGTTTTATTTTCCATTTCACCTAATTTCTTGTTTTGAAGCTATCCTCTCCAGGTGAACGAGCAGTTCACTTGCAGGATGTGTATAGAGATGGGAGAAGTGGTTCCTCAGTCACATCAAGATGGAATAGCAACACTGGTTTCCTGAAGTAGGGAACAATCTGAAAAATAGCATGGAGACTGCTGGGGGAGAGGTGAACAAGGAAGACATCTGACACTGCAGGGAGGGAAATGTCAGGCCAGGCAAGGTCTTCAAGGCTAATGAGAGAGGACTGGATGTGTGAGCTTTCCTGATGAATGGCGATAGAGGGATGTCATTGTGCTCTGGCTGAACAGGCTTTTCTCTTTGTCATGGGAAGCACGTGTTGTCCACATGGGTTGGCACAACCACCTTGCCAAATCACATCCCTCTGGACTGCAATACAAGCCCCCAACCCTGGGAGGCAGACTTGGTTCTTGGATGTCATCATCTTAATGAGAGGTGGGTTGGGGTGATCTCCTGACTGAAAGGGTCCTCTCTTACACAGAGAACAAGATGAAGCTGAGGTGTCTCTGCCTTTTCCTTCTCCAAGTCACAGGAGAAAACATGAACCAGAAACAGAATCAAACCTGTTGAGTCCCGTGTGAGAGAGATCTTCCTGCCTCTTCCTGGATGGACTGCCTGGGGGAAACAGGCATATTGCGGAGGCCAGAGGGGAGGGTATAGTTAGCCACTTCACAGACTAGAACCAGGATGAGAATTTATGGAAAAAGAGAAATAATGGTATCTTAAAGTGGATTGTAAAATGGAGGCAAGAGTCGGAGTCCTTTGCCTGAATGGCCGAAGGGCCATGCAGTAGCCAGACAGCGAGGGAAGTTGGACACGTTGGCTGCCCAGACAGACCTAGAGCGGGAAGGGTGGCACGGCAGAGTTCAAGTGTTTGCTGCCGGCTGTATTTCATCTCACCTGGTGGCACACGGCAGACATCAGGCAGCCAAGCGGCTCTCAAAAAGAAGGGCTTTTAGTTTTCCTTATGAAATATTTTCACTTTTAAGGAGGTGTGTGTAATAAAGTGTGAGAGATTACGTGTGAAACTAGCTACAAAATTTTTACTTTTTATTTTTGTTAATTTATATGATAGGTCTTGCTTGGTCTTTAAGAATTACATTTGTTAAAGTCCTTATTGAACATGGAGCTGGTCTAGAAACAGAGATTTATTTATTTATTTATTTACAATTCCAATTTAAAGATGACATTCTCGTGAGAAGACTGGAAAAAGTTTTTCATGATTTCCATAAAAAAATTTTGGTGGAGATCTCATTATCTAGAGGTTTTGTATATAAATTCTTTAAAGCAGCTCCAGCAAAAAAATAAATAAAAGTCAGTTCAATAGTTCCAATTTTAGACATTTAAATTATATAACATCATCCATATGTATTAAAACTGTATTTGTACACGCTTAAATTACTGAAACCTTTATTTGCTAGAGTCCAAGTGCTGCTGCTATGCATAAAGTAGTCCGTGAGGTACACCCATATGTTGCCAAAGTAGCATGAACGTGTGCACTGATGTTGATCCAGAGGAAGCCTAGGGGTTCTTCCCTTCCTTCTTGTATGCTGATTATTTCTGCCAGGCCCAGAGTAATCTGTGCAAGAGCGCAGGGGCCATGGCTTGGTGACAGGCTGTACATGCAAACAGATAGCTTGCATGATGCTTAGAAGTCTTTTTTCCTGAAGGTGCCATGTAGCAACATCTTTGAGTTGTAGGAAAGGACAGCGTGGGGCAGACGGGAAGGACCTGGCCCCGTTGCTCTGGGGCTGGGGTTGGTTGGTGCACAGCACCCCGTTAAAATGAGGCCCAGAAACACTCCTTCTCAAGCCCTGTATGTAAAGACATCAAAGATAAACTCTGTAAATATGCCAGAAAGAATGATACTTTCATGTTTTTATGCTAAAAATGGGAATTGTCAGGACTCTCGTGAGGAAAAACTACAATGTATGACATTAAATATTGACTTAAAATATCTGTTTTGCGACCCCTTTCTATTATTTCAGTATGTAGTTGCTTCAAGGTAAAGTATCATTTTTCTGTCCCCTCCGTAATACCATATAATACATCAGAAAAGAATTGTCTAAGTCTTGGAAAAATCAATCCACTTTCTCTATTCAAATGCAGCTTAAAAATATCAGATCTTGTAGCAATTATATTTCTGATGTTTTCATTGTTAAGCCTATGTCATTAATTAAAAATATAAAGGTTTTTTGGAATGTAGATGGCTGAAAACCTGATTGGAAAATCATGAGAGATGCAAGGGTCTTATTTCGAGTGATTAGTAACATGCTAAGTAATGACACCTGTGTAGTCATATCTTTAAAATACTAAAAAGCGATGATGTAATAGGGATAGTATTTACTGGTGGGATCAGTAAGATGCTGGATGTGTTGATAATTGACAGGAAGAGATATCTTCTGTTTTGTACTGCAAATTGCACAGTTAAGTCGGCAATGAATGACTTTTCATGCTAGATATCCCATGTAATATTGTGTTCAGCTGGGAAATGAGTGTCACAGTCTAGCCAGATACGAGCAGAACTTAGCATGCAGCAGACTCAGTTCTTTACCTGATATTTTATTTAGTGAACTGGGTGGTCATAGTAAGTGACTAGGACTTATTCAATATAACACATTTGACATGCAAACGCTCATTATTCTAGTTAAAAACCAACACTGAATGCCTTCCTGTGCATGACGATATCTTCACATTTGAATGGTTTCTGCTACTCGTTTGATTTTAAAGTAATAGTTATTATGTAGAGCTGTTTCAGTTGAGAAAAATACTGTTGCTTGGCTGTGATGATATGTACCAAACAACCTTTTGATTTTACCTGAAATGAAATATTAGGACTTTGAGCTGTGTGTATGTTACCTATAAGCACATATGTGCACATGCACACATGGGTATTGGCATTGTGACACAATGCAAACACCACAGGCGCACGCACATACGTAGAGAGAGAAAATTATTTTTCTCCTGCTTATTTTCTTGGCACTTGCAGTTTGGTTAGATGTGAAACATTTGCATCTTCTATCTGCATAATGAGTTCTATACAAAATGATCGCAGCTAATGCAAAAGACAGGGTGGCATGTTTTCAGTTTTAATGGGGACACTCAGAAAACTTCCAATCTTTCTTGACATTTCTTATAGCAAAATAAATGTGGTCTAGGTTGGAGTGTCTATTATGAAAATAAGAGAAGAGCAAGTCAATTATATTTCAATGACTGAATAGCCAGGGGTCCTCATTAAAATGATCAGAAAGGCTGCAGTGTTGCTTTCCTGTATGTAGCCACTGATTAAGTTGTATAAGAATGACATGGCCTTTTTGGGAGAAAAGCAGAGTATGCCGTGGTCTCTAGCCAGCCAGCCAGAAACCGTTGACACTTACAAAAGTGAGATGCGCACTCCATCAAGAAAGGGAAGTTACTACTTATGGGGTCATGGACTCCTGATGTATTTAAAAATAGTTGTGGCTGTTTTATTGGACACAGTCAGAGAAAGCTTTGGATTTGCACTAGGTTGTATAAGAATGCCTGCGGTATGGTGGTGATATGGTATGTTTTCCTTTCCGCTGGCTTCGATGAAGTACACATAGCTTAACAGAATAGTACTATTATTACAATCTTTGTGTATTTGAACCTTTAAGCAACATTTTTGTTATCAGTTCATTACTATTCATTTCTTAGAATTTAAATTCTTCTTATTTGCCAATTATTTTTTTGGTATAAAATGTTAGGAGAAAAAGGCTTGGTAATTTTTTTCCCGGGAGAGACTGTATCCTGAAACAGTAAAAAGAATATTTGTTTAACCCTCCTGAGGGTCTGCAGTCTAAGGAAATATACTATTGCCTAAGATCTCCTAATCCCAGATCAAGTGGCTGTAGAATATTTTTAAAAATATGTTTTCCCTTTCATGTTAGTTAATAGACCTTACATATTTATTTAAAAATAATCCTTCTGGAATTATGTTTGATACAATTTCACCTCATAAAGGATACTTGTGATCAGGATTGCTATAAAGAGATATACCTTCGTTTTTTTTTTTTAATTGGAAAGTGGTGTAGAATGTTAACATTTTAAGTTTAAGAGTGATACAAAGCAGAACAACCCCCGTGTGTTAATTAAGCTGTCATTTCTTCCCCCTTTAAATAAATTGCATCACTAACAGTTTCTGAAGATGAATTGAGAAATAAAAGACAAGATTTAATAGTGATCTTTTTGTTATTAGTAAAGTGAAGCAGTTTGAAACAATAATCTTCATCTTCCACATAGGTGGAAATGCACCTCAGCATTGTCTTCTACTTTTACCATCTGATTCATGTAAATACTAATGCAACAAATTAAATCAAATAAAATCTCTGTTATTTCTAACTGCAAGTACCAGTTAATCTAAGCTTGTATTCTAAGTCAAATCACATCATACAGTGCTCCATCATTAACAATGATGTTTCATTATAAATTATGACAATTTGAGATTTATATTACAGTCTGCTCACATTTTGATGAAATAATTTTCAGTCTCAAGAAAACGAATGGTAAGAGACACTATAAGCTAAATACATTAACATATCAGGTGCTTAAAACTAATTTAATTTACTAAAATTAGCTAATAATGCAGCTAAATAATGATGCTCTTCATTCACAATTCAGGAGCTCAGTAATGGACAAGGGAAACTGCAAGTGCTTGCAGTCGACAATAAAAGAATTGGTAATCTTGCCAATTATTACGTACCACAAGATGCCTCCTTTAAAAGTTTTCATTCTTTATTTACGTACATGGCATTTAAACAGGAGAAAAAGTGTCTCTGCCTTATTTACTTATGAACCCATGAGCTGCTTTAATTCTTTTCCATATCGTTTCTGTGATATTTTGTCTCTTTAAAGTGTTTGTGGAATTCACCCAGTCATTATTTCTTGTTCAGTAGATGCAGAATCTCATTGTATTAAAAAGAATTTGGTTTATTTTTCTTCTTACCAGTTAGCAATATGTAATAAAACTATATAATTTATATGTCTTAATTTTTGCAGCAGGAATAAAAGTCATAAATAGGAACCAATTGATAAGGCTATCTGTATGTAAGGAGAGACATCACTATTGATGCAGTACCCTGAGGAAGAACACAGCATTATGGTGCTTAATACTTGAATTTGGTTCAAAACACCCAGGTATCTTTTCTCTCAACATTTTAGCAACTGGTCTAGTATATCTTCTCAGCAATATGTAGTACTGAAATCACATAATGACTAAAGAAGATAAGTAGAGCTATTTGTTGAAAAAATATTTGAAAAGTTTTGAACAGTGAAGAGTAAAGCTTGAGATTTCTTAGGGTGCTCTGGTTTTGTGCTTCTTAGTGTGCACAAACACATGAACAAATTAAAAATATTCTTCAGAGTGATTGGGGGGATATTTTTAGAAACCTTTCCATCCTTCTCTAATTTACTTCCATAGATTTATGACTTGTGTGTCAAAATATTTTTTTTAACAAAAGTAAAGTAAAGAAGTAAGGTATTATGGGTCTTTGAAAGCAATTAATGCTATAGTCACTGTTCTCTGAAAGTGAATCAACAGCAGCAGATCATAGCGGGCTGTTCATCTGACTGATACGTTCTTCCAGACTGCTTACAGTCATCTGAAAAATCACCTCAGAGTTGATGTTTCTAAGGGGAAACATCTTCCATGAGGTGGATATGATTGTACTCTGTATGTAGGATTTTCAAGAGCAGTTTACCATCTTTTGGAGGCAGAATTTCTTACATGACCTACTCAGCTCTCTATAGACATGTATGAAAGATGAGGAAGTTTGCAGGAAACATTTTGTGCTGTTATCTGTGTCTTTATTTAAACCTTCATTTTTCTAGTAAGAAATGTAATGCAGAACTTGCACTATGGGAAGTGTGCTGTGCATGTTTTAAGGGTTTAAGCAAGATTAAGAGATTAAAGTTGAGAACAAGTTACTACATGTGAATTCAAACACAAAATATCCTCATTATAATAATTCACAGGGAAAAAAACCCCACTGTTGTAGAATCAGAACTCACCAAACACGACCTAATGTCAACAACGAACTCTACTTTAACCAACCTTTCAACCTGTGTATCGTCAGAGTAATTGGTCTTTTAGTTGATTTGACTAACTGACAGCTAAGCCACTAATAATTACCTGTGGCAGCATTTATATTTTTTTCTTTTACACTATACCACAACATCAATGAATATATTTTAAATATTGACAGTAGTTGAATGTTTAGATTATAATTTAAATAATTATTTATGGAAATATGATTACACGTCTGTGCCTACAGTAGAGAGACTTTTTAATTTGATTAAAGAGAAAACAACAGCATATCTGCCCATCTAATTTTGTGGTTAAACTGTTCATGACTTATAATACTATATTAATTTTGTCAATTTGTTAGGGTATCATTTCAACTTTTTGACAAGCTTTCATCTTTATTTAGCAGAATTTGTATTCAAAACAGTGCTTACTTAATAACTTGTGCTTTATGAATCTCTTCAGGAACATGATATTCTCACTACATTCTGTACAATTTTCTTACATTGTGGTGTTGAGGCTCTTTAACATAATGTATTTCCATATGAATGATATACATAGAGCCAAAGCATATGTATGTATGGTCTTGGCAGAGTAGAAATGTGCTGCAAAGACATCCAAGAAGAACGTATGCTGGAGAACTCATTTCTGAGGTAAGCTAAAGATAAGGACTCAGTAAAAACTAAATTAATAGAACTGTTTGTTCCTTTGCAAAATACTAGTTTGGGTACTGTGTTTTGTTCTTTACTAAGAAGACATATTTGTTTATAGAGATAAGGAACATTTTTTGTTTATGACTGAATAGAAAATAACAGCCTAGTTAATAATAAGCAATGTTTTCAAATTTAAGCTATTTTGAATTATTTAAATTTCCAAATATCAGGTTTCAGTTATGGAACTAGAGATATTTAATTTTAAGTATAATATATTAGTTTCTAAAATATTTTCCGGTATGTCTATTTATCTCTCAAGCTAGATATAACTTACTTTCCACTGGAAAAAAAGGACAAAGTTTTTCTGTACAACATTGTGTTACTCTTCTATTCTGACAGTTGTGTCATTTTAGAACTAATGAAATGTAATCATATTGGATCACTAATTGGTTTCCATATCTGAATAAAAACTCGAAGTATTTCTTTGCAAAGGCTGGTTAAAAAAAATGGTAGGATGTGTTTAGAATTCCATGCTGTAGCTATATGAGTTATCAATATTTTTCATGTTTTTGTAAGTATTTAAAAGTTAGTTATTAGTTGTATTTCATTATTCTTGAGAGTATGTTGTTGTGTTTTAATTACAAATATTGTTTAGCTGATGATACTAAAAATGTGAAATTTTGTTGGAAAGTTTAGTCAGATATTTAGCATAACTGAGGAAAAGTAGTTACCATATAGTTCAGTATTACGTGAAAGTATATTTTAAAAAGTATTTGATTTAATAAATTTAGGATATATTAGACTTTTGAAGGTATTTAAAAATCTAAGACAAAGACTTTTAAAACTGTTACAGTTACTTAAAACAGCAACTGAAAATATCTTTAATG
Organism: Fregata magnificens; assembly: GCA_013389945.1. Taxonomy (NCBI): domain Eukaryota; kingdom Metazoa; phylum Chordata; class Aves; order Suliformes; family Fregatidae; genus Fregata; species Fregata magnificens. The sequence continues at coordinate 110,571 of WAAD01026906.1, read as the reverse complement.
CATACAAGTGTGCATGCATTTCTTTAGTCGTTAGTCTGATGTATAATCATTCTTTTTTATCTACTTATAGTTATTTACTCAATGTCAGAGAAACACTGCTACTGGAATAAGTACTTTTCAAGCATTGAAGATTTATTTTTCTATCAATGCATTTCAAAAGAAGTCTTACTACACTGCTTTTTAATAAATATTTCTAAAACTTTTTTGAACTACGAATAAAGATAATTTATTTCAATTATATGATTGCTTTAAAACAGAAGAGGTTCTCTGTTTTTTATTTGGTTAACCTATGTGGTTGGCAAGAGAATACAGGAGATTTGTGATTTTTCCATTAATTTCAGAGTATTCTTTTAAAAATATTAATAAATTAGGCAAACATTTTCTATAGCAGAGAAATATTACAGTTTAAACCATCTTTAAGCGCTTTTGAAGAACAACTCATTATAAGCTTACATCTTATCCCAATGAATTTACATCAGTGAAATAGAAAAGTTTTTGTTGAATTACCCTAAACAGGAAATGAAGTAAAGTGTTCTCCCTTAAGTATATCCACATTTCAGTAACAAATAATTATAACAAGATGTATAAGGTCAGTATATACAGACACATTATAATTATAATATCATATGCTATTTTTTATATATTGTCTTATTGTCCGTAAAACATGCATTACCAACTATAAATGCATAAATTACACTTGTTTGGGCACTCAGAAGGTCAGGAAATTAGAAGTAGTCATGAAATATGTATTTTTTCAAATAATTACTACAAATGTGCTTTTAACTAAGAGATAACAAAAATGTCTTACAGCAAATGCTACCTGACATTTTAAATCCACTCAGAAAAAAATAAAATGATCGCTGTTGGCTGAAGAGAGACCATTATAGCAAAAGAAAAGTCAAGTGTATAAAATAAAAATGAGAGACAGTATTTAAAATAGCATTCAGGTAACTTAGATAGAGTTTGTCAAAAGTAAGGATACATTTGCAGGTCTGTCATTGACATTACTGAATAATTCTAATAATTTTCAATTAAAAATCTCATAGAAATTTAGAACTTGTACAAGCAGTATGTTCAAAGCCATTTACAAAGGTTATTTAGGGTTTTTTATACACTGAATCATAGGCGGAAATGTTCTAAGAAATGCTTAGTGAAATATCAAATAGGTAAATTAGTCTCTTAGTTATTGCTGTCTGACTTTTTACACATAAGTAACTATTTATCTTTGACACAGAGCATTGCTGTTTTCCTGGGAGACCTGCTAGCAAGAGCAAAATATGGATGATGATACTTAATGTGTAGATTAATTACTTTAGTTTTTAAATGAACTGGATTTATCTGTTGCTTCATTACAGTTCCTATAATTCTGCATGGGTCAGCCAGCCAGCCACGTATACATTTCAATTTATCTGCTATCTTTCAGCTGCCTACCTGAATACTTGGTGCTCATG
>WAAD01026906.1:641-108727 GCA_013389945.1 Fregata magnificens | reverse complement strand
CTGGAGAACAAGACCTGCCGTGAAACTTACCTCAAGTCGATACACAGCTCCTGATTGTTCATCTCCCAATTTAAAAAAATGTTTGAAGCAAAATGTGGATGGGCCTCCATCTCGTACATGACTTACTTCAGTCTGACAAAGGTTTGTTGGTAAAGCGAGGTTCAGTAGGAAAGTAAATGTATAAGGAACCCCAAAGCTGGGTATAATTTGGACTAAGAAGGAGATAAGGACTCTCTGCTTTAAAAAGCAAAGCAACCCCCTCCCAACCAATGTTTTGACATTTGTTTCAATACAGAATGGAATGATTTTAAAATATTTTCTGACAAGAGTACAAGGTTATGAGCAAGATAGTGAACTCCAGAATAATATTTTTTTTTGTTACAGTTTTTGCCTGATCTGTGAAGTTCTGTGGTTTTAATTAGCTAACTATTGGGTTCTCTGAAAAAAATTTTTTTTTTTCCAGAACATCTGTTGTGCACCTGAAAAACTTTTGTGAAATATATAACATATATTTAAAAAAAAAAACCTTGGCAGATCAGCTACTTTCATGTCACATGGCGATTTCTAAACAGCTTGGATTGCAAAAGCCTTTATAAAAAACTGAAGCTTTCAAATCCGATGAAAGAGGTGTTTGGTTATAGTTTCCAATTAAAGTTATTTAAATGTAAAGAAATCTATAGTAAATGACAAAAAACCTGAGGAAAACATATACTTTTGTTTCACAGGAAGCTGTAATGTCTCAGATTACTGATTGAGGACTTGGCTTGTTGTGATAGTGAGCCTGGCTGTGGTAGGGATGCCATTTTTGGTCCTCTAAACAGTGCCATTGATAGCTCCTGTGAGAGGTTAGCTGCAAAACTCCTTGCCCATGTCTCAGCTTCCAGAGTTCTTGGTAGCTTCAGCTGCCCGGTAATTTCTGCCCTGCTAAGGACCTAGTGAGACCAGGTGATCGGGCACCAGCTGTATGCTCCTGCCTCTTCTCTCTGAACATCCCTGCCTGCAGATTTCTGTAGGGTCTGTATTACCCTGTCTCCTCTTCACCATCTCAGGAAAAAGCAGGAACCATGATGTAGTTACCAACTGCAGCAGATAACCTGTAAAATTCATTCATCACTAATGCAACTGCTGCCACTGGCATGAGGACGTTGTACCTGTAAGAAAGCGACTCTTAAACAGAAAACAACTGGCTCAGCTGGACTCAAGAGGAACGAAGCTATGCTGGTTAATAGAGAGATATGTTTTGAAGAATAAACTGTGACTCAGTCATCAGGGGTTTTTTTCTTCTTTTTAAATACGCTGATTATCAGGCTTTTGTGAAGCTTGTTTGATATTTTGTTAAATATGACCAGACAAAAATGGGCAGATTCCCTACAAGAATGTAAGAGCAGTTGTGTTTCTCTAGTTGGTGTCTTGTTTATGAGAGTAACCCACAGAGGGTACTGCGGGAAGAGTGTAAGTATAGGGTAATGCTTCTCCCAAAATGTTCTCTCAGCTTCAGGGAGCAGGTGAAACCCCTCCCTTTTTCTGACTGCAAGCTAGGAAACATCATACCTTCTTCTCCAATTTAGATATGTCAGTATCTGTCATCACACAGCTGGATTATTTTGATTGACTGTATCTACAGTTGAATGTGAAGACACGTCACAAATTTCAGAAAGTCCAGAAGTGGCTGCCTGCTTTCTCAGGCTCAGGCTATGGGGAAACCTTTGCATGAGAGTGTCCACTGGCTTCAATAACTGATGCAGATGCTAGTTTAACACTTTGGTTCCAGCTTTCCATACAGCCAATGAATTGAGCTCTGAACACCTGATAGTGTTGGATGGCTCCAGGATGGCCAAGGAGCTGCTGTGAAAATTGCTGAACTCTTGCAGCTTCAAAAATTCCTTGTGCAAAGCAGTGGGGCCCCAAAACAGCTTACTGTTTGAGCTGCCAATCCGCAGTGTGTATCTCAACCTGTCTGCCTTTCAGAGCATAGAAATTCTCCATTGCATCAGAGCAAAGATCCATTTACCACTGCTTTTTTCAGTTGTACTGTGTCTAGTTAAGAGGATAAGAAAAAAGGGTTCAGCAATATTGTCCCATGGTATTCTTTATTCTTCAGTGTTTTGTAGTTCAGAGAATGCCAGAAACACAGAAATAACATTTAAGAATAAACAATAGCTCTAAATGGATTTTGTTCATGGATTTATTCAGCTGATTTTTATTTTTCTAAATTTCAACATCTTGCAGCAAGGATTTCCATAGTTTAAGAGTTCATCATGTAAAGATCACAACCTGGTTTTGTTTTGAATCTGTTAGCTGCAGTTTCATGTGATGTTCCTGTACTGAAACAGATAGAAAACACTGTTCCTTATTCACTTAGATGGCTCATAATTTTTTAGACTTCAGTCATGTCCCTTTTTGTTTTCTCTTTTCGAAGCTGGGGAGCCCTAGTCCAGTTGTTCCTCATAGAGAAGCTGTTATATTTACTTGCTTGTCCTCTTTTGATCCATCTGTATGTTTGATCCTCTTCTCTGTACCTTTACCAGTCCTCTTTTTGCACCTGGGCCACCAGCACAGAATGCATTCATGGTGTGAATCATTAATTTATACAGTGGTATAATAATCTCTGTCTGTTTTCTAATCCTTTCTTGATAATTCCCATTTTTCAGATTCCTTTTTTGATTTCTACTCAGCATTAAGCAATTTTTTCTTCACAGAACTATCTGTTATAACCCAATTTTTTTTGGTTTGCTTTAAGAGGTATTAGCCAGCTCAAAGCTCACTCCTATGTAAGTAAAGATTTTTTAGGTTTTTTTTTCCCCCCAGGATCCCCTTCATCTACACTGAACTTTCCCTGTCATTTTATCTTCCAGTCACTTCCACTCACTATCATAACCTCTGCACAGTCAACACTCTCCTTTACTGACCTAAACAACTTGCTCATTCAGTAAACACTGTCATCTCAGAAGTGCCCCTTTTTTGATGTAATTTCTGAGTATATCCACAACATGGAACTGAACTTCCCTTTAAACACAACAGCAGTACTGTATGACTTGATACTTGTTTCAACACATATGATGAGTTCGTATGTAATTTGTCCTATTTTACAAAGAAGCTCTTTGACACTAGCATTTTAGTGTCAGGTTCCCATACATTAGTCTCTGCCTTTTCCTTACATTTACTCATATATTATGTTAGAATTTTATTCTATTATCAATACATTAATCTGCAAGGTTGAAATGAATACAGATTTTTTTTTCTATTTTGTAAATTTAAGTATTTGGTTTTGGTCCTTATAGGGACCACCTAATATAAAGTGAGATTGCTTTACCTAACTTCAGATACATGAGAATCAATTGTCTGAATCAAAGCTACGCTACTGCTGTAGCAAATGAAAAGAAATAGACCTAGTTGCAGTGCAATTGTCCTCATTGCTTTGAACATTTAGCTAAATTGTAGAGGTCAAATATATATGACCTTACCTCTGAATGCAGTTACCATTGCAGGTACATATAAAGACAAAACATAAAACATTTCCTAATGTAATTGTTCAAGTTATTGTGTAGCCCACAGAAACAGAGAGGACACGGGATATTTCAGTGTATCTGGCATTATTGTTTAAAACAGAGGCCCTTGGATAATTCCTTGGTAAGAATTACACTGTGGTGAGTTATGACTTGATGAGCTGGCAATGATGAGCACTGGTAAAGATAAAATACTTATGAATACTAGCTCACATGATGAAACAACTCATACATGGCTAGGCCATTGGGATCTGATGCACAGATTTGGTAACAGGTTTTGCAGCTCTTTGTCACAGCATTTAAGAACCCTTAATACACCTGCAGAGGCTGACCCTAAACTGGAAGATGAAGGCAGTTTCTTCAAAACTTTTGAAGTTGTTTCTCTAACATGGAAGAGTGTAAAGGAAAGTAATTCCTATAAAGTTGGAAGGCATGAAATCTGCCACCTGTGATAAAAGCTAGTTCTGTCTTGACCCTGTAAGATTTGTATTTCTGGAGTTTGTTTTCTTAATTCCAATTCATTTGTATTTTCTTTGGCTACATGAAAAATTAAGAGTCACTTGTAATAGTAAATGAAATATTTTAGGTGTTTTTTAAAGCATGCATGACAAATCAAAGGGATTTATGTTGCGTATGGTGTACAGAAAAAGTCTAGAGTTTCTCTCTAGTGTAAGTGGTATAAGCTCCATTGTAAGTGCTATAAAAAGAAGATGCTGTAGATGAATGATCAGTTGTTGACTTGACCTGTGTAGTATGTCCCTATGCAAGGAGGACACAAAGAAATTGCTAGTGTGGAATTTAGATATTTTCTAAATTGCAGTTTACAGGTGACAGGAAACCTCTAGTTTTCAAAATGTGTTTCATTATGATACTGTGATCTTTAGGTTCTCCAGTATTCAGTCCTACAAAACCAAGTAAATATATTCTAAATTGACTTACGATGGTCATGAAAGACATGAAAGTCTCAGAGAGCTTTTCCTATTCAAATTATAGGTAAGGATGAGATTGTCTCTTGGCTGATTGTTCAATGATCTTTATTGATCATATTCCCTCAACTAGTTAGATTTGGAAGCCAACATTTTGACTTAAACTCTTCATTTTGAATTTGTTGATTCCACTAGGTTATTTGAAGATAGTATCAAAGACAGTGTCAAAGATGTCTTATTTTTTACACTGCTCCTATAAGAATAAGAATTTACTTTTTTTTCTTCAGTAATTTGCAAAAATGAGTACTTTAACTGAACTCAAAATTTATAAGATTATAGTAATGTTAGAATAACCTGAACTCTGAATTTCTAAAAATAGTTAATTTTCTTGCTGTTACTTTGGACAACAATTTCTTATTAGTTTTGATAACTAAAAATGTTTTGGAAGCTACTTCTTTTCAGAAAGATTTCCACTCTCCCTCATTATTTTAAAAGTGCTTGAGTACTGGCTGATTACTTTTTACGCTCAGAAAGACATAACGTACCAAACAGAAAAAAACAAAGCCTCCATGGATTGACAAACTTATTTTAGGGAAATTCAGGCTACAAACCCAAGTTATTTTCATTACCTCCTTCTTCTATGAAGCTCCCTTAAACATCCAAGTAATGCCGGCTTTGCATCAACTATTTCATAGATTTCTATCATACAGCAAGATTTTTTTTCCTAAATATTTAGCTTAAGTGCTTGTCGCTATTGCTTTAAGACAATGGTATGAAAGCCATGGTTCTAGACCTTTCCTTCTCTTATGAAATTAGGAGGCAAGGTGTTTGAATGAGGAGGATATTAAGAAAAGTGTACAAAACTTGAGGGCTGTTGGTAAGCTTTGGGGAAACCTGAAGCTCTATGTCTGCAATAATATTTTTCTTCTATTCTTGGAAACTTTCTTCTCTCAAGGAATAAAAAAGATATTTCTGATGATTAAACAGTGATCACAAAGCAATTCTGTTCTGTGTATCTTTAATGGTTAGCAAATTTGTGATAGGGGTTTTTTTTCATCTGCAAAGTGTTCAGTCTTTTATACTGGGCTGCAGACATGTCACTTTACTGATATCTTTAGACTTTGAAAACAAAATTACACAGCAGAAGGATGACACATACGGAGCTGATCACAGAACAGTGGTTCAGTAAAGTCAGAACCACATGATCTGCCAGAAGCTGACCTCATTTCTGAATGCTTTTAAATGATATGAATGGTTTTGCAATGAGTTTGGAAAAATAGCTATATGCATATTCAATTTCTGTTGCTTTTTTTTCCTCCATGCTTTATATTTTTACTGATTCTGTTCTTTTTTTTCTTAAATGAACTGCCCTGCTTTGCACTTCAGAGTAATCAGTCACAATTGTTTGTAAATAGAAGATGTGAGCTACAATTAAACCGCACATTTGCTGTGGCCATAATATCATAATACAAACGGTAACTCTTAGATCTATTAACATACTGAGCAAGACATCTCCATTTAAAAATAAAATAAAATCTACAGAGTGTATGTTTGTTTTCTAAGGAAAGAGAAACCATTATCTTCGCACTAGTCTATGACTTTCCTCTTTTCTGCTGTGAAAACCAAACAGCCATAACCATAATTAAAGAAAATTCAGGGCCAAAGTTGAAAATATGTCCTGGAGCCCCCTCTAAATTTAGGTTTTAAAAGACACAGCTGTAGAAGGGGCTTTTCCTCCTTTGGGCCATTCAGCAAACCTCTGTTATTTCAGTAACACTGATAGATACAAGTTAAAGGGGATGCAACACACGATAAAGAAAAGATTCAAAATCCTTAATGGAGGAAGTAAGTGGTCTTTGTTTTAGTGTTATTTTGAAGAAATTCTCTGAATGCAGTGGGGCCACATGTCAGAGAGTTTGGATCAAAGCACAAGGGCGAGGAGCTATGCCCCTTCCTGCTGCCCTGTCCTGCACAGAGCTTGCACTGTGCCTGCAGTCCCAGCCCAGCACCCACTGTGGTCCCAGTAAAATCCACAATGGATTCATTTACACCAGTCTCTCCTTCACTGTTTTAGATATTTCGCTTGCCACTAGAGAAGGAAAGGAGAGAAGGGCACTTTGCCATGCGGGTGCTGCCTCTATCCACTAACCAGGTATAGCATGGGCAGTTCAGGGAGAGTTTCCTAATGCTGCCATAAGCCACTTTATTATTGATCCAGGTCCAGTGCCAGCTGATGCTAAAAGGATAGTTAAATCTCTATGTCATGTCTACATTTAAAAAACTTGACACCCCCCAACTCCCATATCCATGTAAGGCTGAGGCCTTTGGTGGGGCTCCATCCCATGCAATACTTTGGAGGGGAATGAAAGATGGGAAAAAAAATTCATGTGAGATCTTCAGGAGTATTTCAGTGCTTCAGAAACAGAGGTAGAATTACAAGTTAGTGTAACCTGTGCTTCTCATTTCACTCACCTACTTTTGAAAGTCTAGACTGTGATTTCTGTGAGTGCTGCTGGAGGCAGATACTAGTGTTGAACTGTAATATGAGCAGCCCAATTTTTTTCAAGGGTTTTTAAAAAATAAAGAGAAAAAAGTTTGGGAGAAATTAAAAGAACCTTTGCAAATTCACTTTTCTGTTCAAGATAAACAAGATTTGTCCTGTTATCTTTTATGAGTGTGTCTTTACAAGTATTTACACCTGCTTGCAGAGCTCCTGTAGTGGTTCTTTTGGTAATATATGTCTTACGGTGGGGACAGCTGGGACTGGTGAAAGGCTGGGTCAAATGAGGATAATGGTTAAATCCTTTCAAAAGATAAGGACATGACTAGGGTTGATGACATGGCTGGAAAGGAAGTCTCTCCATGTTCTGTCCTGCCTTTCCCAGCTGGTGGTCATGGCTTCTGCCTTCTTGCAGCTCCAGTTCAGACAAACTTAATTCTGTGCCACCAAAACTGTTTGATGAATTATTTCTGCTTGCTTCTTGTACTGGTTTCGGCTGGGATAGAGTTAATTTTCTTCATAGCACCTCCTATGGTGCTGTGTTTACACAGAGTCAAGGCCTTTTATGCTTCTTACACCATCCCACCAGCGAGTAGGCTCAGGGTGGGCAAGAAGTTGAGAGGGAACACAGCTGGGACAGCTGACCCTAACTGACCAAAGGGTTATGCTAGACCATATGACATCATGCTCAGCAATAAAAGCTGTGGTAAGAGAGAGGAAAGAGGGACACTCAGATTTATGGTGTTTGTCTTCCCAAGTAACCATTATGTGTGATGGAGCCCTTCTTTCCTGGAGATGGCTGAACACCTGCCTGCTGATGGGAAGTAGTGAATGAATTCCTCATTTTGCTTTGCTTGCACACCCAGCTTTTGCTTTCCCTGTTAAACTGTCTTTATCTCAACCCATGAGTTTTCTCTTTCTCTTTTTTACCCTTCTGATTCTCTCCCCCATCCCACTGCAGGCAGTGAGAGAGTGGCTGTGTGGGGCTGAGCTGCCGGCTGGAGTTAACCCACAACGCCTCTTTAATGCATCATAAAAACCTGGCAGAGAAGAACAGACAGTGAAACCAGCAAAAAATATGCAAACGCCCTCCCTCCCAAACTGGGCCAGAATGGTGTGTTTAAAAGTGCTGAGCCAAAGGAATGAGCGGGATGCTTGGGGAAAGCAGCTCTTCTGCAGGCATGTCCGATATTGACATCATTCTTCCAAAACCATAACTTAACCATGCAAGTGACTCATTAGCTATCACAGAGGAATTTTTTCTTCCTGCTCACACAGATCCAGTGCCTGGGGAGAAAATACAGTTTGCAAAGTCGGCAGCTGGAGTCACCCTTGGGCTGTGAGGGCTGGTGGTGTGTGTTTGCCTCTCACGGGGCCCCTCGCTGGTTGAATCTGTTCCTCGTTGCTTGCTTCTAACCCGATAGGAGCATTAGAAAGCCATAAAAAGAAAAGTTCAGCTGGTGGGGTCAGTTCAAAGCATGTGGGTTTGCTGAGGGAATTCCTGTTCGTCCCAACCAAGCGGGAGTGATAGAGAATTGCCGTGTGCCCACTGCGGCTCTTAATAGCAAAAGAAAATGACTCTTTGGAGAAAAGATGCTATAAAAACATTGGATGTAAACCTTTCCCTGGAGGTCTCAGTTATCTGTAATTTTCTCCTATATGTTCGTGTGACTCAAGAGGCTGTATTTATATCTTATTGACACCATCTGCAAAGTGCTCATTTCTATCAGAAGAAACATTATCTGTATGAAAGCATATTCAGCCTCATCCTTTGTACAACTTTGCAGAGGTACTGAAGAGTGTTTTGTATAATTGTGACAACAACTTCAAAGCTTCGTCTTCATCCCTGAGGATAGGTATTACACTTTCCATGCTATGATCAGTAAGTTTCTTCATCTGCATTCTCTGATTAAAAATTAAATAATACGTGTTCTTAAATAGCATTCAAATGATTCCTTACAAATTTAGATGTAAATAGTGACATCTACTTTGTACTTTGATTGCAGCTTCCATTTGAGGGTTTTAAATCTTCTTACAAACTTTAGTAAACTGAATTGCACAGCACCCTTTTCAGTTAAGTGTTACCAGTGTTGATTTCCTCTGGGAGGAGGGGCTGGAATGTTCTCCTAGAAATCTAAAAAGACCTCTACCAAAAAACCCACGCTGACTCAGCTGATGAGCAAAACTGGTTGCAAAACCAAACAACATGTGTCAATGTTAAAGGCTGAACACACCTGCAGCAGAACTAACTTCCTCTGATTCCATACCCAAATGCAGCAGCAGTGGTATGAAGAGTAATTTTGCTTCACTAAAACGCTGTTTCAAAGTTTCCTTCTGAACATACATCATCATAACATCATCATACAGGAAGACTGCCCTAAAGTTGCTGGTCATGCTCACATCATTTTACTGTATCTAGGTGATCATCAAGGAGTTAATGTGCTCCAAAGGAATCCCATGCTTCTTCCCTTAAGCCACTGTAACATTCGAGGTACCAAATTCTTCAGTCCAATACCTTATTAATGATATATAAGTTCTTGCTGCCAAGAATGCTATCCCCATTAGTCTTCTTTGATATCTATTTAATAGAACATCTATTTAATCAGCTAAACCCCCCATCTTTATTAAATAAGCAAATCTTATTAAAGACAATATTCACATATACTGTTCAAAGGTGGATACTCAAAAATTACATGGCAAGGAAAAAGATTTTTTGCTGAAAATTTGATACAGAAAGAAAAATACTCTGCTGATGTTTGACAGTACCCCACTGAGTGGGGAAGTAGACAATCTGGAAGGAAGAGCCACCCTGCAGGAAGATCTGGATAGGCTGGAAGAGTGGGCTAACAGGAACCTTATGAAGTTTAACAAGGACAAGTGTAAGGTCTTGCACCTGGGAAAACATAATCCAGGAGTGCAGCACAGACTGGGATCCACCTGGCTGTAGAGCAGCTCTGTGGAAAGGGACCGGGGGGTCCTGGTGGACAGGAAGCTTAATATGAGTGAACAGTGTGCTGCTGCGACCAAGAAGGCCAATAGGATGCTGGGTTGCATCAAAAAGGGCATCACCAGCAGAGATAGACAAGTCATTATCCCTCTCTACTCAGTGCTTGTCAGGCCACACCTGGAGTACTGTGTGCAGTTCTGGTCCCCACTGTACAAAAAAGATGTGGACAGGCTGGAGGGGGTCCAGAGAAGGGCCACCAAGATGATCAAGGGTCTGGGAAGCCTGCCATGTGAGGACAGGCTGAGGGAACTGGGTTTGTTCAGCCTTGAGAAAAGGAGGCTTAGAGGTGATCTCATCACCATGTATCAGTACTTGAAGGGAAGTTACCAAGAAGATGGAGACTCCCTTTTTACAAGGAGTCACATGGAGAGGACAAGGGGTAATAGGTATAAATTACTCTTAGGGAGATTCTGACTGGACACAAGAGGGAAATTTTTCACAATGAGAACAGTCAACCATTGGAATAATGTCCCCAGGGAAGTGGTTGACTCTGCTATACTGGATACTTTTAAGACTCAGCTGGACAGGGTGCTGGGCCATCTCGTCTAGACTGTGCTCTTGCCTAGAAAGGTTGGACCAGATGATCCGTGAGGTCCCTTCTGACCTGGTGGTCTATGATTCTATGATTCTATGAATGACAGTTCACAAGGTGTTGGGTATTTTAAATCGCATTGGTCACATCCTTGGTCATCTTGGTCACATTCTCTCCATTATTTTCCAAACGTCAAACTAACAGCTAGTTTTTGAATCACTAGACTTACACTCTGCTTTCTTGAGAGTCCTGTGGCTCACACAGACCCACATACCATAACTCTAAACAGTTACGGGATGACTTTTATACCTGCTGTGAATGTGGGTTTTGTATCTTGGGACTTGCTTTACCATTAACACAATCCACTATTTACATTTCTGGAATGACTTACATTGCATTTACAAATTAGAGTACATAACTGTTGTTGCAACAAGGAGCCTAAAATGAACAAGGATGTAAATTCAACATTATTTATTTACACATTGATCTCTGAAAGACAAAAAATATTTTAAAAGTCAGGCCACAAGAATGAAAAGAATTGTTTTCAACACGCATCACAAAGAAAGGGCAGCTGAAATAAGCATTGGCTTATTCTACTGAAAATTTGGGGTAGGAAAACCACTCACTAAACGGAAGGTTTTCTATCATTCTCTGGAAACAGTAAGTTTCTAAGCCAGCCTGACTAGCTGGCTCCTCAAAGCCAGCCTCTGATGCCTGCTTCTTCTATCAGCAATTTTAAACAGACCATGAAAGTCTGTTGGGTTTGTGCTCCTGCTTCCTACTGTATGAATTATGGCAACAGATAGGCAGAGGTGGTGCTTTTGAGGAGGATTTAGTGGTGTGGTTGGATCTCAGAATGTGACAAAGACATAGGAAGTTACAGTCAGGGAATGTATAGTCAAGTGAGGTGTTTTTGGAGACTCAGACAAGCCTCCTTCATTCTGGAGGGAGTCTGTACTCCATTGGTTCATTTTTGGGTTCCTCACTTAATTAAAAAGCAAGTAGTTGAAGAAGTTCAAGATTTACAGTCCATATAGAGATGACAATTTTTGTCTTATTTTTGTAGTGTACTCCATTGTGGACGACACAGTTATTGTCAGTGATCAAATAACCCTTTATATTATTTCTTTTCTTGCTTTATAATGATTGTGCTCACCGTGCATTTTCTTTAGGGAATAAGCTGACATCATGCTGTTTTCATCATCACTTTGTCAGAAACGGTGACGCAGATCACAGGCAGAAGGATTCCCTGCCCTGGTTGCTCTGATTTAATCAGAACAGACAAGAGGAAATACCTGACTGAAGGAAACAGATTGTCAAAAGTGTTCAACCCAAGAATATCGATCACTTTGTGTTGCAAACCAAATGTGGGATTCTGCAGGTGGAACTCTTCTGAAAATCTGGCATTTTCATGCATATTTCTCTTACCTACAATGAGTTTTAAGTTGTGTCCTTTTGCTTTCTCCCCCATCTTTCTGTACAGCTGTTTATTTTTAAAGTGACTTTAAATTTGCTTTTAAATAATCTTGTTTCCACTCTGGTATAAGACTACCTCAGCTAGAACACTGTTTCTTTTTGAACTTCTTAAGCACTCTAGTAATGTAAATGCTAATAATAAAACCTTCAGGACTTAAATTTTTATCCCTGGGGCATGCCAGTGTTCTCCACCCAGTCCCATGGTTTAGATAAAGATGAAAATAGTTCCTACAAAGCACTAGAAATATTAAGTTTTGCTCAGATGTCACGTTATCACATACTGTTTTATATTCTGAAAAATGGAAGGAGAATTATACAGGACATGTACTTCTTTTTATTCTAATTTCCAATTAAATTTGATTTGGCCTTCCTGGCAGTTGTGAAAATAGTGACTTAGGCCCCACAGTTCAATCAGGAAAATCAGTGCTGTAATGAATTGTTAATTTTTTTAACCAGTTTAGCTAATTTAGGTCAAAATGAATATGGGAATATGCTGTTCACATGCAAGCACATGCCTGGAAAGCTAATGAAGTCTATTCTCAGATTTGCCAGCTATTATCCTCAATTTGCATTTGACTATGATAATACAGTTCCAAGTATATCAATGTCTGTCAAGCCATCTTGCTTTACAGTTGATATAGCACTAGCTCCATTGTAAAGACACAGTTAATATATCCTGGATAATAAGGATTTTTTTGTGTCTGCTTTACTATCCTGTCCCATCAATGCTTTTCATGGCTGTTTAGTTTGACTAATGACTTCCAAATGACCACAGAAGACACAAGTCTCCCTGGGTGTTGCAAAGTGTGGGGGATTAATTTCAAAAAGCCTGCCTGAATTGCGTTAATGCAACTATTTGACCTGTGTATATCCCCAGGGCAAAATGTAGTCAAGCAAGAGGTAGTAACAATAAACAGGATTTCAGATTGCAGTTTTCTTTTTTTCTGAAATGAAAATTGTTAATTGACTTTTTGTTTTATTTCCAGATCCAGCAGTGGAAAACTGCTGCCGGTCTTACCCAGTTTTGGTTTGGTACAATCTGCTCTCCAAGGCTTCTTGGGAAGGAATCTGTTGTAATGTGTTCGGTTCTTTCATACATATATCACAAACCCTGTTGACTGCACTGTGTTTTAATTTATTTTTCTATGGTCCACTTTATTCTGATGTTTTAATTCTGATTTAATTAATTTTGCATTTAATTAATTCTGCATTTAATTTTGATGGTTTTTTATTATGACTATAAGGTATATGCAGCCTGAGGGGAGGATTACTATCAGCGCACCTAGCCTGCTGTCCTGGTTTTGGTGGGATAGAGATTATTTTCTTCACAGTAGCTAGTATGGGGCTATATTTTGGATTTGTGCTGAAAACAGTATTGATAATACAGGGATGTTTTCATTATTGCTGAGCAGGGCTTGCACAGGCTCAAGGCCTTTGCCGCTTCTCACCCCACCCCACCAGCGAGTGGGCTGGGGGTGCACAAGAAGTTGGGAGGGGACACAGCTGGGACAGCTGACCCCAACTGACCAAAGGGATATTCGACACCATATGACATCATGCTCAGTATATAAAGCTGGGGAAGAAGAAGGAAGAGGAGGATGTTCGGAGTGACAGCGTTTGTCTTCCCAAGTAACCGTTAATGCATGATGGAGCCCTGCTTTCCTGGAGATGGCTGAACACCTGCCTGCCGATGGGAAGTAGTGAATGAATTCCTTGTTTTGCTTTGCTTGCATGTGCGGCTTTTGCTTTACCTATTAAACTGTCTTTATCTCAACACACAAGTTTTGTCACTTTTACCCTTCTGATTCTCTCCCCCATCCCACCAGGGGGGAGTGAGCAAGCGGCTGTGTGGGGCTTAGTTGCTGGCTGGGGTTAAACCACAACACTTGCACAGAATAGTGAACAAAATCTGTAGTTCTGATGCATGGACCCAATGGTAAAACATTAAAGTTGAGCATTGTCAGTAAATGGCCAAGGTATCCTGCAGTTTGCCTATAAAAATTTGCAGCCAGTCTAGGAATGAGAAAAGTCATGTTATAGAGATCTTTGTTATGTTAGATAAAGTTTTAGACGAAGTATGCATCCAGTTAACGCACTGAAAACCCAATACTGGAATTTTCTGTACCTTCATTAAAGCCTAGACAATGGTGTGGTTGTTAATGAGAAGATAATTTTTTTCCACTGGCATATGTGAGCTTCAGTAACATTTTTTTGTTAGGTTTTTATTGGTAGGATAGTGGATCTAAAAGATATTGATATTTAAGCACATATCATTTGAGAGTGAATCATTTTGATGCAGTGTTACATATTTGTCACTTATATCTGGTTACTTGCCAAGACTGCATTCTTAATGTCAAGGTTTCAATATTAAATATAGATTAATTTTGTCAATCGTGATGTTGACAAATTTAATTGACCGTAATTGTCAAAATTGCTGGTCATTAATTTATTCTCAGATTTTCTGTGTGAAAATATAAACCTGCAAAAGTGCCATTGTCAATTATGGTCCATTTGAAGTGACCTAATTAGCATTGTGTGATGAACCAACACATGGAAAAGCAAATGGGGGGACATGGTAAGGAAATAATTGAATGTGACATGAATACTAATATTGACTTTATACTATTTGAGTCATTAAAACACTGTCCAATGAAAAGGACTTAATTTTATTTCATGTTTTTATTTGCTAGAACAACACAGATGGATAATGAGGAACACCTGAATTCTTTCCACTGGAAAAAAAATTGGCAGGATGAACGGAAAAGCTGAAATAAAATTGGTACCCCACTTTTATTTAGCAATGGGCAATCTGGCCCATATTCTCTAGCATTCTGAATTACTTCCTTATTTTGTAGTATTTTCCAGGAACACGCAGTTCCTGGAAAGGAAATAAATAGTTGGTTGCAGACTCATTTTGCACAGGTGAGTGGGCATCAACAGAGGAGGAAAGCTAGAAGTCATGGCATGCCATGCCACCATGTCATCTTGTCACTAATGCTGTGATCCTTAAATTATTATACCAACAGACCACTGTAAGAGCTCAAAATTTCTTTCAGTTTTATTAAATATTGGAGCACTGAAACCACTGAATACACTGGACACTCTTTGCGTGAGCTGCATTCAAGACCGGGTCTATTCCTGGATCAGGGTTTGAGAGCTGATACTCTGAGCCATCTTTCTGTCTGATGAATATAATCCTCCCTGCAACTGAATTTGTAAAGAGAGAAGGGACAACCATTCTTGGAGGCTTTTATCTTCTGTCAGTCTCATGGAAATCTCATAAATGTAATAGTTGCTCTATAGGCAGTGTCTGCTGCTGGGTGAATACTGGCTGGGTGCTGCTCTTGGCGTGTTGGGTCTGTTAAAACTGCATTTTTGCTGTGTACCGCAGGAAGGGGGAGCACCCAGTATTTCCCTCTGGGATGAGTAGTGTGCAAAGTCAGGAGCGCAGAAAGTGCAGAAGTTAAAAGACTGAAGAAGAGGTGAAGGGGAAGCCAGGAAAGATGAAAGACAAGACAGAAACAAGACAGTCTTTACTGTATGGATGTTTACAGCCCTTCTGCTAAAAAGATGTCTTGAATACACTAAAAATGCTTATAGAGGAACAGATGGAAATTCCTTAAGCTTCCTTTGAATAGACATATTCACAGCAAATATCACTGTTTTCCTCCTACCTTTTGATGATGAACTTGCATCTATATATGTGAGACTGGGTACATGTGTTTGACGTCATCTAAAAAAACATCTGAAAGGATCCATTAACATGTGGCTTCAAAAGATTTGGTGTACTGAGTCACATGCTAACATAACTAGAAATTGTATGTTATCTGGTTTATGCTTCCACTTATAAGGAGGAAGATATGCTTCTGATATTCATGCCTTTCTTACTAATATTCAAATTCAACTTGGGTCCCTACTGCAAATTTTGACGACTAAATTGTTTCTTCTGCCTAACACACATAGTTGTCATATCTCTGATACTCCAAAGCCAGAACCATTTATTCTGCAAAAGGTTTTTCAGAGAACTAATTATAACATCAAGTGGGGTGGTGCTCAAAGTAGAATGAATGAGAAATAATGAGAAAAACGAATCCAATAATTATTTAAAGTAGTGGGTGTTAGCTTCTCCTCTGATCCTATGGTGGTGGTAGCCGGGAGTAGCTTCAAAGTAACAATACACATCCAGATATTGAGGACATTTTTATTCTCCTATTCATGTTTTACTGCATTACAAAAATCCAGTAGATTTAGTCTGTTTTTCAATTACACTAGCCACTTATACATGTAGTGCAAAGCTCTGTACTGTTGTACCGGTCAACAAAAGACAATGATTAAATTCTAAAAAAGCATTAGATGAAACTGCTACTACAATAGGCATCAGTAATCAGAGGCATAATCACTTTCTGCTGGAAATCTGTAGCTGTAAAATGAACAGAAATACACATTCAGCTTTGAAGTCCATTTTCATGCAAAGATCAAATAGCTCTGTCAGATTTATTCCTCACAGTTTTGAAGTGTAAATGTAAACCAATTCAGAGACAAGGAATTATTTACTGTACTTCTGTGGAGCAGGCATGGGTTCAGAAAAAGTATGCTTGACAAAATTATTTCTGTTTAATTGTTAGAATTTTGGAGACATCCACGTTTGATGTGAGAAAAAGACACAAAGGCGATTGCTTTACAGGTATTCTACAGGATGGCATATTCCTGGAGCACTGAGCTGATAGTTTCAGGGTTTCCAGTGCCGGTGTGGCTCAGTGCTGCAGCAGCACATACTTGATTATATGGACTTACGATGGAACTTAACTCATTGACCTGAAGATCAAGTACACAATTGTGAGCGTGCATTTAATAAGTTCAGGTCCAAAAAAGCCTGCAAACTGCTGCACCAAGCACCCCGACACCTCTCTCAGCTGCCAGGCTTGACTGAAGAACGGGCATTTCCAGCACAGTCACGTACACAGTACTCAGATTTGACAATACACAAAAGCATTTCTCAGCTGCCAGTATGGCATAACGGCGGATGGGTGGCGATCTCTTGTGAGTGGGAAATGGGGCTGGGTGAGAGGGAAGGAATTGCTAACACATTTATGGGCAAGAAAAAGATGAATTTTGATTTTTTTGAATTTAAGAGGTTCCAACTGAAGCCTGGCCTTTCAACACTCGTAGGAAAGCGTACATGATAGTAACACAACAGACTCTGTGTTTAACACTTTGAGAGCAACCTCTGTCAAAGTGTCTGCACAAAAACCTGCTTACAAATGGGGTGTCTCTCCTTACCCAATCCCTGTATTTCAGTGACGTAGCCCTGTTAGGAAGGAGCATTGACTGAGAGGTTCCTTTGACTGCTGTGAGTGAGAATTACCTGAGCGTAACATGTTTTTCATCCATAAGGATAAACTTCTTTCCAGGCAAAATAGGGCAGCCCTACTCAGACTTGCTATTGGCATTGGTCCCAAGCCTGTGCTTGATAATTAGCTACCTACCTATGTATTAAGTTTTCTGTCTGTCCATGCTATAGCACCAGTAGGGAGAGTGCTAGTTGGCATGGACAAAAACCATGCTGGGGAAGATCCTAATGAGTTAAGCAGCATGCATGACTGCAAGACAGTGCTCAGGCCCATGCCCTGCTCAGTTTCTTAGCATAGAAAAAGCCTTGGAGGTGTTGGGCCAAACTATCAGAGAAAAACCAGCAGGACTGATGAAAAAAAGAAGGCTGAGAAATTGAATCAGCCACTGTGCTAACAAGCACCTTAATTATGGGGTTGTTAGTAGCTTTCACACAAGCAAAATGTGAGACAAAGCTGTGGAGAAGTAGAACAGTTGGAAGTTTTCATTAGAAACTTAGTCCATTGAAATCAACATGAAAAGTCCTGTCTGGAGAATTTCTAGGGTTTTTTTTTCTGAAATTGCCAAATGTTCATGTTTGGCATTTTCAGAATATGTTTCTCAGTTTGTAATAATTTTTCCTTTTAAGAATAAAAATATTAAAAAGAAGTTAAACAATAAAAAGGTTGATAAGACATTGTTAAAGTAAAGTTGCTTCCATTGACCTTAGCCAATATTTCACTGATAATCTATCTGTGAAAAAAAAAAATTGGAGTTTTTTAATGTTGATTATTCAAAGAGAGATTAAGAGATTATCGAAGAGTGTTCTCTTTGATATCATAAAATCCCTTAAGAATCAGGAAAGAATTTTCCCCTCAACTCTCATAATGGAAATCTCAGCATCCCCAGATGTACACACATACAGGTAGGACTTGCAGGTGTCTTTCTGAGTAATACGGTTGCTGTTGCATTCTGTGTCCTGGACTATTTGGACCTGGAAATGCCTCTAACTTCTTACCAAATAAAAAACAGTGGAAGCAATTTTAAAGCAGGTACAGGTTCACAGATTTCTTCCCAGTTGTCATTTAAGACATCATTGACCTGAATAGCAAGATACGGAATGGTCAAGCTGTAGGATATCACCTACTAAAGTGATGACTGAAATTTCACAAAGCTTGTGGAATACATTTTTAGACAGAACTATATTTTCACTAAATGATATATCTGCTAGTGATAAAGCAAACCAAGGACTTGTGCCTCCTTAGGATTATGATTAAGCTGCAATGCTGTAAGATCAAGGCGGTTTTAGTCAATTGAAGACTCTTGTTTCAACCAGGCAAAGATGTAGTCCTGAATTTACTCAAACCATTCTTGCCTAACAAAAATCAACATGAAAACTTTAAAAAATAATGAGTCTCAAAAGGATTCCGATTACTTTCATTCCATATTTTCAGATGATAAAAACAAATAGCGATAGGAATTCTAGATATTAATATAATATAAATAGAAGGATGGACTAGATAAAACCAGCTGAACACTAGTCTGTCCTCAAGACCTAACAGGGAAGTAATAACATGCTTTTGAATACGTAGCAATGACTTTTGGCAGATATGCCGTATACAATTCCATACCACAGAAAACCATTGAACTTGATTGACTATTTAATCCATTTCTGAAAGAGCATCACTAAGGGGATGCTTATATTGTTAGTATTGTTTTTTATAGCCAGAATGACACAGGACTGTCAAAATGCTAGTTGCGGCAGTGCTGATACCTAGTTAGCTTACTATGTCCATCTGCAGTAAGTATTTTAAAAGTTAAACAAAAATGTTGCTGGTATTTGCTGCGGACTTTCTTCTAGCAGATATTTTGATTTGATTATCCTAATTCTATTTTGTCCTAAGTGAGAGTACCTTAAAACACAATGGAGCACAGTACTTGCAAAAAGACATCAGAGTTCTGCAAATACAACAAAAATAAACCACATTTAACAAAAATAAAATACATATACAAACATATACTTTTTATTTATTATTATCTCCTTAGATATCACTAGATATTTATAACTTCTTTCAGCAGCATAACACTATTTAGTGATTTTATGTAAGTTTGTACCAGAAGTACAATATTGAAGGTGTAACACCGGACTAGTTGATAAAATTCTGATCTACAGGTTATTTGGTAGAACTACACAAATTTTATGTAAGGCCCAAATAGGTTAATACTCAGCTACATGGATGCATTGAACAGAAAAAGGCAGATTTATGGAGTTCTGTAGACATGATAGAGAATAGAAAGTACTAAAGAAACTGTATGAAGCATTAAAAAAAATAGTGTTTATATAAAGAGTAATGGGCTTTGTGTGCCACCCATTGGAAACAAAACTTCAAGTTCTTTTCTATGCCTCTTTCTGTGCCCTTGTTCATGAAAAAAGGCCATAAGGTTTTATAAAAACTACTCCCTTTTTTTTTTTTTTTTCCTTTGGAGTACCACAAAGCGTATGGTACCATCAGCCCGCAGTTTCCCCTCTAGCACTTCTGAATTCCCTGCTGCCTCAGTTCAACCACCTAAATTAAACAATATAAAGATGATTTTACTGTCTCCTGAGTCCACTTCCTGAGATTCATTTTGCTCATTAAATGGCAGTCTTTCATAAACAGAAAGCATTTGTTAAAAATACAAGTAAAACCATGCATGCATGCAAACAGGTTTTCACACAGTCTGTGTCTCACCTTGGTCTCTATTTGCCTGAGAAAGTGTCCCTTTTGAAACCATGTATAGCACAGAAGGACTTATGAAGGGATATAGGGATATAGGTAAGACATAATGGCCAACTGCCATTTTAGATGCCTAATTCAGTGCTGACATCCCTATCCCACCACTGAGTTGACACATTGTCCTGGAAATGCCTAAATGCACCTACAGTTCTTTTTCATATTTCATAATTTCATGTCTTATGTGTCTAAATTTTGTTGCTAGACATACAATTTTGTCCTGATCCTGAGACTATCTTCTGGCTCCTTCATCTTCCAACCCTGCAGAGAATCACAAAATAAGCCTGTATGTTGCTGGTCTCATTTTGAAGACTCAATTCAATAGACCTTTCAGAGCGGGATTGTGTTAAGCAGCAGTTAAGAAGCACTCAGGCAGAAATCTATGGAGGCTGGGGTTGAAGATCCTTCTCTAAAGTGACCTGAATTTATGTTTCACAAAGATATACAAAATGTGGAAGAGGTGCTCTCACTCCTTTGAATTGCTCTGCTTTGCATCTTTCCTTACTAAACATTCAGGTGTGATCCTAGGGGTGAACCAGCCTGCACACATTTCAGGCACCTTATCAAAGTGCTCTTCAATAATAAATGGCCTAGTTCCCTACGTAGACAGTGGAGTGTGGGACCTGCCTTTGAAGGACCCCAAATGGAAGTCCCATCCACTTGTCCATGTTACCAAACGAGGTGCAGACAGGCTGCCCTAACTTTGGGGGCCTTCTAACTTCCCCACTACTCTCTCTTAATGGTTCACGTAGATCCTTATGCACTTTCTTTGAGAGGGATGACTTAGTAGATGTCTAAAACTTAGAAGTTGGGTGTCTGTGATAGAAGGGCTGGATTCTGCCTTGTAAAGAGAGGGAAGGGCCTGGGGCTGTGAGTGCTGAGTGGAAGGAGCTATGAAAGCATTTACAGGTCAGTGTAAGATATCCAGGTCCTAAGCAAAACATGTATTTAGGATACACTCTTGATGTTTTTCACTGGATACTTTTAAGCTAGTTTTGTGGCTCCTGTTTGCAGAAGCCTAGCTCTAACGAAAAATAATTTGGAGACTACTTGAATTCAGACTGGAGATTGTGAGTTCTGCTGATTAGGTACTGAAAAGAGAACACGCAATGCTCAATTCCTGTGGAAATTAAGCCCTCAGATAGTAAAGAGCAAGCACTAGAGGAAATCCTGCTAGGAATCTAATACAGCTGAATTGAACAGGCTCTGAACACCATGTTGAAACTATGGCTGGGACCTCAACTTGAAGAACCAGGCTGAAGAGTCCATTAAAATGATCTTTCTTCAGTCAGTCACCAACCAAGACTGGGTTGCGTGGAAAAAATTACTTTCAAAATTTAACTAACGACTGTATCATGACTCATGTACACAAAGAGCCAAAATTAAGGGTATATGCAAAACTTCAATTCTGGGGCATGTAATTTTGTGAGTGCTGGCTTCTGTGACCTTTTGAAGTCTTTTCAAGGTAATCCTCCATGTGCGTACCACCTTATATACAATATCAATAGTACTTTGTGGCCTGTCATGTAAATTTGCTTCAGAACAGGGGCTTTAGTATTACAGAAGTAAAAATATTTGTTATTCATATTGTATGATTTAAAAGTCATCTCTCATTTATTTATTCCATTGTTCTGGCATGTTGTTAAGCCTTTTTTAAGCCTCAGTGTTATGTCCAGTGACATTGTCAATTGTATCACGGCCTAAGACAAATTGTTCTTTTCTGATCTGCTAGTACCCTTTCTTATGAGTTTAGCAGCATTACATACCAGGGGGAACAAGCACTGATCAGAAAAGTTGCAAGACACATTTACATGGTGTCTGGTACAAATAAAGTTCCTTCCTCATATAGCAGCCATGTGTAACTGTTCATTTAAATATCTCTTCTTGTCTTACCATTTGAGAGGTGACAGGGCTAAAAATAGTGATGAAGATTCAAGTCCTTCCAGGAACCTGTCCAATGGGTAGCGATGGGATTCCTTGCATCAGTGAGGCAGGAAACTCATTTGAAGCTTCCTCATCAATCAGTTTATAACAGACTTCCTTGCTGATGCTAAGCACTCTAGTAGCCTCAGTAAAGCTTTCTACTATCTTGAATTAGCTACCAGAGTCCACCTCTCTGGTTAGGCAACGAGAGGGCCATTTAAAAAATAACAATGCAATACAAAGTCTTCTTTCCTAGGCCTCCTGCTCCAGCTGGTACAGAGCCCTGCAGCATCTTTCTGGATGGCTACTACAATATCACACCTGTAGGTGGCTACACAATCTTCTTGTAGAATATCGAACCTATTTCTAGGGCTGGTCTTACATTCTCACTGGCTTTCAATGGCCTGAAATACCTAGAGATCTGGGATGAGAATGCAACTGAAGAGCTTCAGTGCTCTGGTGCAGTGGATCGTTTATACTGAGACAAAACCTGTCTGCGCAGAGGACAGAGCTCTCAGGCCCCAGACTTAAGTGAGTTGTGACAATAATCACAAACATCACCATCATCTGCTGTAAATGCAGAAGCAATAAGTGCCTTTGATTTGTCTTCTCAAACATATGGATTTGTCTGTCTGTGTATACCTGTATGACTGAAAATGCCAGAGAAAACAACTGTTGCACTGCACATACTTCTGGTCTCAGGAAGAGGACAATGAAACAATGACAGGTGGAGAAAAAGGGAGGGGAAGAAAAAAAGCTGGTAATATGGGATAAATGAAATGGAGACTGTGAGGAAGAAGACGAAACAAATCTGCAACAGTGAATCAATATATAAAAGGGTGGAAATAATCCAAGATTGGAACAGTTATGTGTCTGGCAAGAATATCTTTCTCTTCTAGTCCTCTATTTCTCTTGAACCTACCTACTTCCTACTTTTTTTTTTACATCCACATGGACCAGGGGAAGATACTTCCTGATGTGCAATGGTCCTGGAAGAGACCAGAAGTCTGAGAAGAGTTCAGAGACTTTGGGAAGGAGGAGGATGATCACAGATGGGCTCTAAATTCCATTTCCCTGTTTCTTAAAAAACCTTCAAAACCTTCCAAGGTGGCTTTTGTGCTTCTGCTGGGAGCCAGGTCTTTGGGCAATAAGCAAGTTTCTTAATGCATTCAGCAGAAAGACTGCCAGCCAAAATGTGCAATAAACAGACACTCTGTTTAATTTTCAGAGTGTCTGTTTATGTGTACAGACTCCCAGTGAAGCTAATATAGAATCATAGAATCATAGAATCATTAAGGTTGGAAAACACCTCTAAGATCATCAAGTCCAACCATCAACTAACACCACCATGACTCCTAAACTAGGCCCTGGAGTGCCACGTCTACACCTTTTTTGAATGCCTCCAGGGTTGATGACTCCACCACCTCTCTGGGCAGCCTGTTCCAATGCCTAACCACTCTTTCGGTAAAGAAATTCTTCCTGATGTCCAATATCAACTATAAGGAGCAGCACCGAACATTTTTGCTGTCTTTAGGATCCTTTTCCTCATGATTTAGTGCTTTGAGGATCTCTGTTCTTCTTGGGCTCCATAGCTCTGCAGACAACACAGGAGTCTCATGTTTTGCCCTTCCCATCCTTGTACAGTATCAGTGTAGCTACCTAATCCTGCCCCAAAGTCTTCAAAAAGTCCTGCCTTGTCTTCCCTTTAACTGCTGTACTTGGCCTTGGACTCTGAAACGTAAAGAAATGTCTCTTTGGCATACAAGAGATAAAATGGGTGAAGGACTGAATTAATCAGCAGAGTATGAAGCAGGTGTCACTGATGGATAGCTATGATATCAGTCATCAGTTGGACAACCTTCATCCCAGTAAGTGTCCCCAGTGCTCAGAGGCTCCCTACTGACCCACCACCCTCCACCTGAAGATCTGCACCTTTCCATGCTGCTTCCCTTTCTCCTTTCCCAACACCTACACTGAAGCTCCACTCCAGGGTTGGTTTGCCTGGTTTAGAGCTGGATTATGAGACAGAAAGGTGTTAAATAGGACTGCATCCTTGGTTTATGTGAATTTAATTGAAAATGATAAAATAAGAAGAAATACAGAAATGAGGATCACTGCTTCTGCACTGTCCTGAAATACACACATCCATGATAATAAATAAATACATTTTGAAGAGGAGAGGCGGCTCTAATTTCTAGACCCTTAACTGGCTGAGTCAAACAACACAAAAGAAGATGACGAGGGTTTTGGAGGAAGATACATATCATCTTATATAGTTACACTTGAGTGAGACTGTGAGCAAAACTCCCAGAAACTACTTTTATATTAACAAAGTGGCTGTTGTTGACAAGTGGAGCATGTGGTGGAAGGAGATTGTTGTCAGTGTAAATGGTGGTTACTGGAGAAGGATTGTCACTGAGATAAAAATGAGGTGAAAAGGCTTCAGTTGGTGAAAAATGACATTGGCAAAATTGGTTCATTTCAGTGGAAGGATCAGAGTAGGAGTCCCTAGCTGTCAGGACATGCTATTCAGTAGAGTGGGTTATTGGATACATTTTTCATTTGTTGAATATTCTGTTAAGGGCACAGATAATACCGTTAAGCCTATCCGTGAAAAGCCAATAGAATAGAAACATTTAGAAATCAAACATTGAGAGCCCCAGTATTTATTGGCCTTGTTCCATGTACACAACTCTTGTCGATGTCAGCTCTGCACAGATCTAGCATGGCTTGTGTCCCTGAGCATTTATGCTTTCTGCATTACTAGCGCATTACTTATTGGGCAGTGAAAATGGAGCCTACAAAAGCCTTAGCTTCTTTGGAATTAGAAATCTGAGGCATTATTGGAAGCCAAGTAAGTATTAGAAAGTAGAACAAAGGGACATGGCACCTTAGAAAATGCTCAGGCTTAGTCTAAATTGGAAGATGGTGGTCTTTGCCATTCTGTTCCACATAAATGCGTATCTAACTAAGAAAGTGGACGTAAGCAGAAATCCACACCTGCACCACAGCTTGTTGGCATTCAGAACCAACTGCAGATGAAGCGGTTACTGGGGGCTGAACTGCTCCCCATTCATCCCACTGGGGAGCTTCAGAGATATTTGCTGCATTACTGATACCTTTTCTATGGAAAACCAAGGCTTCTGTGTCAAGAAAATTTCTGAAGCATTTTTTTACGAGAATTAAGTTAATTCTGAGAAGGAATGCAAACCCAGACCTTATGAGGGAGGTGGCTAGGTGCGTGCAGTTCAGTATAGCACAGTTCTCGGGGCTCAGAGCACCAAGCAGAGCTGGTGGGTGCAGTGATGGAGCCCACTGGAGGACCTGACCCACGCCAGCCAGCGGCACTCGCTGTCGGGAGCCAGAAGCTGGCTGTGGTGTGGATAACTAACACTGCGTGAGGAAAGGGTTTAAAATCTGTGTGGATGTGGATGTCAGCTATTAGTCCATCTAACACTAAATAAGAATCACACATGGAGCTCGAGAACAAACACACTTCTCCCTGAGGCCCTGCGAGATTATCCATATTTAATACCTCAACATTTATTGGCATTTCAGTCTAGATTTTCTTGACAGCTTATGTCAATGCTACCTCAAGGGCAAACCGTCCCCTAACTTTCTGAGAGCAGAAGACTTTTTTTGTCCCTTGCCACATTTGTCTCTGATGTCTCAGGTACCATATTACTGTATGAAGAGGTGGAGAAATCCAGGGAGTGGAAGGTGACACACCCCCAACTCCCCATCTCTCCCCGCCCCCAGCTGATATGGGGCTGCCGTGTTGAGAGTTTGCTCTCCTAGTGCATCACCTCCATCCAGCCTCTCTCAACCATTCTCCAGGCTCCAGGCAGGGGCAGATGCCTGAAAAGTTATGGACAAACTGTGCATATGGTGGAGGTAGAGGATAGGCTAAGATTCCTATTCAGTGAAGGCTGTATTTGTTTCCTGGTTTATGCTCATAGTAGCCCCTAAATAGACTAAAAACTATAAGCTTTAAACCAGTCAGACACTGACAGACACAAATTCTTTAAGATTTTTCATTCAGGAATCCAAAATGTGAGGCCATCCTTATGCTCAGATAATGGCTAAACATTTTTCCTTGTTCAGGTGCCTTTAAAGCCTTGTCTCAGGGTGATCACTTACAGCCTTGGGAAACGAGCTGTGGCAGACCTTTGTTGCAGCATTCTCGAGGTGCATTATGTTCCGCTGTCGTTCCACACAAACGCGACAGTTGCAGTGATAGAGGACAAGTGGAAAATTGATAGGAGATAATTATTATCTTGCTAAGCTCCAGTTTCTGACTTAAGGAATTTCAAGGTCTGACAGAAGCAGTGATTTCAATGAAGAGCAGACGATAGGGGACAAAAGTTTTCTCATAGTTGCTTGGAAATAATTTCTGATGGTGAACCTTTACCTGCTGGTTTTGACTGAAAGTATTCACTGAAAATCATAAGTGGTTTCCAGCAAGGTGGTATGGTTGATATGATCAAACTGCATAAAAAATTACAATGAATATAACACTGTTTTCATACCCAGTTGTCATTCACAGAAATAACAAAACCCACACTCCTGCTGCAGGCTATTTACCAGCAGAACTGTTGGTTACAATTGATTTGCTGATAGACAACCTAGCTTTCCAACAGTATGAATTAGTAAAATTTTGGTCTGTTGAATACAGAAGTGTAATTAAATAACTGGGGGGAAACTCATTTATTTTTGCAGAAAGGACAGGGAAAGGTGGTGAAAAGTAAAAGACCAAAAAGGGAATCAGTCAACCTAGCAGGGTGTCAACCTTTTGAATGAGTCCCTAAAGTAGATATCTCAGTGTACAAGCAGGCTGGAGGTAAAGCTCTTGCAACTGCAGTGGTGATAGGAAGCTATGGAGCGGTATAGCCTTTTCCTATCTATGATACAAGACAGTAGGATGGGCTCTGAACAGCAATCTTCATCTTACTGACAAATGCCATTGACATCACCTAGAGCTCTTCCAAGAGCAGGAGAGAGATTCTCGGTGTGCACTGTTTCTTATTGGCGGAGATTCCATGTATGCTTATTTACTTTGGCATAAACCACAAAAAAATGGCAATTAAACAGCAGAGTTTGAAAGCAGTGGTATTCCTCAGGGCCAATGAGAAAAAAAAAAAAATAAAGAAAAAAAAAAGAAAAAAAAGAGAACAAGATGAGTATAGGATAATAGGATAATGTAAAAATCCGGTCTGTATAATAGCAACCTCCCTCCTAGAGAGAGGAGGAAAAAGTCACAGTGCTGTGCAGGTCATTCCTCTACTTGCTCTATTTCAGGAAAGGCAACTAGTCACTTGGAGCAGGAATTTATGCTGAGGTAGGAATCACACTTAATATTTCGGGTATCATCACAGCTTACAGGAGTCCCTAGGACTTGAAAGAGGCCATGCTTTAGGGCACATGATGGTTTCTTCATTATCTGTGGTTTTGTGTCTCTAATTAATCACTTTCTAGACCTGTGTTTGGGGAAGAGTATGGCAGCAAAGGATAAACTGTTTGTGTTGATTCATTTTGAATGGCTGCAGCGATTCATATCATTGAGATGCTACTGCATCTCCAGGTTCTTGCAGAGCAGTATGTTGCTCAGTTTTTCCTCAAGCCTAGGAAACCAAGACGGCTCTACACTGTCTTCTCACCTGTATGGGGAGACCCCATGATGTTCACTGGTTTGCAGACCCACTTGCAAGGATCTGTTCCATGAAAGGAGTTCAGTAGCAAGCAATGCTGTAAAGCAAAATATTTGGATAGATAATACATGATTTCAATCAAAATCGCTGTTAAAAGGTAGTCTATGCAGTGTAATTGGGATGTGAGTGTTGGCATATACTACAGCACAGTCTAAGCTACTGCAGCTGCTATGGGTAACAAGTGCAGTGAATATAAGAGAATCTGCACTATGATGTCCTGAAAGATTGGGTAAATATTTCCAAGTAATGTTAGGCTTGAAGATATCTCCTGATAATGCTGTCTTTCAGGCTGTCATAGTTCTCTTCAGCTGCTTTTATAGTCCAAGTCCTGTACATTGTGAATAATAATTTTCTATGAAATGTTGAATAATTCAGAAATAGAAGGGCAATTTTATACTGATTTTTCCAATCATATTGAAAATGTCTCATCACTTGTTACTCAAAATCCAATTCTAATTCAAATCCCTTTCCACTGAAGATCATCTTTATGTATCATTCTATGGATTTTCATCTGTGCTTCATGCATTTCCATTTCATGCACAACTGAAGACCATGGAAATATTACATGACATAGAAAGAGAGGTAGAGAATAACTGGATGCAAAATTCTGGTTCAGACCCAGTACCTACTATAGTTTTCAAGATGGTTTTCTGCGTTTTCATCCTAGAACTCTTATTTATGTAATATAATGTGTTCATTAAAATAGTTTACTTAAATATGCTAAAAAGAAAACCATATAAGTGAGTAGAAAAAATGTTCTGTTGCCACAGTGAAGACCAATTGTTGGGAGAGCCATGTTCCTTTCTCTGCCACAGGCTTCCCCTGTGACCTTAGCCTTGGCCCTTGAGCTGTCTGAGTGTCTTGTCACTCTGAAAAAAGGGCAATATTCTTCCTCCTTTCATGAGTGCCCTCGAGCCCAGTCCCAGGTTCCTCTCATAATTACAGACCATGCATGTTCATTAAATGGCTTAAAGGGGAGTGTCACCACTTGGGGTAAAAAGCTCCAGCTCTAGACCCTGCTCATAACAGCCGCTATCCTTGACACGCAAGGAGGGGACATAGGTGGAGAATGGCAGAACTCTGCTCCATGGTTGAGTGCTGGAGAAACAGTCCCTGGTGATGGCAGAGCTTGGGGGAACCTTGGGGACGTACTGAGATACTGTCCCTCCGAGCACAGGGAGCAGTAGCCAGGTTTCTCATTGCCTCCCGGTTCAGATGAGCCCTTAGTACAGGCAGACTCACCAGAGCTTTTCCTCTAATTGAAGTAGGTTGAATGAACCCAAAGGTAAATGTTGATAATGTGTTTGTACTTCCATGAGTTTGCTCTTTCCCCCTCTTCAGTTTTGTCAAAAAGAACAGTGACGCTGACTGATTATGCAATTGAGTTCCTATTTCTTTGCTCTAAAGGGGAGCTACCTACAAGTTTACTGGCCAATTTCATTAAGTGCTGGTAGATCCTTGCTGCAAATGGCACCAACCGCTCTCAAGCAGGTAAGGCGATAAAAATGCAGGCAACATTTCTCTGCCACAAGCGAAGCAGAGAAAGAGGCCACCGTGCATCAAGCAGAAAGATGAAAGCCATGCCAGCTATTAACGGGGACTAAAGTGTACTACAGCATGCATTTCCATCACAAGCTGAAAAGACCCTGTGTGAAGAAGCATGGAAATATTTTTTAATATTTTAGTTCCCTGTTAATGCCGCTCTCAGTTTTCAAACACTCATATTCATGAGATGTATTATTACTAACCATAGGGCACTTTACGGATGTTAATTTAATGGGTTTTTGTTTTTACTGATGCTTTGATGTTTCCAAAGACCTGCAGATGTGCTGCACATTAAAGTCACAAACTCAGGGCAGCCCAGAATTAATTGAGAAAGCTGGCTCAAAAGCAATTATACTGTTTTAACTGTATTCATGTATTCACCCTCATGCTAATATAAGGACATTTGACAATGTTAAGAGACTTTACCTATGGATGTGGGAGGTCAGAGGCAGCTGTACAAACTGTTGTCTGTCCTGGGATTAGCTGAGAACCTGCTTGGCCTTTGGCATAAGACAAATCAGCCCAGATGCTCGTAAGGAAGCAAGGCACAGGAGCAAGACTCCTGGAGTTTGACATGCTGCTTCTTTGTCTCTCTTGAGCAGTATCCCTCCCATCACCGCAGTTTTGCTGCTCCATTTTGCTGCCCCTTATTTAAGGATACGGGTTCTTTCTTGCTATACATGCAGATACACAAACAGCTTGATTGTATCACCAGGTAACTGATGTAAAAGTCAGTGGAAACTCAGTAGTACATAACCTAAATACTTACAGATACGTTGTAGGTTAGCCTTTAAAGGGTTTTCTGTGCACATGGCACAGTGTTCGCAAAACTGTACTGAACATTGTGTGTACTTTTTAACCACAGGTTCTTAGTTTGGGAAACATACGTGCCAGATTAAGTGCATTCAAATATTTTTAAGTGGTTCTTCCATTAAGTCATCCCTGTCTGTACTGACTTTTTCTCTGTAAATGGTTCTAGTGTTATGATATCTGTTTACTGTTGTAATATATTTCATGTATTCTGAGCAAGCTAGGATTGTAGGATTCACTATTTTATGTTTCTGCTCAAAGGTTTCAGACGTGAAGTTTTGTTGTCCAAAATCACAAATACAGCTATAACGCAAAGATTTATGCAGTTTCTCAATGATTCTGCAGCCAGAAAAAAAGGATAACTTTCTGTTGAATTATTTTAATGTGATATTCAGCTGTTGGTTGTATTGTGTGGTTCTTTTTGTGGAGGCAAACTCTTGTGCAGAAACTAATATTCCATGAAGTAGAATGGTGGTGGTGAAGAGAAAATACCTAATCCTGTTTCATGCCCATTTGCTGCTTGAATTTCCCTTTGCAGGCTCAAAAACCCCACACAGCAGGTACTTTCAAAATTAACTCTCCTTTCAGGGAGTCTAGCGTAATAGTACTTAAGTAGGCTTTTCTGGGCTGAATTCGCTGTTTCAATTTATGTTTGGCTTCAGCATTCATATAACTGTCTCTCTAGGCTCAAAAGCTCAATTTCCCTACCAGTCATGCTCTCTTTGTACCCTTTTCCCACTGCAGAGCTCGACAACCTTTGGCAGCCTGCTCCTGGCAGCTGGATTTTCCCTCTCTGCCAGGTTCTGCTCTTTGCAAATTCTTTATACCAGATCATTGCCCAGGAGGTCCGAATAGAGAGTCTAGGGTTTCTTTTCAAATTTCATCCAAAATAGCTAAGCTAAGGGACCTGTCCAGTATATTCTGTAAAAAATATATGATCAAGCTGGTTATATGACTTCTTTCTGCTACCTATTCCCAGATACCTGTTGCTTTTCCCATTTTCCTGAAATTCCTAATGCACTCCTGCTCTTGAGAGCGCCAGGGTTTGTTTTAAGACAGATTGACCACAGCCTATTTGCTATGGAGGGAAAAAGGAGCTTTCAGAAGCAGTAAGCTTGCTCCCTCTGCACAAAGTTACTTAATTTTACACTCTGCTACCAGATCCTAGATGTAAAAATGTAAATACTACCTACAGGAATGCAACACTGTGTCTATGGCTTTTACGATTGCGCCTGTGAAATTATTAATTTAATGAAAAAGAAACAGTTTTGTTTTCCTCAGAGATCACAATCAGTCTTTAGATAATCAAGAACAAATGTGCATTGCAAGGGTGTTTTAACCTGATGTCTGCTAAAGTACTTCTGAAAATTTTGTAAAGCCACACAACTCTGAGAGGAAGAGGACTTAATACAGTCTTTTTATTACAGAAACCAGTCCAGTGATACTAGACAGTAGCTTGCAGAAGTCTCCCTGCACATCAGGAATAAAACCCTGAGCTCCCCTTGTAAAGAGGGAAATCTTGGGGTCTAATCCTTGTCCTGAATATGGCAGATGTATCTTCAATTAAAATTAAACAGAGAAAAAAAAAAGCCTAAATACTATTGTGAGAAGAAACCTGAAGCGATGCCTCTTAATAATTTCCAGAAAGCATCCTTAGTAAAGGGCATCACAGTCAAGCTACCTTGTATTTATTGCTTACCTTGTCCCACAAATGCATTTCTTTTCTGCCACCCCCCCCCCCCCCCCCCCCCCGCAAACACCATGGTGAATATTGTCCTACCTTCCCCATTCCAGAGCCCATGTGCCAGACTATATGCCCAGACCTGGGGAATAAGTCATTTTGCTAGAAATTAAATCAGTTGATACAAACATTCAGTTGATAAGACCTTGGTGCACCTGAAATTCAGGAGTCCTGCTGACTAAGCTGGCATATGAAAGGATGCTGCCACCTATTCTGGCAGCTGTCTTGTACCGAACATCTGTCTGACTTCTTTTCATTAACATTAAGCAACATGGAAACTATTTGGTCTAGATAAATACCAGATAAGTACTGTAACTGAAATCCTCTTCACTGAAAAACAGTATAAACCCAGTATTTTAAAATACAAAGCAACTCAGTTTAAAACTTGGATGACATTTGCCATGAAACCAATTGCGTGATATAACTACAGGCACATGAAGTTCCTTCATACTAATTAATGACTAAGTAACTTCTAATAAAAAAGTGCATTTTATTAAAAGTGCATTTACTAAAGCGTTTACAGATGTGGTCTCATTCAGGGCCCGATCCAACTATAGAAAGGATTGCTTTGACTTGTGCAGTTGTTAGACCAGACCAGCTTTATAAAAGACGGCTTTAAAAAGACGTCTATGGCATGAAAGCCCAAAGGGAAATATAGTATTTTAGTGTGGAAAATGCCCTCTGACTTTGTTTTTCCTATTTCAACTTATTTCTGAATTTCAAAGGACAAATACTGCAATGTATGTATTTAATAGGCAACCTAAAAGGAACAAAAAGGAGTTCAAATAGATGAACCTAACCTGAAAAAGGTAGCTCAAACGCAAGCCGAGAGCTCCATCTGCTGCTGGGCTGCGGTGGGGAGCTCGCCCAGCCGCTGCGGGCTGCAGTGCCACAACGAGCGGGGCTCTGTGGTACTCCACTGCTCGACCATTCCCTCTGCTTCAAAGGTGTTTTAAAGATTAAAGGTCTCTTTGTTAATTAGCAATAGGACTATTTCGTGGAAAAACTCCTTTTCCTTTCTTCCACTCCTTTTATTTTCATTTTCCTCTCTTTTTTTCTTGTTTTTGTTTTTGAATCGGCATCTTGAGAGCACTACCAGAACTTGCATATTATTCTTGTGTAATCGAACGTATGCTTTTGTATGAGGACAAATTTCCTACATCATCCTGTGACATAAACCCAAACGTCTCTTGGGTTTCGCCATCTCTTCATTCTACTTCTGCATTTTCAGGAATGAATGTCTTCTGTAAAAGATGCTGTAGACAGCTAAAACACACTAGCCTATTCAGCGCTCTGTATTTACTAGCATCTCCCTCCTCTGCCTTTTGGTTTCCCACCTTGCTTAATAAGGACATACTGAGGACAGTGCAGTATCGCTGGTTTGCCAGACACAGTACAAAACTGAGAACCCTCTGCATCTCTGACAGTGGGACTCCCTCCTTGTCATTCTAAAAAGTGACCAGAAGGCTGATGTACTTTACTATTCCAACACACATCTTAGAAATGCATACAATTTATAGCAAAATAAATTGCAGTTCATACTATACTACAAACACAGCTGAATACATAGAGAGGGATAATCTTCTGAAATTTAGAAACATGCATTCATCAGAAGGCGTAGATCTTATCAAAAGGAACAGAAATGACAAGAGGAATATTTTCATAAACTGTTTTCTCTCAGAGCTGGGCTTAACTTCAAGCACTCAAAGTGGACCTTTGTGTATAGGCACAGCTTTATTTACTAGCTGTGCTATTTGTTATTCTTGCTGTAGTGAGTCTTCTTTGTTTAGGTCTACATTAGCTCTCAGTGTGGCCCAACAGATTTTTAGGGTGACACAGTCGGTACTGAGGTTTCTAGATTCACGCTACACACATTTTCAGGGTGTTACTGCAGATTGGCTCTAGTCTGGTCCCATGGACTGGCTGCCTCTTAGCAGCTGGGTCACACTAAATCATTGCTGGAAGGAAATCCTCTCATTTGCTTTCATTCAAAATGAAACGCACTCAAGCAAGATGTCCTAGTCCACTAGGGTTGGACTAGACAGTATTTAAAGGTCACTTCCAACCCAAACCGTTCTTTGATTCTATGAGACTATGAAGTACTCTGAGAGAGCTTTATGATGTCCACCAAAGGGTGGTAAGTGGAGATGCCTGGGAGACCCCCTTAAAAAAGGGCATTCCTGTAAACTAAATTAATGCAGAGCTAAACTTTCCACTTGAAAAAGTCAGCCTTTCATGCCAAAGATGGTCTTCCTAAAACTTTACTAGGCATAATGCGTTGCTGGGTACATGTTAAAGTGTATTTCAATCCTAAGTGTGTTCCTAAGTGCAAACATGGATTCTCTTTCTCACTGTGCGCCTCACTTGCCCTTTCCTTTCTCACCTTGCTTGTTACACCAGAAAATAAATAATCTCTGGTAGCCTTTTGTATTAAGTTTAGTCAGTACTCAGCTGGAGATAAAAAGTGGGGATATAATTCTCAGTACAGTTGGAACACCTATCACTGACATCAAGATTTTGTCTCTTTGAGTTCAACCTTCCTTAGAGCAGAGTGCAAGCATTTTGAACAGAGGCTATTCTGCCTTTCTTCCATCTTAAAGAAAGCAGGGGCTTGTCATAGCAGTATATACCTATATACACTGAATTGCGACATATCCTGAGGACAAGTATCTTTCATTACAAGTGATATTTATTTGCTTCTTAAGGTCCTTCAAATAATGCTGTTTATAACTGACAGTGAAATAGAATCACTTAGATTAAAAATGTGGCTTGCGAATATACCACAGCAAGACCAACATCATTATCAGTCTGCTGTTAAATTTGCATGTGCTGACCATAAAAAAATGAACAATGGTATTTCAATGAGGTTTATGACTAAATGTAGGCAACCATATCAGGACGGCGAAAATTTGTGACTTTGCATAGAAATGTTCTGTACATATGATAAAAAAGCAGAAGGCAGTGACGACACCTGCAAACAAATCCTGCAAGCAATACATATTAGGAAAACAAAGGTCTGCCTGTTGATTACTGTTATTTTGGCAGTGGGATCACAGAGGAAAAATTGCAATAGTTTGAGCAGAGAGGAAGGGAGACAGGGTGGGTGGTGCATTTGGCTGCTTTTGGCACTGAACTACAGGTTGGGTATTCTCTCATCTCTTCTCCACTTCCTTTTAACCTTCTCACTTCTCCTTCCTATTCTCAAAGGATGCCCTTTTCCTGCCTCCTCTCCTTCCTCACCTGCTCAAGAAGGAGGGAGAGGAGAAGGGACAGCAACAAGCAAGGTAGATGCTTTCCTGTGGAGAGTGGAGGGATGTGGCGCTGGGGTACACAGTGGGCTGGGAATGAGAGGGGAACCGCTGCCTCTTCACTGAGGCAGCTACATGAACAGGCACAGCTCTGCAGCGGGAGTGGAGGGTGACCCTGTAGCCTGTACCTAATAGCTGCCTCCAAATCTGCCCATCCAGCTCCTTCCTGGACTTTTCAAAATTGGCTGAAGCCAGACATAGGTGCATTGGACCACCCCATCCCAGGGTTAGAGTGGTGGACCGAGAGACCTGCAGACCATCAATTTCACACTTCTATTTTATTTTGGCCAAATCACACTAGTGGCAACTTCTGAGGGCATTAAAAAATGTCAGAAGTTGATGTTTGTCAGCTTTCAATATTAATTGGCAAAATCAGGCAATGAAAAGTAGAGAAAAAATCCAGTACAAAGCCTGGGGCCATATTCAGATCATCACTAAGACAACAAAGATGGACATCAGTTCATGCCAAGCAGGTAGTTTTTAACCAGAAAGACTATGATACCTTGTTATCCTGTCACTCCCCAGGGGATGTTGTTGAGTCCCTGCCTCCATGCTGGACTGTGACATTACCAAGCACATAAACACTGCTCCTGATGGGCCCCAAAGCTTTGTGTCTGGCCTCGAGATGCCTGACTCACTAAGCCCTGCTTACCTTCAACAGACAGCACTGAGTTCAGTGTCAGATGTGTGTGGTGGTTAAAATGAACTGCCAAATTTAGTACCATTTAACTTGCTATTGATGAGTTCTTATTCTTCTTTTTACCTGTGGACAATCTCTGCCGAGTGGCAGCAGAGTGACTATGGGCAAGACCCAGCAAAGGACTTCCAGTGCTTTGAAAAACACTTCACGGTACGATCCTTGTGTGACTTTGTGCTAGCTGACCCTACTGAAGAGAAGGGTAAACTCACCCCTTTTGGGCTCCAGGCTGGTAAGCTACAGTGTTTTCAGTACCAGAGAGAGCTGGGTATCACTGCATTACTCTGTGCGCATACAACCCCAACAGTGCCCTGCTGTCTGTACTTGTACCACTGTCAAACCTCATCCCACCAAAACTAAAGTGGCAGTCTAAACATCCTACCACTGTCCTTACAGGATGTTATTCCCAGCAGCCTTTTCTGAGACAATATCTTCAACTCGGCAGCACATCTTATTACACATGGCCTCAATTCTGTGAAGAAATGCTTGGTTTTGTGAGTCTGCAAAGCCTGCTGTAAGACCCAATAGAAAACAAGCATATTCCTCACCAAATTCTGACGATTACAACTGATGACTGGGTGGTCAGCTAACCTGAACGTCTTGTTTCAAAATGAACCAATTTCCTAGAAATGCCATCACTTCCACTCTCTCCCTGTATATTAGACAAGGAGACAGCAATGACGATAGCTAAAGCAGTCAGGGTTCTTTTTCACTCTGGTGTTGAAAAGTTGCATGAAATGTGTTTTGCTCTGTACTTTAGCACTTAGAATAAGTTTCAGTTGGTCCACTCAGGTATCACAAGATAAACTGAACACCTGGATTCCTGGGAACTCTTGATCAAAGCGTGAGGATAGTCATCCTAGCTGTGTGACAATATGGAACATTCATCCCCATAGGAGGTATCTGCTACTACTTTCAAAGGGTTGAATAACTACATCAAGCCTTTATCTTAAAAATAGGAAGAAAAAATAAATGGCAACAGATAAATTAGGTCCTAGGAGAAGAAAACATAAAAGAATAGGAAAGACTTGCAACAAAAAGTATGGAATAATTCTGAATACATATCCTTTATAATGATTTATATTATTAGAAGGATTGGAGGTGTTTTCATGCCATCATGAATTGATTTCCTATCAACCCTTTTAATTCCAGAAGAAATATCACATATAAACCTAGACTTCTATTCCCTTTCCCCTCCACTGTAATTCTTGTCAACCTACATTTTATACGAATAACACACAGGCTTAATGATATACCCTTTAGTAAAATGCACACACAAAGCTTTCCAGCATGAGATGCAATCACTTATTAATTCTGAAACTAAGCTGTGATTTTACCCTATAGGCATCATTAAGCTTGGTGGCAGCTTTAGGAAGAAAAAAACTTTTCCATTTGTTGTAACACAGAGTGTTCCGGAGTTATAAAATTTGGAATAAGTTTGAAGGAGAAGAGCCAGTAAATGAGAGCATTCTGGATCTTATCTGTGTCATTCAAAGAGAACAGAGCAATGGAGTGGGTACTGCAGTCATAAATTTATGACTTGGATGGCAAGGATGTGGCTCACTCTGGCACTTTTGGGTCCTTTTCCACCCCTTTTCCCAAAGGAGGACAGTAATAATAATTAACTAATAATTTGAAATATGTTATTAAATTGAGGTAATGTTAAAGTTAAAAGGTAAGGCACTTGTATTTGGACTGTGTTCCTGAAATCCAGGAATGAATTCTGCAGACTTGAGCTTGTCCCTGAAAAGACACCACTTTTTGGAACTCCTGTGTGTACAAGGACTAATCTCCTATTCATTACTTGTATTATGGTAATTTGCGTGCTCACAATAGTAGTTATAGACTGTCCGAGAAACCTTTCCTGATGTAGGAGTAATGAAAGCACCAATATTAGCATGCTTTCAAGTGAGAAAACATTCAGTTTAAATCTCTAACCCTGGAATGGAGCAGGAGTGCTTGCATGGTCAGGTACATTTTGGGGAAGAGTGGCTGGAGAGCTGCCCAGAGGAAAAGGAGCTGGGGGGGCTGGTTGACAGCCAGCTGAACATGAGCCGGCAGTGTGCCCAGGGGGCCAAGAAGGCCAACGGCATCCTGGCTTGTATCAGGAATAGTGTGACCAGCAGGAGTAGGGAAGTGATCGTGCCCCTGTACTCGGCACTGGTGAGGCCGCACCTCGAGTACTGTGTTCCGTTTTGGGCCCCTCAGTACAAGAAAGACACTGAGGTGCTGGAGCGTGTCCAGAGAAGGGCAACGAAGCTGGTGAGGGGTCTAGAGACCAAGTCTTCTGAGGAGCGGCTGAGAGAACTGGGGCTGTTTAGCTTGGAGAAGAGGAGGCTGAGGGGAGACCTTATCGCTCTCTACAACTACCTGAGAGGAGGTTGTAGTGAAGTGGGTGTTGGACTCTTCTCCCAAGAAACTAGCGATAGGACGAGAGGGAATGGTCTCAAGTTGCGTCAGGGGAGGTTTAGATTGGACATCAGGAAGAATTTCTTTACTGAAAGAGTGGTTAGGTATTGGAACAGGCTGCCCAGAGAGGTGGTGGAGTCATCTACCCTGGAGGCGTTCAAAAAAGGTATAGACGTGGCACTCCAGGGCCTAGTTTAGGAGTCATGGTGGTGTTAGTTGATGGTTGGACTTGATGATCTTAGAGGTCTTTTCCAACCTTAATGATTCTATGATTCTATGATTTGAGAAGCTTTTGAAGAAGAGCATTCTCAGCTCCTAGCTCCTGGGGGTTTCAGCATGGGTCATGCCTGCAGTGCAAAGATGGAGCCTTCTTGGGGTGGAGGGAAGGCTTTAACAGGGCCAAACAGATCAGACGCGCCTTTGAAGGGCTGATTCTCCTCTGTCAGCCTACTCCTGAACAGTTTCTCAACATACAAGAGGAGATGCCAGAGCTTAAGTGCTTGAAGTGTTGCTTGTGCATGAGCCTAACATTGTGAACATTTCCCAAATAATAAAACCAGGGAATTCAGTAATTATTCCATTTTGTATCTGGAAGACCTGAAGCCTTCTACAACCTGCCTGTAGATAGCCTGAGCTCAGAATAATTTTAGACTATTCACATCCCATAATCTCTTGCAGGAGATGGTGGTGAAGACTTTCTAGGAAGGAGCCAATTGATCAAGTGATATCACCAGCTGACACCATGCTTAAGGCCGTGTTGGTCTGCAAGTGGTGTTACTGATGTTACTTTGCAGGACTGCCTTTGGAGCCAGCTCTGTGGAAACCGTCTGTGGATCCCTGGAGGTGCAATTACCCTGTCATGTGAATGTGCTTGGCAGTGTCCATCTATCCCAGCTGGTATTACTGGCCCCATTTTACAGGTTGGAAAACTGAAAGCACAGAGCAGCAAACTGTCATGTTCACGTTTACTCACAAGCCAACAGAAGAATAGAAAATACATCCTTCTCCCTCCTCCTCTGCTTGCTGTTTTTTAACTTCTGCCACAGTACTCGTTATTTCAAACATCTTTATTAACTGTATTCACTGATTTCTTTTTATACCTTTATTTCAAATAATCCTTAAGGGGTAGATCACTGTATAAAGACAGTCTGTCACTATTGTTACTTTAACCTTAACCAGGCTGCTGAAAAAGTACTGTTAGTCTCTTTCTTTCCAGATTGTTGTAAACCAAGAAAACAAACACAATAGCAATATATGCTACCAACTGTAGGTTTGACCTCACTAGGCAAGGATTTTATTTCATAAACGACAATTATAAGTCTGTTTTATTAGTTCCAGAGTTCATTTCTCTAGTATCCATCCATATTTACAACAGTAAATTACAGCCCAGATTTGCTGCCTAGTAGCTAATCACCTGCTTTGACTGGCTGATGTTCTTCTGGCAGGCCTTAAATGTAATTTTATTTTTAAGGTCCCATATGTTGGCTAAACACTCCATTATGTACAGGATAATAGATGGTTCCAGAGAGACTACAATGCTGTAATTCATTGGAGTCAGTCTTTTAACATCATAATACATGAAAATGCTGACTGATTTCCCTTTACTTTCAATGAGTACTTTTTATCTGTGATCTTATAGGATTCAGCTAGAAATTGTTAGCCATAAAAGCTTTATAGTTCAAGTCATGGAGGAACTACAGCATAAATAGCAGAATTCAACAGTTCTTTAAAAATATCCTTTTAGTACTAAATCAAATTTTCTATATCCTTAAAACCAGTCAAAATGGAATAAAATAAAACAAAATACATTAGTAAACTAATTAAAGAAAGGACAGGCTCAAAAAATCTGTCAATGGGCATTCAGGCATGGTAACTTCTTATAGTTTGCTGTTTTAGTTTGATGAAACTTTTAATGTATTTAGCTTGCTATATTTTATCTGCCCATCTACTCCAAAATTTTAAATAATTTACAGGCTACTTGGAAGATTTCAAGGGGTAGCCCCTGTGTTTCTTGTTCCTTCCAGTTATGCTCAGTCCCAAGCTTGTTTCCACCCTAAAAAGAAACTCTCTCACTTGCAGATTCTTATCTTAATAAATTTTCACTGTGTGAGAAAGTAAGTGCGCAGTTTGTGCATAACTTTTTTAGGCAATATGTATTGCATATCCAGTATCTATGTGCAATACTCGTATATTTATGTGACTGAATAGACACTGAATGACGTTTCAGCTGACCCAAATTATTTTTTCCCTAAGGCAATTCAGTTCATGTTTTTGAGACTCGTTTGATTCAAAACTCAAAATCAGAACAAAATTTTAAAGTAAAATTTCTCACTGTGGAAACTGTGGTTGAGCACAATCCTGGTCAGTAGTTAGTGGTCAGTGTTTTTATTTTTAACTATGAAAACATTTCACTCAGCTTCAAAATTGTGAAGGTCGTTTTTTTTTTGCTTTAATTGGCCAAGACTCTTTTTCCTTATTGCTTTCTCATTGTCCTGTCTTTCACACTGCCTCCCATTATCAGAACAGCTGATCTTTACAATATTTTTAGAATGTTACATAACTAAATATGTTATTCATTCCCATCCCTGCAAATAGAAATGTACCATTAACCTTGTTCCATGGCTGAAAACCTGAGGTGCCCAGTTCCCAGATATCTCGGAGTACCAGAGTTAGCTGGGAACTCCTGCCACAAACATAAGACACCATTGGAAGAATGATGTTTGATGGCATCTTGCTTTATTAAAAGACACAATTTCCCAGTTACACTTGGGGAAGGAAGAAGGTCATCTGGTACTGTCCATAAAGGTTGCTGACCCATTGTTTCACTGTACCTGTGCTGTTTCTTGTCATGTCATTCTTGGCTCCCCCTGAAGTGTACAGCCTTCTTAAAATAAACCATCAATGGTGTGGTGGGTTAACTGTGGCTGGCCATCAGGTGCCCACCAGGCCGTTCTCTCACTGCCCCTCCTCAGTAGGACAGGGGGAGAAAATATGATGAAAACTCATGGGGTGAGATAAGGACAGGGAGATCACTCACCAATTACTCTCATGAGTAAAACAGATTCGACTTTGGGGAAATTGATTTAATTTATTGTCAATTAATAACAGAGTAGGATAATGAGAAATAAAAACAAAACCAAACCCACCTTCCCCCTATCTCCCCCTTCTTCACAGGCTCAACTTCACCCATGACTCTTCTACCTCTTCCCCTCTCCCTGAGTGGCACAGGGACGATGGGGAATGGCGGTTGTGGTCAGTTCATAACACTTCTCTGCCACTCCTTCCCCCTCATGCTGTTCCCTTGCTCCATTGTAGGGTCACTCCTACAGGATACAGTCCTTCACGAACTTCTCCAACGTGGGTCCTTCCCATGGACTGCAGTTCCTTCCAGAAAACCTGCTCCTGCGTGGAGTCCTCTCATTGGGCCGCAGTTTCCTCGAGGGTATATCCACCTGCTCCAGCGTGGGGTTCTCCATGGGCTGCAGGGTGGATACCTGCTCCACCGTGGACCTCCATGGGCTACAGGGGAACAACCTGTTTCACCGTGGCGTTCTCCATGGGCTGCAGGGGAATATCTGCTTTGGCGCCTGGAGCACCTCCTCCCCCTCCTTCTTCACTGACCTTGGTGTCTGCGTAGTTGTTTCTGTCACATTTTCTCACTCCTCTCTCACAGCTGTTGTGCAGAGTATTTTACCCTTTCTTAAATATGTTATCGCAGAGGCACTACCAACGCCACTGACAGGCTCAGCTTTGGCCAGCTGTGGGTCCATCTTGGAGCTGGCTGAAACTGACGCTGTCTGACATGGGGCCAGCTCCTGATACCTTCTCATAGAAACCACCCTTGCAACCCCCTCTGATACCAAAAATTATTTAGAAGATCCCAGTGGTCAAGTAACCAGAAGCTGCTCTGTGCAACTCTGCAGAGAAAAACCATCTGCAACTGTTCAAGCAGGGCAGCGGCAATGAGAATTGGGGGGTTCAGTTTACCTAGGTATTGGCCATTACACAAGAACAAAATTATAATTATTTATATAGAACATTAAAAAAAAGAGAGAAAAAATAATTCAAGACCTGAAGATTATTTCTTATAGCTGAGAAGGTCAATCTATTTGGTTGATCAATAAGAAGACTGAGAAGTGTTTTTCCTCAGGAAGAAGGACTAATGAAGATGTTAGTAAATAACTTTTCAATCCAGAAGAGAAACAGATTGTAAGAATTTATGACTGGAAGCTGAAACCAGGAAAA
The DNA here is from genome assembly GCA_013389945.1 of Fregata magnificens. Classification (NCBI taxonomy): domain Eukaryota; kingdom Metazoa; phylum Chordata; class Aves; order Suliformes; family Fregatidae; genus Fregata; species Fregata magnificens. The sequence goes on along the minus strand of WAAD01026906.1, from coordinate 66,292 downwards.
TTTAATTTGGGAATATATCAGAATGTGAGCAGTGAGAGTGAATAACACTGAAGCAAACTAATAAGAAAGCAGAGGATTCTCCATCATTTTAATTTTTATGAAGTGATGCCTTAAGTATTGTTCTTCAGAAATGTAATTGTTACTACCTATAGTCAATTTTGCTTAAGATGGAAAGCTTTGATTTATTTTTACTCTAGGGTATATCCTTTCATTTTTCTGTTCCTCATGTATAATGAAAGTTGACAAGAACTGTACTTTATAAAGGCAGCAGATGAGAATGTTGGGCTAAAAAAGTTGTTTTAGTTATGGAAGGCAGAAAATTTGTAAGAAGTGCTATATGAGGGAAGTTATATATACCTTAAAGATTTCCTCTGAGGAACGGGATGGCTGGAAGTTAAATTGGAACCAGCAGCTGCCGAAACCTTCCTTGAGTCCATGTGTTGAAGCTAAATCACATCACAATTTTTCTCCCTGCTAACAATTTTCCTTAACTAGCGATCTCTGTGAGAGCACTATTATTACAATCACAGGCACCTAAATTGAGAAATCAGAGTGAAGGGAATAGAGAAAATGTCCTTGAAATTTATTCAAGAGGCTTCTCCAAATTTAGGAATTGAGTTCACAAGGTAGTGGGCTTGGCCTACGATAGAAAACCCAGCCTGATTTTTAAAGGATTTTTGATAAAGAATTTTTGCTTCAAAGATGACCATAAAGTAGCAGCCAAGCAGAAGAGCAGAAAATTGACAGAATTGTTTCTACGCATGTTTCTCTCTAAACGACACATTATATAGATAGATTATGACACCTAATATCTATATTTTATGACATTTACAGTCTCTATTACAACAAGAAGCCTGTACCAAACAAGTCTGTCACAGTATGACAGCAACAAGTCTGTGCCAGAAGATCATACACCATCTCTAGCTGTTGTTCTCAGCTCTGCCTTCAAACAGGAAAAGTGAGACCTTGTTAGCTGACCCTGGAGACACTCACATGTCTCCTTCACTGAACCATTTCTGTATCTCCTCAGAGTTGATCAGTATGTGTCCATCACCATATATGCTGGTCTAAGACACTACTTACACACGGTCTTCAATTTAAGAGGATGGAGATACTTCCTGATGTGAAAACATGCTACAGCTTATCTGTTTTTCATTCTTTTCTGCAGACAATTCTCCTGCAGGGTGTACAGAAAAGCAAAGCAGGAGCAAATGGAGCCATTATGCCTATTCATTGAAAACTTTCCTCTTTGGTGTACTGTGTTTTCTGATTTTAATACCCCGTGGTTGTAAAAACTGATATAGTTTCTTTGGCTGTGAGAGACCTCTTCGCTGGATTTAGGGAGAAGTGGGCACTGTAGCATCCTGGGCCATGTCTACCATGGTTAGGAAGCTCCTCTTAAACAGCAGCTCTCAACAAGACTGAGTTTTTGGAAATCCTGTACCTCCCGCCATGAAGTCTGAAAACCCTCTCCAGCTCTTTAGCAGGACCAGATGCCTCCTCAGACTGAACTGGGTCTTTCACACAACCAGGAACACAAGCCACCCCCCACTCTTGCTGTAGGGTCCATCAGTGTGTCCATGGAGTTCCTTTGGAGCCATAGATGTTGACTTGTGTGGAAGTAGCTGAATGTTTCCCTTACCCCGTTGTTCCCCCGAGTTCACAGGGAAATTGAGAGGGCAGACCTTCTGCACAGACAGGTCTGCAGTTCTGGCTGGCCTGGGGACATCATGGTTTCTACAGGATCTGCACTTTAAGGGCCGCCTTCTGCTGCAGCTGCCACAGACCTGCCAGAGAACTGCAGGTGGAGAGAGAATAAACTGATGCAGGATGATTTCTTCTGTATTATTTGATTTTCTGCTTAGCCTTCAAAGGTAAAGGAAGGATTCAGGTGGTGCAGCCCAGTCTAAATTCTTGTTCATGTAATAACATATTTCTAGATGGATAGAAGTGAATCCTAGTGAGGATAGGATATCACTACATGCACTTTGTGACCATTGTTCTGTTTAAAAAGTACAGTAGAATTTTTGTTGGAGACAAGGAGTTGGTAGACTCTGGAGGCCTCTGTTGTTAGGGCTGAGGAGAGCAATGGTCTATAGAAGCAACCTGGTTTGTGACTGTGATTTATAAGTCTCAATCTGCTGGCATAACATCCCTCTGGTTTAAGTTGCGTAAAGGATAAGAAAGGCATCCTGTCCAGGCACTATTTGTCTGGATTTGGGAAACTCTTTGGTGACTGGATGTTGACCTTGTTCAACAGTCATGCATAGTGTTCTCTCTTATATTTTTGAAATTTGAAATGTTTTTTTTAAAAAGCAACAATTTTCAAATGCTTAATGACACAAACAAAATGTACACTGATAAAATACTAACACAAGAACAGCTGTACTAAGGTCATAGAGATGGCTGGAAGTGGGAAGGCCAGAGTGCATCTAGCAAGTACCAAGATCTAGTCTCCTGTCTCCAGCCAAGAACAGATCCTTAGGAAAAAAACTGTAAGAACAAGGTAAACTTGGAAACAAGGAAAGAGATACTTCCCTTTATGCTCGCTCCAAGCTGCCAGGTTTTTGAACGAAATGCTGCACCGACACTTTTCCAGGTGGGCCCTACTTCTATGCATTCATCTCTTTGTTCTTAAAATCCATTCATACTTTTAGTATACAAATCATCTTTATTTGGTAGTGAGGTCTATGGCCATACTGCAGATGTGAAAAGTTCTTATTTTTAAAAATATGTTACTTGGTAATTTAATTTAGTGCCTCCTAATTCCAGTGCAATGGGAATCAGTGAATAAGCATCCAGCAATTTTTCAGTATGATAAACAGTGAATAAACATTCACCAGCTGTTTCCTTTACTGCCTTTCTACACTGTATAGCATCTTGTATATACCTATAAATCACCTTGTCCAAGCTAAAAGGTTTAGCTGTCTTTCCCTTGTCTCCTCTTTTGGAATTTGGGCAAGGTTACTAAGCACTGGCATTCTCACATTAGAAATGCTCTGCACATCATGGACTCTCAGCCATTCATTCACCCCTTGCTTAAAATCAGCACAAAAGTAAGATTGCTGCAACATCACAAACAGCAAGCAATAGACACTGTCAACTGGGTAGAGCACTTGGTTGCATAATGATGCTGTTTAAATTCTTTAGCATATTAAGACAGTAAAATGTGCACATGAAATTCCTAACCACTGTTTAAAAATATTTTATAATATTTACTCTTTTTTTTGTTTTGAAAAAAAAAGATCAGTGAGCCGTGTTCCCTCATGTATTATTTGTCCCCATATGTATTATTTTCTTGACATCATTTAGGAATTTTGGAGTTGCATGTTAAAGCAAAATTGTGCATCAGCAGAATTAATGCTGGAAACGTTACAGGTCTTTGTCACAGCCACTATGTTATCAAGTCATGATAAAAATAAGTCAGGAAGATGGGTTTGGTAATTGGTCACTAGGACCAACATCCAAAGATAAAAAGTCTCTTTGTGTACAGGGTACATTGCCCCAAGCTGGTATTACTGTGTAACTTTTGCAGATTTAAATTCTTGCATTGACAGTTTTTTCTGAAGAACTGCACTTTTGATGCTAAGTGCTGCAGAAGCTCCTGCAGAAGGCGGCTAAGGAAGGAAAGGGGCAGGCATGATAGAGGAAACTGAAGACAGCAGAGCCTAATGGAGCACAAAATTAATTTTCTCTGCCAGGGGCAGCATTTGGCAACAAGGAAAATTTGCAAGTATTTTGAGGCTACAGAATTTGGGACCTTTAGGGCTCTGTCTCATTATCAACATAGTTGCTTAGTCCAATTACACAAAATATTTCAACCAACAAGTTAACACCAAATGACAGTAGAAATGAAGACAAAGAGCAGAAGATTAATACAGAAAAATAAAGATGAACCTGGTTGTAACAGCTATACTTGCAAGCATACTCATATGTGAGGGCTCCAAAATTTCCAGTAGTTGTAGGTGTTTCCATCTTTTTTTATTCACTTCTTCCAGACCTGACTGAATAGATGCTGAATCTATATGCAAGAACCTTTCTTTCTTCAGTTGCTGGGAAAGAAGTGAAGAGAAAAAAGTGATACTGAGGGCATTTAAAAAGCTACTAACTAAATTTTAGAAACTCTGAGGCTATAACAGGCATTCAAAATAACTAAATAACTAGTAGCCTGGTAGGATTTAGGAAAAATGAAAGAAGGATAAAGCATTAGGTAGTGCTGGAAAGAGAGGTGTAACAAGTTATACAAGGGGGAAGGACTGAAGGAAGAATAGAAGAAGAAGAATAGAAACTGAGGGAAGAGAGACTTGCAGTATAGAGACTAAGGGGACAGACAGATTTTGAACCTGGCAGCAGAAGGAAAGGGGAGTAGCAAGAAAGGAAAGGAGACTGAAGAAATAAAAATACAAGTAGCAAAGAACGGAAAAAAAGAGTGAATGAAGAATGAATATGACAGACACACAGTCTAGTTTTCTTTGAAAACAATGCATCTCCATGCAGAAGTGTCAGTATCATAAAAGCAAAACCACAGTCATTTTGCACAGTAAAACTAATATAAATCAGCATTGTTTTTCTTCCGGTCACAGACATAATTGGCCTCTTATTTGTTCAATGTTTTACTTTGGATGGAAATTTGGACCTCAGAGCACTGGTAAAACCAGCTCTTGCATTTTATCTGGAAGTAATTTTAGAAGCTACCCCGTTTGCCCTGCTGATGTCATGCAGCAAATGATTTCCTCAGGGACTAGGTTCAAGTGTGGACTGACAGCCTCAGTTTTGAGTATCTGGCTTTTGTTACCACTGTAACATGATTTTAATGTATGTAGGTCAGAAAGATTTAAATAAAGCACTTATAAATAGTACTAAAGTCAAATAGACCTGCCCCTTTCCTAAAGTTTAATGAAAACACCCTTAATATAGATTATGCATTGCAAGAGATTTCTTTAAATCGGTAAAATACATTCAGAGACTGTAAACATATCTTTGTTACAGTAATGTGGCGTTGCCTGGCATCGTTATGAAGCATTTATGGCTAGCTGAGTGACTTATTACTATTACTTACTTATTATTATTTATCATAATAGCGTATTTGGGTTTCTTTTGAATATAACAGTATGTTTCAGAATCTCAAGCATGAGGAAAATTAGAAAATTCCTGTTTGAGATATATATTTTTTTCAGCTACTCTCTCATCTTTAATTCCATCTCATAACTTTACTTTAGATCACTAGAAAAGCATCAATAACAGAAAATAGTAAGATTTCTCACAATAGCAAAGAAGTTTTATAACCTGACTTGATGTTGCCATCCGTTTAGGGATATAGAAGAAGGAAAAGGCAGAGTTAGTAAAGCAGAGTGAACAGAATGTTAGCTCTGCTCATTGGTCAACCGGGAAATAGGGTTTTCCCAGCCTTTTTGTAGCACATGGATTAGAAATGGAGCTAGGTAGAAGAATGAACAAAGCAGGGAACCAGTCTGTTTCTATACTTTAGTGAGCAATCCACTGGCTGTGTGAGCAGAGCTCACATAAAACCCTACCAGTCCTGCTTCCACCTTTCACTAGTGCCCTTTCTGGCTGTACTTGAAAGGCATTTTTGCCAGCGACAGCCTAACTGCTGTTCTGGAGCATCCTTCATAAAGAAGTCATGGATTTATGGGCTGAAAGAGTCTTCTCTCCACCAAACTGTTTACAGAAAATCCTCTGGCAAAGCTCATTAAATATGTCTCTCTAACTTTCAGATTTTTTTCTAGGGAAGGTGGTAAGCTGGACCCTCAGTTTCATTTGTAAAACTGCTGCTTGCTAGTGTTGTGTGTCAGGGCACTGCTGGGCAGGGCAGGGCCGCGGGGAGCTGGAACTTCTTATTATAATTTCATAGCTTAAATCTTATATTTTTATAGGAAGATATCAATTTTACATATACTGTAAAAAAGCAGGACTTAGGGATTTCAGGGCATGAAAAGCAGCTTGCTGTTCCAGATGGTTTATAAAGTCTGACAACTTTCATTTTCACCCTGTAGTGCAGTTTTTTTAAATTGTCCCCAGCCTAACAGCTGGAAAAGAAAGCAGTGACAGAAGGGAATACTTGACATATTTATAAACAAAATGTAAATTATTTCCTATCCTTAGGGGGACAGATAAGCATCTCCAGTCAAACACAATGCTATTAAACACCAGAAGAAAAAACCCAAGACGGATCTTTCAGTGTATTTATGCTTTATATATCCGACCATGCGCTTGTTTCATTTGCTACACGGTTCCCCTCATTCCTAATGAGGCACCTGTCTGCCAGAAACATTCCTCCCTTCTGCCTCCTCTCAAGGGCAGAGACCGGTACCGGGGCTCCTGTCGAAAGGCTGTACGCCAGGATAGCTTCACTGGCCACCGGGTGTCACTGTTTGACAGAAATACACTTCAGTAGGCTAAAAACTCTAGATACTTTCTCGGCTTTTATGCTGGAAGTTGCAGGTTTGGTTCTGAATTTGTCTTCCCCATCTGTCCCCTCAGTGGATGGAGTTTTAGAGCATATTTGTGAGCGGGTTGCTTTTGTTTTGAAGGGATTTTGGAAAATTTATTCAGGTTGTTTTTTTTTTTTAAAAAAAAGCAGGGGAAAAAAAAGAGAAAAATAAGATAACTTCTGAATATTTGGGAGATGTTGCATTGCAAGAAATTGTCAGATTTATTTTCTGGTGTCAGAACCCAAACTTCAGATACAAATCCTACCATTGCCTGTGTGGCAGAAAAAATAGTGCTGAATTAATAGGTAAAACCTGTTCCCCCAGAGTTTTCAACATAGGGTGTTAGATTTCTAGTGTTTTTCAGGCCAACACAGAGCCTACTGAGGCTTGTGGCTGGATGTAAGGGAAACAGTCTGATCTGAAATTGATGAAAAGTGTAAAACAACTCTTTAAGCAAATCTTCTTTCAAGAAGCTTAAGCACACCTGCCTATGTAAAAGAGAACATACTTTGGTACTCTTAAGAGGGAATACTTTGGTACAACTTCAGAATCTCTTATCCGGATGATGAGAGGAAAGTAGAAAACAAAATAAAATGTATTTTCTCTCTTAAAAGTTAATGTAACTGAGTGCCATGCTCTTACAGTGAACAATTGAGAAGTACAAGCAATTAATTAAAAAAAGGGCTAGTAACCTAGAAAAGAAGGATAAATTAATCCCAGGGAAATGGGAAAATGAAGACAGTACCTCAATGAAACGTACATTCTGAATGGAGTAAAATCATTGAGTGTGATAGAGATCAAAGGATTTATTGCCTCCTGTCTAATAGCAATGGAAGGATTTACTGCCCCCAAAACCTGGGGCTTCCAGAAGAATGTACTTACCCCAGTGTCTGCTAAATGTGGATAAATTCCTTCCCTCACAAACTCTCTAAAATGTGGAAAGATTTACTTCCTTCTGAACAGTCTGCCTCAAATAAACAGCTACAAAGTATGCCACAGATGGTGCATTTTCCCTCTCTTTAAGGAGAGAATTTCACAGAAGGGGCCTATAAGCAAGTAAACATTTTTTCTGAGTTTAAAAAAAGAAATACAACTTAGGGCATAAAATCAAATATTGTGAATCTACAGAGGCTGGTTAGAAAGACTTTTGAGGTAAGGTATTACTTGAAAACAATGATATAAGGCAATCTAATATGACAATTCACAGGCAAGATCATCAAGTATATGGATATTTCACTTTATAATGAATTTTATAATATTCTAAAATAGTTGTGTAATGTAGCCATGATGATCTAAGCGTATAACCAAAGCAAGGTTCACAGGGACTTAATACCTTCATTTGTCTACTCGCACAGCTGGGACACACTGGGAAACCAGGCAAGAGTTCAGGCATCCACGATCTGCTTCAGGACTGAAAGAAACAGCAATCAAGCCACAATTTTGCAGCTTCTGTTTCAAATCCGGAAAAAGTTTTGTGTGCCCAAAAGCAAGTCTGCATTTTTCCAACTACATCATTGGGCCAATAAAAGATATTTACTCTGCCCATAAATCTTTCCTTGCTATCATTAAAATGTTAGAATATGTTTAAAGCTTTCAGATGTTACTGGTTGTTATGTAATAGAGAAGTTGATTATACATAAAACACTGCTTTTGTGGAATAGCAGTCAGGTTCAAAGAATCAGTAACTTCAGAGACTATGAGGATAAATGACAGCTTGACCAAAAGATGGAAGCTGAAGTTGAGCATGCCTCCAGCTAAACAATTTTGCCTGCTGTTGGGCTTTCCAGATCAATTCCCAGCTGCCAAGAGTTATTAAAGGCCAGAAAGGTGGAAGTGCACAGCAGAGGCACTTGGTCAGGATTTTTTTCTTTTTTAAACTCAAACTTTGTACAGGAATACTGAAGTTGTGGTGATGTTCACTAGGAAGCAGTTTCAGTGCTAGGATGGATATCTGACAGAATGATATCAGGATGCCTGAACTGTCTGACTCCCACCTGACAGGCTTGAGCCTGGCACACATAAATGGCAGCTCTGAAGGTGTACCTACCTAATTCATTCTCTGGGACCTGTAATAAAAATAGCTTGTAATAAGCTAGGCCAGTAAGAAACTGAGGAAAATCAGTGGTTTAAATATCATGAGCAGTGACTGCTTAAAGGCAGTAAAATGGATCAACGAAGAGGAGAAAAGGGTGAGGAAATTTGAAGCTCAGTGTAAACGACAGGAAAGTGTTGATACAACTTAGCTGAGGAGTTGAAGATAGCAAAAGAGGAAAACTATGTACCTGGGCTTTCCACATGTCAGACAAGTATGCCTGAGGTGGGTGTTATCTTCTTCCCATGCATTAGCTTCTTTCTCTTTTAGAAAGGAAAATAATTTAACTCTCAGAAGGCCACAAGGCCTGAGAAAACCATTTCCCTCTTAGCTCTGATCTGCAATATGTAGGTCACTTTCACTGATATACTTACTGGTAAGTAACATGAGATTCCTTGGACAAGTGGAGACTATTACCTATAGACAACTGTTCACACCAGCATAAGACAGCAGCATAGACAAGAAGGAAAAATCCTGTGGAATGGCTAGTAGAGTGGATGGAAGAGGCAAAGAGGTCTCCCTTGCCATGGATCTTTTAAGGGAAATATGTGTCCTTAGAAAAGTATTTCTGGTATCGCTTACTAGAAAGTGCCCTGGGCCCTAGATCTTCTTGTCTTTTCCTTCTTGCTTGTGCTTTTGTGGGGCCTGACTTTCCTGTGAAAAGCACTGATTCCATGAAGTCAATTAAAAATTATGCTATATAGAGAAGGGCAAAGCTGTAGTCATTTGCAAGTAAGCATAGGCACCACAAAGAGCTCCGCAGAGGCTAATCTATCCTGCTAACCTTGTAGTCTCAGCTCAAGACCTTCTGAACTAGTACCTGAACTAGTTTGTTAAGAACTAGCACAGGCATCACAGAGCTACCCAGCAGTGTAAACGTAGCCCTGGAGCAATGGGATGATGCTGTCCCATTCCACTGCTGTCACTGGTACAGGGAGGTCCATCATCTGAAGAGTAAGAAATAGGCACAAATCCTGCCTCATTTTCATTTGCTGCTAATCTGAACTTGTACTGCCCATTCTGCATCAGTATTGCAGTAAGCAGCCAAAGAACAGGGCTTAGGCAGATGTTGGTTCCCAGTCCTCCTCTACATCATGCTGTGTTTGCCTTGACACTTCATTGTGGGGCTTCACAGATGAATATGAGAGAAGTGATACCACACTGAGAGAGCACTTAGAAAAGCAAAAGCTAATATTTGCTGGCTGACTCGCTTGTTTACGCTTGGAGCGGGAATGGTGATTCCTGAAATCCTATTGTTGTCTGGGGGTCAGTCAATCAAACTTCTGGAACCTCCACTCTGGTGTGTGGTGGGTTGGCCCTGGCTGGTAGCCAAACTCCCACCCAGCCGCTCGCTTGCCCCAACTCCCCTTCCCCCACGGGGGACAGGGCTGGGGAATAGCAAGAAGAGGAGTGAGAAAGCTCATGGGTTGAGATACGGACAGGGAGGCCAGTTACCAATTACCGTCATGGGCAAAACTGACTTGGGGAAAATTGATTTATTGCCAATCACTATAAATACTTAATTACTGATTTGGGTATTGAGAGACAAAAAAGAAAAAGGAAACAAACTTCTACACACTTACGGAAAACACTTTTCCTCATGCTTTCCTCCTCCTTCTCCTCTGGCTTTGGTGTTCCCTCTGTTTCTCACTCTTTTTGTTCCCTCCTCCTCCCCCTGGGGTGTTTTCTGCCCTTTTCAGATATGCTTTCCCAGAGGCACCACCATGTTGGCTGCTGGGCTGACCCTGCGGTAGGTTGGTTTGAGCCACCCTGCAGCTCCCCCTTGGCTGCCAGCACCTGGGCACCTGCACCCAAACCAAATGCCACCACATGAAGCACTCGTCAAAAAGGCTTTGTGAGTCTCTTGTGGCACAAATACTCAGGAAAAACATGGGTTGGGGGGGGAATCATAAGAAAGCTGGAAAACAGCGTGCTTGTTTCGCTGCAGGCAGGCGAGGCAATGGCCTCACCCCCGCATTTCACACCAGCCACTGCTCCCAAGTTCGTGTCAGTGTGATCGCAGATGACAGGATCACCTCAATGGGTGGCTTTGGCCTGTGGTCTGTTAGAAAATAATGTCACAACCAGCCTTTTTTGGTTTTATTGCTCTCCTTTGATCTCCTGACAACCTTGGTTATTCATTTTCCACAAGAGCAGCACTTCTGAAATCCATTAGAAGATGCTCAGTAGTGATGAGATTCTCGGTTGTCCGCCTCCATTTCATGCAGCCTCCCTGTCCCTCCTGCAGCTCCTCGTCCAAAGCAGACCTCAGCTGCAGCTCCTGGAAGTGGAGCTCTTCCCCAGGTGCTGGCCTTGATGGGTCACCATCCACAGCAGCCGGGGCAGATTGATATGTGCCTGGCCCAACGTAGGGCTGTGAAAGGGACAGGGGTGTTTAGAGGGGAGATGGGACCTTTTAATGTGTTTTTCAAAAAATCTCTCTCCAGAACCTTACACAGGTCTTACCACCTTTTGTAGCACCAAGCGTACAGCTGCCTGATAATAGCAACACTTAATCTCAAAATTCAAATAAGAATCAGATTTGAGAAAAAAATCCTTCAAAACAAACACTTGGAGTTGTCTTCAAGCTGCCATGTAATACTAAAAAGAGCATATTAGGGAGTGATTGCATTTTGGAAAACTACATTACATAGATACATTTATTGTCTGTACATATTACTGCTATTGCATTGCTGTGCTTATGTTTGTATATATACACACAGACACATAGACATTTCTAAACAGAGCAATGCAGAAACTGAATTTCAAACTCAGCTGAGTTTTCAGCTCAACAAGCAATAGTGATTTTTTTAAACTAATTTTTGAGTGATAGAATACTTTAAAAAATATATTTCTCTCAGCCTGTGTGAGCACCCTAGAATATTTTGATGACAACTGTAGTCCAAATGGCAAGGTCCTGTTACAAGGAATTCATCACAGATGTAGTCCTTAGGCCAGATTATGACCGAAAGAGGACTGAAAGTAAAATGTTAAGAAACAGCTGATATGTTTTAATTTATGAAATGCAAACTGGGCACGATCAGTAGGTTCTGACATATTTTTACTTGCTAGTAGCACTGTGGGCCAATGCAGGAGCCATTGGTGAAAACTTCCAGCCCCCATCCCCCTCCCCTTTGGCAGCTGTTGACCATCATTTTTCAATCAGGTCCACTTCTTCAGCATGTCAGTGAGCTTCAAAACTTTTCTTCAGATGGCTGTTGAAGTTGGGAGCGATGACTGCGAGCTCCATATTAAATATCTGAGTTCCTTGCACAATGTTTAAGACTGCAGATTCACGCAGTCTTGTTTTTCCTAGAAGGCATGAGTGGGTGGATGCAGCTGAGGTAGGGAGAAGGCAGGAGGAAATGTGGAGGAACAGGACAATGACAGCAATGCCATGTCAAACCCATGAAAGTGAAAGGATTATCATTGATTTCGGTAGGGTTTGAAGCAGGTCCTATGCCTTACGTTAACTTCAGATAGGGGCTGGCCTTCAAGGTTGTGCAGGTCCTCTTGCCTCAAGAGCGTCCCTTGGGACCCCCTGCTCCATGGCACACTTGTCCATGCAATGCTGTCTCTGCCGAGAGTATCTCTGTTCTCTGGGAATATTGCCAACTTTTCAGATCCCTGTAGAAAAGATTGTGTATCTTTTTTCTGCTCCTGTTACAGGATTTTTGTCACTGAGGGAGAGGCAAAGAACATGCTTTGTATTTTCTCAGGGATGGTGATTATTATTGCATTTGCACTGTTGGGAGGTCCTGGTCCCTGGAGGTATTATGTAAACGGAGACCAGCTTTTTATCACTATCAACAAATCCCCTTTTTTCCTGAACTCACTGGGTGGGATCTAATCTCAAGATACGATTCTTAGTAGCTGGTCAACTGAATTGCTCCCTGATTACTGTTAAATGCTGTTGATCATTCATCTGCAGATTATGATGTGAGTTTAGGCACTTGCATCACATATGGATATCTAAATGTGGACACATAACCTTAGGGTTTTTAACATTAAATTGAATCACACTCACTGTTCTTCAGAAACTTTCTTGTGACTGTTGTCAAGCAGTTTTTTCATACCACGTTTGTACTCTCTCTCTGTTTCACCCCTCCCAAAAAGCCAAAGTAGACAAATCATATCAATAACAATAACTTCCATCCACTTGTGTGCTGTCTGTTTCAGTTACAGCATACACATTCCCAGTCACACTGGTTATAGAAGACTTCTGTATTTCTTCAGTGTATGGTGAATCTCTATTAAAAATACAGCTTGTCAGAGCCCCAAATTATTTCCTCTTCATTCAAGCCTAGCTCTAAATCATTCTTTCTTAATGTGTTGGAATTGGGCCTTAGATTGCTTTATTTTTCTGGATGCATTAAAAAGGGTGCCGTCTCAGTATTCAGCCTAAGTTATCCAAGCAAAAGTAAAGAAAAAGCCCCAAGTCCTAAATAGTGTCCTATCTGCGACATGCTAGCAACCCTTCATAAGGCACGGTGTTGCCATTTCTGGAGAGGATTGCTTCCAACAAGGCCTTGTTTGGTGGGTGAACAAACCCGTGATACTGGGAAGCCCCAGGGCTGCCATGTTAACCGTGGGTGGCAAATATGTGGGTCCTGAGCAATTTAAGCACAGCTTCCATGCAGGAACCGTGAGAGTGCAGGAGCTTCTGGCTGATCTGCAGGAGGGATGAGATGGCCTCCTTGTTCCAACCCCGTCACACCGAGGTGTGGTGGGACACCTTCACTCCAGCGTGGAGCCATGGCTGTCAGTGCAGTGTGTCCAGAATTCCTCCTCACTGAAGCACGTGGTGTCTGGTGGGTCTTGGCCACCTGAAAGTTTTGTCTGAAGTTTATAGATCCAGAAAGGACAGCAATCCCTGCTGTAAAGGGAAGGATGCAGCTGTACCACTACTGCACAAGGTGAGAATTAGTTCCATTCATGTGTTGTGTGGCCATTTGACTTTAATAGTGTTGTGATCAAACCCAGGTAACCACAGTGAAATGCAGTGTTGCGATAGTGGTTCTCAGATGTTCACCCCACGCTCTCCCTGAGGATGCTTACTGGATATGACAAAATTCTACTGAAACAGAGAAAAGATGTTCAAATCTGAAGGAAAGCTTGCATATCCAAATGCTTGTCTGCCTTGTTTTGTTTTTTCCCCCAACTGAATCAGTGGACTATTATTTTTCCTACAAACCTTTGTTTCATAAAAAATTTGTGGCTTCACAACAATCAGCTCACATCTGTGTTCCCTGTAGGACAGCCACAACAGTATATGGACACTTTGCTGCCTCACAGCTTGCATATTATTTATTTACAGCTTCTCTTACTTATCACTATTTTATTTATAGTTTTTTATATTTTCCTCCAAGTAGGAATCTGATTCAAGTCAAAACTTTATGGGGAGACAACAAGAAGGACTGTTGGATCACACTAACATTAGAGAAGAACCCTCAGGAAAACCATGTAGTTTATACAAATATGAGATTAACAGCACCTGTGAGCTGAGATCTAGACTTTTAGTCTTGTTCTCTATCTGGCTTAGGAATTCAGGAAGCAGAAAACTTATCATCATCATATCTGGTAGTGCTGGGCTGTTACAGATCCACTGAGTGGATCACAGTGATCCACCTTCAGTCAAAGCATTAAAATCTGAGTTTCTGCTAATATGTAGCCCATGATTCCTTCAGGTTTGTACTACTGCTCTCCAAGAAAAGCTCTGAGTAATTTTCAACAAGTTGTTTTATTGTAGTGAATTCACTACACTGTGGTATATTCTGGGGTTTATTTGGCCTCAGAATAATTTATTTGTCAGTATCAAGAGCCAATACAGCTATTTGGATCTTGCTGCTGAATCTAAAAGGATGGTATGGAGAGGGAATCACTTTTAGGATGGGCAAATGATGTACAAATCTTTCCTGTGTTGCTAAGCATTTCTGAAATTCCCACCCTTTTCCAAAGTGTAACTAAGAAGACAGACCAGCTGGCTACCCACATGAACTCTCTGGTGGAGATGAAGAAGCCTGCTAGTTATCCTGCTAAGCCATTTGGAGGTGACAGCTTGCAGGCTTTTGGGATGAACAGACACAGGAGAGAGAAGTTCAAGCTTGTTGGAAGCTGATAACATCTGGGTGAGGGGGAGATAGGGTGAAGTGCAATCTGTGGTGTGGGAGAAAAGTGAGAGTCCTAGATTTCCAGCCAGGCTGTTCTGCAGGTCCTTCTCCCTATATCTGATTTATTGTGTATCAAACAAGAGTAGAACACACGATATCAGAGGCAGCTGTCTCTAAGGGGAGTACTGGTCATTGCTCTTTGACAACGTACTCCTGTCAATGACCAGTCCAAAACCTGGCTAGCTCCTCTCTCCTGGGTGTTCAGGTTGAGGTGTTTATGGTACACAGGTGTAGTGGTTTAACCCCAGCCGGCAACTAAGTCCCACACAGCCGGTCGCTCACTCCCCCCTGGTGGGATAGGGGAGAGAATCGGAAGCGTAAAAGTGAGAAAACTCGTGGACTGAGATAATGGCAGGTTAATAGGTAAAGCACAAGCTGTGTGCAAGCAAAGCAAAAGAAGGAATTCATTCACTACTTCCCATTGGCAGGCAGGTGTTCAGCCATCTCCAGGAAAGCAGGGCTTTATCACATGTAACGGTTACTTGGGAAGACAAAACGCCATCACTCCCGATGTGTCCCCCTTCCTTCTTCTTCCCCCAGCTTTATATACTGAGCATGATGTCATACGGTGTGGAATATCCCTTTGGTCAGTTGTGGTCAGCTGTCCCAGCCGTGTGCCCTCCCAGCTTCTTGTGCACCTGGCAGAGCATGGGAAGCTGAAAAGTCCTTGACTAAGAACTACTTAGCAACAACTAAAATATCTCCGCATTACCAACACTGTTTTCAGCACAAATCCAAAACATAGCCCCATACTAGCTACTATGAAGAAAATTAACTCTATCCCAGCCAAAACCAGCACAACAGGTAAACTCAAACCTCTCATTTCAATACTGTAACAGGCCCAGCAAGAACCCTTGGTGCACTAGGTCAGTTCTACTCAATTCATTTTTATTGAAGTCACTGGATAGTTGTACCAAGTTCAGCCAATCTGATCAGAATTTGCTCAGCAGGAAGGAGCACATCAGTTCTGTCACGTCAGTGAAGCCGTGGTGCACTCACAGTGGGCAACTGCAACACTTTGGTGTTTTGCAAACAAAAGGTCTGACAGGAAGGTGGGAGTCTGTGCATGGAGGGGTTTCCCTGGGATCCTGTCAAAATTCCCAGGTGATTCCCATCTAGGTCTGGATAGAGTCCCCTATTTCAGTTTTCCTGCTTCAGTCCTTTCCGTCCTTCTGACTTGTGAGTCCTCTGCCATGGATATTATCTGGTGTCCTGTGCATGTCTGATCCCTCTGAGTTCTCAAAAGACAGAAGACTTGTTAGAGGTCTCTTTTGTGTGGATTTGTTCGAGATATATAGGGAAATGCAATAAAGGTAAACAGAACCACAGGAAGGACTTGACAGCCATGGTTCCAAACATGAACTCTTCTTTACCTAGGGTTGTGAACAAAACCAATTATTTTCAAAGTCACAATTCTCTCTCATAAGCTAGAAAAGTGAGTTTTCAGCAGTGTCAACTACTTGCTCAGCACATGTTTCAGGCATTGCCTAGTATTTAACAAAAAAGAAATCTCAGAAAACTGGATTAACCCGCTGGCATTTGCCAGTTCTGACCTTATTAAAACAAGTAGGCCATATTTACCAAGCCTCAATATGATCACAAAACACAAAATGCATCTTTTCTTTCCAGTATGGAATACTTTTATTTTAACACAGTTTTAACTTTAATGGAAAGAACAATTTGCTTAAGTGTTTTAATACCGCAGTTATGTATTTGGAGGGATAGCAGTTTGGGATTTTTTTAAAAATGGGAAAGACAGTTTATACTGCAAAGGTGAAAGGATCTCCTTTTTCTATCCAGACCAGATCAGTGTGTTTGCGAGGTAACCAAGACCAGTCCAAAGGTGATAATGTAGCAGAACCCGCTGTGACAAAGGGAAAAGTTGTAGTTCAGAAATTACTAATGTAGAAATAAGAATCTCTGAATAAACCAAGACAAGTGGTCTACCCTGAAATATACATTAGATCTAAATGCAGAGAACAATAAAACAGAAAATAAAGAAAAAATTTTTGAGGACTCAGCCTCCTGAACTTCCATGGAGCTCCAGTACCAGTTGAATTTTGGGGTGTCGCACGCCAGGTGTGCTGGATGGTGCACTGACATCTAGTGGGAAAAGAGTTTCCTGCATGTAAGCGTGTTCAAATCACTGCACATTAACATAATGTTTAAAAAGTTAATGCAAAAATACCTCAGGCATACAGATAGGCGATGCTCCCAAGCACCCTGTTTGCTAACTGTTTGCTAACTGCAGAGCTCTACACAAGACAAGCAAAACCCTACCATCTGTGTCTTTTTTTTTTGGCTTTTTTTGGCTGAACAGCAGGTGACAAGCACTTGCAGGTCTTGCGCTTGCAAATACAGCTAATAAAGAGCGCTAGAGCCCTGAGGGGTGTCTGAACACGTAGTGCAAAGGGGTACCCAGCAGATGGAGCACTTCACTCACATAATACACATCAGTGGGCCAGCACAAATGTCTTGGGTCATGGGCTAACAGTGATGATGTAAATTATACTCAGTGGTAGTCTTCTGGTACTGTAGGAATCCTAATGGGTTTTGTTTTTATTTTTGTCACTGGACTCTCTATATTTGCAGTCTAACTTGATGATGCTATTTTAATGATGTTGGCAAGGCCAAATGTGTTGTAAAAGCATGTGTTGCTTTTGCACTTGCCAGCAATATATTACTTTAATTTGTCCAAGGAATGGTATCAATGTGTTCTTTTTCCTCCCCAAAGCATGAAATCTTGTAACGCATTCAGACCTTTAAAAGTTTGTAAATTTTGTGGAACTAAACCGTAATTCAGTCTCTGGAAGTGGATCTCTTGTCAGTATTCCAGGGCTGCTAAAGCATTTTGCTGTTGAGTCATACTTTTTTCTTTTCAAAATCTTGCAGGCTTTAAAATGGAAATTGAGAAGACCATAATAAAGCTTTCTAAGAAAAAAAAAACATGTGCCAGCACTGTAAAAGGCAGTTGTTACATTGCTAGACAAATGAATGTAAATTTGAGAAGAGCAAAAAGGGGCATGAAAGTTGGAATATGACACAGATAAAATCTGGAATAAAACCATACAAGAAAAAATGAGTCAGAAAAATCATGAAAGGAAATTCATACTCGTTTAGTGAAGGGAAAGAACAAAATTCAAAGTGACAAGACAGTGTATCCAAAATGGCTTTCCTCTCACATCTTTCAGCCTGCCTAGTGGCCCACTGTTGTGAGTCACACTTACTGCCTTCTCGCAATTCCCTGAAGTGCTATCAGCTATGATTACTGCATGCAGTCATGTATTCTGTAACCTTGAGCCTTGTCCCATTAACTTTCACTGGTATATGAGACACGAGACTTGCTGAACTGCTGTCCTGGATTTAGGCACCTAAATTCAACCTACTCTCCAAATAAGGCAGTTCAAATCCCGTCCCCCAGTTTCTGAAGTGAGATTTGGGTGAACTGAATGTGCCGAAGTCCAAAACTGGGGAAAGATTAAAAAGTCCACATTGCCTTTTCAGCTGCTGCCTATCCTTAGAGCATTGAAACTTCTCAACCCTTTACTTTGTTACTGAAACTACAGTTGCAGCTCTGTGCATATCCAGAACTGCCCCAGTCCAAGTATCCCAGTGCCTTGTTCAAACCCATGGCTAATCATAATCCAGAAATCATTAATCATACTATGAATTAAATCCAGACTTATCTTCACTTTGGTCCTCTGTTGGGCTTGTCTGCAGAACAAATTGCACACCTGACACTAGGACAAGGCCCCCTGCAAAATGCAATTGCAGCCAGTTCCTGTTAAGGGGCATCTGGAAGAAGAAATAGTGCCCTATATTTATACAGGGGCCAGACCACTCTGGCCCAATGAATCATGAGTTTTTTCTGTGTAGAGACACAACTTCAATAAGAAGGATGGAGAATCTTGAACCCAGACAGCACAGCCTGGCAGTTAGGGCACCCTCATAGCAGATGTCTTGTGTCCCAACAGGCTGTGGGAAGAACTGTTTCCAGGTCTTGCTTTCTTGACAAGTGTTTGTGCTCTAGACTGGGAAGAAGAGACAATTGTGGACAGACTTCTAGAATGGAAAAAGACTGCTGCTCCTGCCTTTACCTTTTATATCTCTAATGGCTGAAAAAGGCATCTCCTACAATGGTGACTTCTATTTAAAACACAAATGTTGGTTCACACAGAAACTGAAGGCAAAAGAGGTGAAATAAAAGCAATCAGCCAACAAACCTGTGTGTGCATCCAAACCAGCTTGCTCTTCTTACCTAGTAGTGCTCCAATATCTCACTTGAAAGCCAAAGTAAAATGGGACAGATATAAAAATGGCAACATACAGAGCACCTAGCTCATTCTGACGGAGACTTGTCTTGTGTAAATTGCATATTCAGACCCTTCACAAAGCATCACTGTCAGCTCTGTTTTTAAGAATGGAATTTGGAGAAAAATGAGGTGTTGCAAATGGCATGTTTGTAGGTCCTTGCATCAGAACTAAACAGGTTAAATCTGTTAAGAGTCATTGTAAGAGCTCTGAAAATGTTTAGTCAGGGAGCAATTAGAATACAAAAGTAGACCAGTTCCCTTTCAAGTGGGTAGATTTTAGAGGAAGGAAGGTTTATGCCTTTGGTACAAATGTAGTGCTCCAGGCAGTAATGAGCCTCCCTGCCCCTAAGTGAAATTTGGGAGGCCTAAAAGGATCTGAGAAGAATCAGCAGATTTACATAGTCCCTTCCACTCACAGTTAATGTTAACTGATCTTCTCTTGCATATGAAAATTTACAGATTGATACCACTGAAAACTTTGAACCACGTGCAATGGAGAACGTTTGTAGAAAACAATGAAATCTTCCTGTATTATCTTGTAGCTCCTGTGGAAGCCACCATTCCGTAGTAAAGAGGACAGCTATGGCAATAAGACCATTCATAAAATGAGTTGAAGACAGCAATTTGAATATAAATTCACATACCACAAACAGAAGTAGGGGAAATAAACAGAAGACATTGTAATTTAGACATTTTGATATGCACAAAATTGTTAAGAATATAACAGAAAATAAAAATGGTTGTTCTGATTCAGTTGAAGTCTCACATAGTCCAGTGCTCTACTGATCAACAGCAGATGTTTAAAACCATTATGTGAGAAATAGAGCAACTATACAAATGCTTTTCACAGTGTACTGTTCTGGCTTTGGCTACAGGAAACGAAGGATTTCAGGAAAAAAACCCACATGGCTTCTAGGACCAAAAAGAAAGAAGAGAAAGATTTGAAGTATGAAGAAAACCCTAAAAGAATAAAGGAAATTCTACTTAATGATAAGGCTCAAAGGGCAGAAGTGTTCAATCACTATTCTTGTTCTGTATTTAGAGAGAAGAGGATGATATACAATGAGAAGATGATAAAGTACTTTCTAGTGTTGTCCTCATCAAGAACTGCAGAGGATGTCATAACAAAGTTGATCACTATTTGAACAATCTACCTAGAGGAGCAACGAGGAGACCTTCTTCTGAAATGTTCAAATAATTTTCTTTTCTGTGTGCACATATGTAATTTTTGGGCTCATACCTTTGACCAGAACACTCTGTCATTGCTGTTCGTTTTGGTGTCTCATAGAATAAGCACAGTCTGATATCTTATACTCTGGTATAATGACTGCAATTTCCAGCTCCTCTGTCCCAATGCCATTACTTCTTGGAAGCAGATATTGCCCTTTGTCACACAGTGTTTAAATCCTTATCTCTTTACCAATCTGAAGATGTTTCTGACATGCGGAAGCAGGGAATGGGAGTGACAAAAATGTTTTTGATGATCAAGTCACAAGTTTGGCAGTAGTATCAGAAATAGTTGCTGTCATGCTAAGCTATCTAAAGTCAGCTTTCTTGGCAGATAGTTCCGGGAGTGTGCTGAAGACCTCACATCGCCTTGCTGTAACACAGAGGATGGTGGCGATGAGCACGCCCTGCTAGGCGGAGGTCTATAAGGTGGTTGCCAGTAAGGTACTAAGCACTGAGATTGCATGAGGAAAATTTGATTCTCTGATGGGAGCTTTTTTACAGAGTGGCGGAGGGAAAAGAGTATTGTGTGTCAAAATATGACTGCAACAACTGTGCTTCCAGCCACAGTGAATTCAGAACATTTTTTCATCAGATATAATATTCAAGGAGTGTTTGGACAATGGTCTCAAACACATAGTGTGAATTTTGAGATTGTCCTATACAGGGTCAGGAGTTGGACTCGATGATCCTTGTGGGTCCCTTCCAACTCAGGAGATTCTATGATTCTATGATTTCTAGTGCTTCAAGGGAAGTTTTTCCATCACCTGACACTTTGGTCTATTAGACGAAATACAAGTAAAAAATATGTCGTACTCTTATAATACACAGTGAGCTGGTATGACGTATCTAAAACCTATAGAGGTTCAGTTCTGCAAATAACATAAGAAAACAATAAACATTGCAAATCGTGTCCTCATTGTGCTGGGTGGCCATGGGGAATATGTGAGGAATTCATGTCTTGTGAGACTAAAATGTAGTAATGAATATTATTGCAAATGTTTAAAGGTCTAGAGGCAGAGTTATCTAGAGGAAAAAAGAAGGGTATAGCTAACATACTTAAAGAGGGAATACCCAATTTAAGGAGTCATTGCAGGCAGGATAGAAAATGAGATCATCAGTTGTAACTGATGGGAGAACTGATAAATGGCTTGGGGGGGGCCAGATGCTATAGAATGTGTGTTCATCCTGGCTCTATATTCAATTCGTCCTTAGGCAGCCAGCTGACCCTTTACAGCTTTGGTGGCAGCTACTCAACCCTGTGCAGGACTAGAGACTAGGGTGTTTTGGCAGAATCCTATAAAGAGAGAAGAACCTGTGAACCTGAGGAACTTATGTAATTTCAGCATAGGCATCTACCACCAGGAACTCTTTTTGTTTCTTGAAGAAAGTCAGCTCAAGCAACTGTGGATACAAATCTTTCCTTTCTGTTTGACCTTTGATAACTCCAGGGTATGTAGACATAAAGAGACAGTAGAAGTTCACCACTGCTGTTGAGATTACTTGTGGGTTTTCAGGGTTTCAGGTTTGGACTTTTTTGTTTGAATTGAATTTTACTAATTGCACCTTGTCTGACCCCATAAAAAACAGTCGTTGTCACGAGCAGTTGAATGGTCTGACGGTATCATTTTGTCCATACTTCCCAACTTAATTACTAAGTCAATAATGATCAGTGTTTGCCTTCCCCAAAAGCTTCCAGTTCTACATTTCCAGTTCCCCACTTCCAGTTCTACAAAACAGTTTATTGATGTATTAGAAAACAAACCATCTGTATCAGTCAATTATATGGCACACTATATCCCCAAACTCACAATCACTGTGATTTACATTTAAATTAACACTTTATTTGAAAGAGACCTTGCCAAAACAGTCTCTGAAATTAAGCAAGTATTTAATCCTCCAGAAAGATTAACAATCTTTCAGTTCCAGGAGTTTGAAAAACCTATATCTGTACAACAAATCCAGTGGTAATGTGCAATCCATATGCATGTCAAATCAGTAAGATATTTGAGCCTCTGTGAATGTAAACATATATGCCATTCTTTTTCCCCTTGACCCTGGGACCTGCTACTGAAGAGGGAAGTTGGCCATGTTGACTAAAGCATCCCAAATGTCCAATTTCATTTCATTTGAGAATGCTTCAGAAATGCACAGAGAGAAAGTCCCTTGGTTTGGAGATCTTGTGTTAGGAGGAGGACAGTGTTTGTTTGTTTGTTTGCATCCAGTGACGTGGAGAGAAGTCTCTCTTGCCTTCAGCTTTTCTAGGGTGGCTTTCCATTGTCACTGCAAGTATGTGAATTTTCTGAATTGTCCTATGTTTTTTAGGTTTAGTTTCAGAAACCATGGCAAGAAAGGGCAGTTCCCCAAAATAAACAAGGTTGCTTCTTCCCATCCTTACCAATATGACTGTAAGGGAAGAGGGTCTGTGCTTGCCTAAGCATAGGAATTGTAATGTCATAAATCTGCCTGGCACTTTACTCACTGTACGAAACCGCTTTGGCTTGTCCACTGTAAGTGATATCTAAAAGCAGCCTCCGAACAGCAGACCACATGAAGACTATGAACACAATTAATTCAGCCAGAGATCTTCACTTGTTGGATATAATTTTGGGGAGCTGGTGACAAGCTAGGTTAATTGTTCCTATAGTGGCATTATATTCTTTAGCTTCCTTGCTTCCCATTATCCCTCTCCCATCATATTACTGTTATACATATGTAGAAGACATTTTGCAAAGGCATAGTACATTTTCAAGCACCAGATTTACCATATGCATGCAGACTGCCTGCCATGCATAAGTACCAATACTTCTTTGCTCTGTGTGTGTATAATTAATCCATTATGACTGGGAAACACAGCATGTGCTGTATATGTACAGAATCGTTGTGTCATACTTCTGCACTGATCTATTGTTTTTGGAAACCACCGGGTCTGCTGAGCAGTCACGGTGCATTTTTTTCTCAGCATGTGCAATAAATGTGGTGGAATAAGAATAAGTAGACCTACCACTAGCAATCCCATTTTTCTGAAAGCCAGTTATCATTTGAGGTACATTTTTTGTTCTCAAAACCCTTGAGGAAACAACCTTGATAATGGCACCAACAGCCTGCAGCTTGCCATTTGACTAGTCAAAATTAAGTTAGGGTGAGTTGTCCCACAACACACTGCAGCAAAAGTCCTACACAATATTCTCTGCATAGGTTAGAAAGGTTGAGCAGTTCACCACAAATCTTTGCATCTCATAGATATACCAGCAAAAACAATGTTTAACATATTTTGGCAAATCAGTGTTGACAGCGGAAGCAGGTTTACTGGGTTCTGGCTTGTGAATTACATGCCTGGAAGTTCAGATAGCTTGTGTGGACAGAGAAAATCAGTCAATCCAAGCTATGGGTCTCCATTCAAGGGTATCTGGGTAAATTTTTATAGTCTGTGATATATAAGAGTTTAAACTACAGCACCCAATTGTTAGTTCTGGCCTTGAATCTAGCTGTAAATCATTAATTGATGTGCATAAACCTCAATCTGGAGGGATTTCTCTGGTGGCTGGGTGTTTAGACTTTCCCTCCAGTTGATGATCAGCCTCACTGCTGACAGGACCAGCAAGGGAATTGCTCTGTACCAAATGTCAAAATTATTGTGAGCACCTGGGCAATCACAGAAATAGGGCCAACACTGTTAAATATTTTGAACTTTTCAATAGATTGCAATTTAGCTTCTCTCAGTTGTTTTCATTGTCTCTTTATTCACAACAAAACAACATACTTTTGTTTCTTCTATGACAAACATTTAAAAAGCCCTGAAGTTCTCAGCAACATAGAAACTAACTTTACTCCTGGATTCTGTTTTGTCTAAGAACTAGAATATTTTGATCTCATGTGCTGTTTAATCTTTTGTCCATTCCTGAAAGAGTCTACCGAATACAGATTCAACATGATATCTTACTGGCAAAAATTTGCTCCCTCTTTCTATTTTGGTGTTTAAATGACAATGTCATAAAGGTATTAAAGAAAAAAGGTGTAAGTTAGACAAGAATAGAAGTGACAAGAGAACTCTGGCTTGAAAGCCTTGGGAGCCTAACTGTCTCCTTCCAAATTCTGCTATTGGTCTGATGCACATACGCACACCCGTATATATATATATATATATACCACTTGGGAAGATCAGTGTGCCACTTTCTCTCTCTCTCTCTCTCTCACACACACAGAGGCATATACCACCTATTATCTGCAATGAGACAGCAATCTCTTCCAGTCTTGCCTGAGGACTCTTGGTGTTTCTCTAACACCAATGTAATGTAATCAGAGCTATATGAAGAAAGGTTCTGATAAAGGATTTTGGTATTTTGACATTTTGTTTCATTTTGTGGTTCTGAGAGCTCCTAATGCTCCAGAAGGCAAGCTGATGAAGGTTGAGCTAGGTACATGCCTCTTTCAACACACGGAGAAGCACAGCACGGCTTGTTTTCCTTTACACTTTCTAGTCCACAAGACTTGTGACAAAATAATAAATTATTATCCTTAGTAATAGCGGAGCATATATGCATGCTTACAAAAGTTATTACTAGTCTAATGATAGATATGATTGTTCTCTTTCTCTATGTAGCTGTCTGCAGAAGAAAATAGATACCTTCACTGCTGTTCACATAATGGTAAAAAAGTGATTATGTGAAGTTGTTGACAGGATGATTCACCTTGAGCTGGTGGGCAAAATTACCACCTTCAGCTAAACTCTACTACCTCTGCTAGTAAAACGGTCTCTGATCTGTTTGACTTATCATGCCAGGATATAAACTCCAGTAGTTCAGGAGGTGCTTCAAAAGAGGGTTGGTAGTTCAGGCAGTTGGAGGGAGATGCACAACAGAATGCACTAAGCATGCCAGCTATCCCCCACTTAGAACTGCATGGAAGACAAAACTAATTAGTTCACTTCCTCAGTGCTTAAATGATAGAGAGCATTTATCTCCATTTAAATAGATCAGATTTAAATAGATCATTTAAATATATCAGGTAAAATAAATTTATATGATTTTTACAGAAGTTTCAGATATCTCCTTTATAAAAATAGGCTTTGAATGGTAATAATTTAGTTAAAATGACAGATTTATGCTGAAGTATAGTTATTGGTCTTTCATGGAGCAGGATGTTTTGTAAGGTTTCAGCAGTCAATAGGCACATGATGAGACTGAGACTTTATTTAAGCAACAGCGTTGAGGACATAATGAGAGTTGTCTAGCTGAAATCAGTGGGATTACTTGTGTTTTTTAAGTGAACAGCTAGTGAGGAGTCTGACACAGAGCTCATTAAAATTCAGGGCGAGCATTTCATTGATTTTTTAATAAGTCTTTAAGTGCTTTGCTAAACAGGAGGGCTCAGGACCTATAACCTGGTTTGCAACTCAGGAATAACTACTTGCTGCTATTAGATTCTTACTTGTCACCATGTTCCACTATTGATAAGTCATTGGGAGATCATTATCGACATTCCATACCAATTTTTGCCCCATCTTGTTCATGCTTTGCAAAATGTTCATCTAACTTGTGATTTTCCTATTGCATCTGCAGTCCAACTCACTTTATTGAGCAGTGAGTCTTGCCAAAATCTTGTCTGTACATGAAAAATTGCTTCCATAAAGTCTGAAATAATTACCAGCTGTGTCTTCTGAAATTCACACAGGCTACTATTCATCATTATTCGAACTGGACTTTGGATTCTTGTACTTTGTGTTTTTATACCAAACTTCTCTATTTTTCTAAGTCTTTAAAAGTTCAGCTTCTTTTGCTAGTAATTGGATTTTATTAAAATGATGAAAATCAAATGATCGTTTTGAAGTAAGTTTAATTTATTTGAGTTTCCTGATCAAAAACTATTGGTCTGGATACATACTTGTGGCATACAAATTCATTTAAACTTCTTGTATCCTCAAGTTACAGAACACAGTAGGGAACATTCTCCAATTTTCAACAGAAAACTTCTAATATAACATACTTATTTTTACATATGTATTAAAAGCTATGCAGATTACATATGAAACAAAGCAGTTAGCTAGCTTCATTTATGCACATCAATGTGCATTCAATGTTTATAATGTTTACTAGATAATCTTAAATGAATTGGACAAAAATTTCTCAGCCATTCATCTTGGGATAGCTCCTTGCAATTTCTGAATCACCAGTTGATACTCCCTCCCCAGACAGCATGCACTTCCAATCTTTTAAGAACACATTTGTTCTAAGTCATCGAACAGTGATTTATAGACATACATACATATATATACATATATATATATATATATAAAAACCTTCCCCAGATAATAAGCAGAAAACAAATATGGAAATAATCAAAAGTTATAAGTTATTAAATACAGAAAATTGATAAGGGAAGCCGCAGATCTCAGGAAACATGCATGGTCGGCAGGGTTCCTGGGAGTGAAAGGGTGGGGATATGAGTTGAAAGGGCCATGAAAGGTGGAACAAAGTTCTGCATTTCATTAAAGGAGATAAGGGGCACTTGACTATAGGGGGAAAAACTTCTGCTGAGAGTGCTTAACAGCAGAGGTTTCAATTACTGCAGATTCATCTTTAACTTTGTAGAAAACAAAAGTCTGTCTACATTTGCCATTGCCTTTGCAATACAGTTTCTCCTGTTTGTTCTCAATGTTAGGCTTAAAAAGTCTTTAGTTTGACCTAGCCCTCTATCCACTGCTCCCAGAGGGGAGAGCCACTGGTCTCTGACAGAACTCAGACACGCAGATATGAAAAGCAGCATCAGTCTACAAGTTCTATACACGCTGGAAGGAGGCTCCCAGGGGAACTGAAGATAGGTGAGGGCATCCTACATGAAGAAGACACTTCATGTCAAAAAGCTTAAACTGTTAATTCTGGGAAGTGTAATTTTGTCTTCCATGGATTTACAGGGACACTGATAGATGGATTAAAATAATTTGTCATCACCATCACCATCATCATCTAATAAAAATGGCAAGTATAGCAAAAGGGACTCAAGGGTAACTAACAATTTTAAGGGGAGGACACAGATTATACAGGATGTACTTTTCTCCTCTTCAGATACCTTTGCAAAGATAGCAGGAAAGGAACTGCATGTATTGGGCTCTGATGTTTTTTGGAGCTATGTGGATACAGCTATATAAAGTGCATTTCAGCTACTAACAACAACAGCCTGAAAACCAGAGGGATTATTTTTTCTCTTAACCAACTTTGGAGTATTGGAAAATAAGAGCATATTCAGCTTTGCATGCTTTTGCTTATGCTGTGTTCCTTTACCTTTTCCTTTTAGCGTCTGCTTTTTCCTTTAAAACCTTGACAAGAAACCAGTTACCAAATGACTTGGGAAGATTTCCCTACCCCACAGCAGCATTATCACTGTAAGTGCATTGAAAATGGGGAAGGTGTTCCAGTGCACTTGAAGTATGGATATGAGCAAAGATCCAAGATGGAAAGCCTTTAGCATGGATCTGAATGTCTGAGATAAGTTTGTCTTGTTAAAAATAACTGAAGACATAATTAAAGAGGGATGTTTGCAGCAGATGTCTGCATTTCAGATGCCACTGGGGATGCTACGAAAATAGATGGTCAAAACCTCTTTTTTTGGTTTCAGGTGAAGAACTACTAGCTTTTCAGTCAACCTTTCCCAGTTCTCCCCTGGCCCTTTTTTGTTTTCTGTATATGAAACCAGTTGGGTATTTCTGTCTATTCTTTTGAAAACTGAAAATTATTTGAGATGTTTTTATTTAAAAATCCTCCTCTCTTCTTCCTGCAGAAAGTGATAATAATGGAGAAATTTTTT
Source organism: Fregata magnificens (assembly GCA_013389945.1). Classification (NCBI taxonomy): domain Eukaryota; kingdom Metazoa; phylum Chordata; class Aves; order Suliformes; family Fregatidae; genus Fregata; species Fregata magnificens. The sequence continues at coordinate 38,235 of WAAD01026906.1, read as the reverse complement.
TTGTCTAAAAAGTTACAAAAATTTCCCACAGATGTTTGGAAGAAAATAATTTTATACTGAAAGATGTCAGAACAGAAATGTTTCAATGACTTCTGTATTATAAAAATAACAATAGAACTAATTTGCAGGTATAAGACTAAATCAAGGCAAGACCTAAAAGAGTAGGTATCTAGAGTACAGAGATAGCTCTAAAATCTTACGTTTGTTTCCTGCTGCCAGAGAAAATCCTTACTTCTTTGATTTTACTCAGCAGCATGCAGAACTGCAGGAAAGAATCATTACCATAAAATTGGCAAGCTTTTTCTCAGCTGTATAACAAAGAATACAAGGTATGTTCCACACCTGTAATTCTCAGTCATAGGGATTTTAATCTTATGACATTTAATTGTTTTGGCTTCCAGAAAAAAGAGCTTTCAAATCTACTTAGTTCAGGCTGCTATGCAGACTTGTATAATAAATCCTTTAAATTTTCTGCACCAACTCAGGTCAGTGGTTTGCTCTTTGAAGCTGAAGATGTCTTCAGTGCAGGTGTTCAAAAGAATTGTTCATATAGAGATGTCTGTTTTAGAGAAAGCAGGATGAATTGTTACTAGATTTATGCTTTATTACATTACATATTTGTCCAAAGGTATGCCACCAATTTTTAAGCACATTGGAGGAGAAGTTGTAGCAGGTCCTGAAATCCCTTCAAGGGGACTTTTTTTCCTCAACATTAACCTTGATTTGGTATTTATTTAATCTAGATCACAGTTTAATTGCATTTGAAAATTGAAAGGATGCTATCACACCTCTGTATGATGCACTGTTTTTACTGGGTGAAAGAGGCTTCCAGACAAACTATCACAAGTGATTTAAGAAATTATGACCCTCCAGTTTGCTTCCCTTTGCAGTGAGTAGAAGCAGATATGTGCAAAAAACCCTGATGAGTTATTCTTTAAGGAACTACGGGATGCTTCCAAGTCATCTGCCCTTGTCCTTATGGGGGACTTCAACTTGCCAGATGTCAACTGGGAATACCACACAGCTGGTACAAACAGGTCTAGAAGATTCCTAAATCATCTGGATGATAACTTCTTGGTACAGGTACTAAGGGAACCGACCAGGAAAGGTGCCCTCCTCGATTTGTTGCTCATTAACAGAGAGGGTCTCGTAGGTGAAGTGGCAATTGGTGGCTGCCTTGGTCACAGCGACCACAAAGAAGTCAAGTTTAAAATCTATGGTAACAGGAGGAAAACTGCCAGCAAGACCTCAACTCTGGATATAAGGAGAGCCAACTTCAAGCTGCTCAGGGAACTACTTAGTAAGGTCCCCTGGGAAGAAGTTTTTGAAGGTGCTGGGGTCCATCAGTGCTGGTCACTTTTTAAGTACCACCTCCTAAGAGCACAGGAGCAGGCAATTCCAAAATGTCAGGAGTCAAGCAGGCAAGGTAGAAGGCTGGCTTGGCTCAGCAGGGATCTTCTTCTGGAGCTAAGGTGAAAAAAGAAAATGTATGGCCAGTGGAAGCAAGGTCAGGTGATGTGGGAGGACTACAGAGATGCTGTTCGCTACTGTAGGGAGGAAATTCACGTGGCCAAAGCTCAGTTAGAGCTGAAGCTGGCCAGTACGGTGAGGGACAATAAAAAGGGCTTTTTAAAATTTGTTAATAGCAAAAGGCAGCCCAGAAATAACATTGGCCTGTTACATGATGAGCATGGCCACCTCACAAACAGGGACATAGACAAAGCGGAAACGTTCAATGCTTTCTTCACCTCGGTCTTCAACACCAATGATGGGCTCTGGGACGCCTGGAGCACTGGCCTAGAGAACCATGACTGTGAGAACGATAAACCCCCAACCAACCCCAAACTAGTGTGGGATCTGCTTATCCATCTGGATCCCTATAAGTCGATGGGGCCCAATGCGATCCATCCCAGGGTACTTAAAGAACTGGCTGATGTCATAGCGAGACTTCTTGCAATGATTTTTCAATGCTCTTGGGAATCTGCAGAGGCCCTGGTTGACTGGAAGCTGGCAAACGTTGTCCCAATCTTCAGGAAGGGCAACAGGGATGACCACAGTAACTACAGGCCTGTCAGTCTCACCTCTGTGCCTGGCAAAATTATGGAGAAGATTATTCTGGAAGTTATTGAAAAACACCTGAAAGACAACACAGTCATTGGTCCCAGCCAGCACAGGTTCATGAGGGGAAAGTCCTGCCTAACAAACTTAATATCTTTTTATGACAAGGTTACCCACCTAGTTGACCAAGGGAAGCCAGTTGATGTAATCTTTTTGGATTTCAGTAAAGCTTTCAATACTGTCTCTCACAGTATCCTCCTGGACAAAATGTCCAGCATACAGCTGGACAAACACATAATGCAATGGGTGAGCAATTGGCTGATGGGTCGGGCTCAAAGGGTTATAGTAAATGGGGTTACATCAGGCTGGCGACCGGTCAGTAGCGGGGTTCCACAGGGATCCATCTTGGGGCCAGTGCTCTTTAATATCTTTATAAATGACTTGGATGCAGGACCCAAAGGATTACTACCAAAGTTTGCCGATAACACAAAATTGGGAGGAGCTGTTGACACTCTCGAGCGCAGAGAGGCCCTGCAGAGAGATCTGGACAAACTAGAGAGCTGGGCAATCACCAACCGTATGAAGTTTAACAAGGGCAAGTGCTGGATTTTGCGCCTGGGACATGGCAACCCTGGATGTATGTTCAGACTGGGGAACGAGAGGTTGGAGAACAGCCCTGTGGAGAAGGATCTGGGGGTTCTGGTCGACAGCAAGCTGAACATGAGGCAACAGTGTGCCCTGGCAGCCAAGAGGGCCAACTTGTGTCCTGGGGTGCATCAAGCACTGCATTGCTAGCCGGTTGAGGGAGGTGATTGTCCTGGTCTACTCTGCACTGGTGCGGCCTCACCTTGAGTACTGTGTGCAGTTTTGGGCGCCACAGTGTAAAAAGGATATGAAGCTACTAGAGAGTGTCCAGAGGAGAGCCACAAAGATGGTGAAGGGTTTAGAGGGAAAGCTGTATAAGGAGCAGCTAAAGTCACTTGGTTTATTCAGCCTGGAGAAGAGGAGACTGAGGGGAGACCTCATCGCGGTCTACAGCTTCCTCACCAGGGAAAGAGGAGGGGCAGGTGTTGATCTCTTCTCTCTGGTGACCAATAATAGGACCCGAGGGAATGGCAGGAATATGTGCTAGGGGAGGTTTAGGTTGGACATTAGGAAAAGGTTCTTCACCCAGAGGGTGGTGGAGCACTGGAACAGGCTCCCCAGAGAGGTAGTCATAGCGCCGAGCCTGACAATATTCAAGAAGCATTTGGACAACGCCCTCAGATACATGGTGTGAATTTTGAGGTTGTCCTATGCAGGGTCAGGAGTTGGACTCGATGATCCTTGTGGGTCCCTTCCAACTCAGGACATTCTATGATTCTATGAAATGTCCAATGCTCGATGGGTCTCAGCCTGACAGTGATGGGAGTTTAATGAACACTGGGAAGTGCAGCAATAGAGGAGTGAACACAGATCTGGTTTTGCTGATTCTGAGAGGGCTGAGGGAAAAAACTCTGGCAGAAGAGTAGCAGATACCACCTTGGAGTATCTTCTTTAGTTAGCCTGACACCTTCTTCTCAAGGTGCACTCTAAAAAATTAAGATCAAAATACATACATCTTTTCATTGAAAGCTGACAGACTCTAGATACTGAAAGAACTATGAATTACTGTATTTAAATCTATTGTTCATTTTAACATTATGCCGAGATACAGCTTTATTTAAGAGCTGTAGAAAGCCACTGCAGTGATGATATTAATCATATAAAGCTGTCATGCAAAGGTTAACCTGGGTTTTCTAAGGATGATAGATGTCCTACAGCCCTCTCTGACCAGCTTCAGAAATGAATATTAGAGAAAATGAGGTTTTATATACATGCTTCTCTCACCTTGCCCTGGACTGACACAGCCTAAATTCTTCCTATATCTCTGCACTTATCGTTTCTTGTTGCTGCCTCTGCTCAGGTGGAACATAGACTGGAACCTGAACTATTTTTGACAGGTCTTCTGCAGGTATGATGGATTCTGGCATTTCTCATCTAACCTTGCAAATTTTGCTATTTACTCCCTTCATTGCTCCACACCTTCTACACCCTCCTTTCTAGAACTTGGACCTGTATGTTTCTTACTCTGAGCACAGAACATCCACGATTGCCAAATTGCTACTCTTGCTATCCAGACTTTCGGAACCTCTTTTCTCCTCTGGGTCTGCTATTGACGAAGCAGCCTGCAGATGGCATGAGTAACAGCCATAGCACAAGTCATTTATGAATGAACTCCTCTTAGATCTTTGTTAATAACCATAAGAGTAGCTGCCATTATATAATTTAAGATTAGTTAAGCAAACAGGAGGAGATAAAGTGAGCTTGGGAAAGTGTTTTTGGAAAGGCACAAAAAGAAATGTAATAGCTAAGGCAGGTGAAGCAAAAGCTGAAAGAAGTGCTTTATCAATGCCAAAAAGAAAACTGGAAGGACTATCAAAGATGACCAGAATAACAAAACTGATTGTGTGAAGGCTTTTAGTGTAAAGTAGCTGAATATTCATGGGAAGCTGAAATACAACATTCTGAGGTTCCTAAGCCTCCCAGCAAGCCTGGCCAACATGTTGCCAAAATCTTGTTATAGGGGATGGTTCAGTATATATCCAGTTAATCTCGCCTGCTGGAACTTGGGCTCTTTTTATCTCAACTGCTAAGTCCTAAATGCCCATTGCAAAGGTCTACCACTTTGGAAATCGTATTATTTGATACTGAATCCCTGATTTTTCTCAGGGTCTATCCAGTTGTTTCTAGCCTGTATGGATAGAATCACAAAATGGTTGAAGTTGGGAGCGCTATCTAGAGGTCATCTGGTTCATCACCCCCTGCTCAAGCAAGGCCACCTAGAGCAGGTTGCCCCGGATCAAGTCCAGATGGTTTTTGAATATCTCCAAGGATGAAAACTCCATAATCTCTCTGGTTAACCTGTGTCAGTGGTCAGATGGAGCCTCCAGTGTTTCAGATTGTGCCCATTGTCTCTTGCCCTGTCACTGGGCACCACTGAAAAAAGCCTGGCTCCGTCTTCTTTGCACCCTCCCTTCAAGTATTTGTATACATTAATTGGACTCTCCTCAGCCTTTTCTTCTCTAGGCTAAACAGTCCTAGCTCTCTCAGCCTTTCCTCATATTGGGGATGCTCCAGTCCCTTAATCATCTTTGTAGCCCTTCACTGGACTTTCTCCTGTAGCTCCATCTCTCTCGTATTGGGGAGCCCAGAACTGGACACAATACTCCAGGTGTGGCCTCAGCAGCGCTGAATAAAGGGGATCACATTCCTCGACCTGCTGGCAACACTGGTAAAAATGAGTATAGTAAACATGGCTGTTTACACCACTTGTGCATGTAAGAAGCACAATTTTATCCTAATAAGAATTCAAGAAAGAGTATTGCAAGGCCCATGATGTCAACTTTAACACAAAACCTATCTTCCACTCTTGGTGGGAATGGTGGCTCTGACATTAAGATTGAAACACTGATGATTTTAAGGATAAGTGCAAAAAAACCCTTTGCAATGCTTCAGCGAACCATGGAATGTATATTCACTTTCTGAGAGAAGGTTTTGCTGTCATGAAAGCTCAGTCCTGCTCAGCGATCTGCAAATTCCAAGAGTATACACCAAATCCATGCTTTATTAATATTATGCTTTAAAAGCAGGCATCTGTACCCCTATTCCTTTCCAAGAGGAGGATTCTGGAAAGGAGTCTCATGAAATCCTTTTTTGTTGGCACTTGTCCTATGGGACCTTCCTCGTAAAGGTGGCATGTTTATATCTCTGAAGAAGAATCATGTCACTCATCCATAAAGTTGGTTCCCTTTCAAATCCTCACTACAGTAAATGGTCCATTCCAGAATACAGTGTAATAGTCTGATTTACTAATATAAGCTTTTGTCACTAATATGCTCACTGGACAGAAATTTTGGAGAAATGATCTGAAAAGCGACATGATCTTATCCTATAAAGGGTATTACATTGATGCTGGATAATCAGCTACCAAGCTGGGGAACAGTGGGCTGGGTAGTAGCTCTTCCACAGTGATTTTGATGTTGGCCAAATAAGCATCAGCAACATACACTGTAGAGGGCTGACATCATTCTCTTGTGTATGAACAAGAGTACGACTTGCAAGGCATCAGAAATAATTCTTTTGTTGCTCAGCACTGGAGACTGCACTCCAAGAAATACTGGAGCCAAATGGAAAGAAACCGGAGGAAATCAGAATCAACAGAAGCCTAGAAAATGTAATTTTATCGTGTTCAGCCAAAGAAGAAAAGCCCAAGGGAGAACATGGGAGCAGTTTTAAATTACGTAACACTGCTGTAAAGATGCAGGGAATAATCTGTTTTCCATGTTCAAGAGGGAGGTGGCAAGAAGTAATGATTTTAAATTGAAGCAGATTAGATATTAGGACTATGAACTAGCAGTACGAATAATGTAGTAAGTGAGGCTGCTTAAGAAGTTGTAGACTCTTTTTCATGACATGGCTGTCAACAAATACCTGTCAAGCATGACATAAGCTACTACCTTATCCTGACTGAGGAGGGTGGTTGTGGTGATGTCTCAAGAACTATTTTGACGTCTGTATGTCTACTGTTCTATGAACCTATGAACTTTCTGGATATACAAGTCAAATATTCTTAGAATTTTTCTCACTTCCGTTTCATTTTTTTGCAGCAATAGTTTATTAATCATCCTCATCTGTATGAGGAGGTTAAATATGTTGTATAGGCCTTCCAGAATGCTATTTATTAGTACACAAGAAACTTTGAGTAAGAGGAGAAGCAGCATGAGGGGAGTAATAAATATAAAGCAGCTGATACATCTCAGAGAGCTCTAGCTGATTAGTGAGTAGCTGACTTTCAAGGTTCATATTCATGCTGTGGAAGATTCCAAGCAGGACTTCACTCTCAGTTTGTCTTCAGACAGATATCTGCGTTGCCAGTCAACCTGATGGATCACTGAAGTACCACTCAGTCAAATGAAATGAAATAAAATCTTGGATGACGTAATGCTTGTGTTCTGTGATCACTGGAAAGAGAATCAAGGTTCCTGCGTGCAGTGCCAAGTATCTACAAACCATTATATATAAAGAAGTTTTGCTTGTAAGAAGGCCTTCCAGAATGGTAGGTGAGGGCTCAGTGTTCCAGCACTGGTGAAGGCCTTTGAAACAGAGACATGATTTAACAGATAGTGATTTGCACTTTGAGTGTGGTGGTTGTCATCATGTAGAGCTGACTAAATCAGGTGGGGTAACAAGTCTATCCAAACTAGGTACACTGGTCCCAGCTAAAAGACTCCTTCCAACTGATATAGCTACTAAAGTCCAAGTGGACTGGGAGGAGTTTGGAATATTTCTGGTGTCAGGAAAATCGTAACTGGATTCAGCAATGGTGCAACAGTCCTGGTATGTTAAAGAAGATAAATGCCACACAATTCCATTATGTGCACAATGTGTATAACCCCAAGATTTTATTTTCTAGAGGAACAAAAACAAATGCTAAAAATTTAAAATTCCTTATCCAGTTCTAATGGTGTCAGTATGGAACATAAAGCTCATGTCACAGTTTGCTTATGGATAAACACTGGGGCAAATACGCATCTGGCAAAAGTAACAACCGTAGGCTTGTTAAAAAGATAGTCACATCACTGCCATTTGCAGTAGTAATATGCTCATGTAGTTGCTGTCGGCATGTGGTGGAGACACCATGATGGTACAGTTCTAGCCATGGAGCAGTTCTGGCACATTTCTGACCATGCTAGTAACATATGCAGAAATGGTTCTGGTTGTGCAGATTCTGACCCCACATGACTATTGGAGGGTTGGAAGAATTAATCAATGTGTTTATCATAGTGTGCTGCTAAAACCGGAGTGGCATTTAACCACACAATTTGGTTTTAGAAATGTTTCTTGGTCACAGTGTTACAGACACAAATCACAGTTCTTTCTTCCAAGTGTTTTCTCCCCACCCTGTTTTTATAACAACTTTTGGAAGCATATAACTATTCTTATCACTAGAAAAGCAGAATCTGCTACCCGCTTCATCTTCCTATTAAGCTGTCATCAGGAGAAATGTTTCATTCATTTTTTTTAAAAGCAGTTTCATTTTCAGAACATATTTCCATATCTAAAAAATTATGAGACTCTTAATGTTAACACTTCTGGCCCTGGGAGTAGGACTATGAAGTAAATATGCTGTTTTGCTGCAGTTGATTTCAAGGCAGTCATTCTAGGTTATGGCCACTCTGGCACGTAGCCTGATGGATCCCTTCCCTCAGGCTGTGAAAAAACTCCTATGTAACTTTGTCAAACTAAGCTGGAAGCAAACAGCTTAAGTATATGCCACATAGTAAGTAACAACTTGCTTCTTTTGTTTTGTTTGGTTAACATTTTTCACTAAAATAATCATTTCAAGTCTTTTAAAAAAATTGACAAATGTTATTCAGCCAGCTCTTCAGTACAAAACTCACACTTGCTGAGGCCTTGACATCAAACCTCTCCCTTTTAATATATTTACAATGCTTCACAATGGTTTTTTTTGTTGCACTTGTCCCTCTGAAATGCTGATCTGTTCTGCAGAATAGTTTTTCAAAAAATGAGTTATTCCAGGAGAATTGATCATGACTGAGTAGTGTTGAGATGTACCACTTGTCACTAATCACTTGCAGCACTGTTTGGTTGAGGCTCAGGGGCATTACAAATGTCATAATACCAGGCCAGGTAACACAACGCCAAGATTTCTGCATCCTAATTAAACTCTATTTGATCACTATGGAAAGCCCTCATCCTACAGCAATAACCAGACAAGGTGAGATTTCATTAAGACCTTTCTTAAAAAAAAAGAAGTGCCAGCAAATGCTATTTCTACTGTAGAAGGCATTCTCAGAGTGGCTATTTCTTCCCAAAAGATGTCTGCTCCTGTGCCTCTGCTCACATAGAACAGGGAGATGGGAATCGAAGTTTATTTGCTTGAGATTAGATAAACTTCCCTCAAAGGGAATGTCCTAACCATGAAGTTGTAGACTGCTTTAGGTGGGCTTGGGTGTGAGGAGGAGAAAATGGAGCTTCAGAAGTAATAAGGTCAGAGATAAAGAGAAAATGAGCACAAACATCAAATCTGGTGGCTTCAGAACAGCTTAGGGCTGATGTATTTCTAAATCTGTTTAGTACAAAATACACTGACAGTCCCAGAAACAGATGCTAGAATCTATGGTTGCCCTTCCAATACAGGTCTCTAAATACCTAGCCAACATTTCCCTTTGGCCGAGGGCAGATTTAAGTGTCCCATGCAAGTGGAAGATCTCCAGTAGGAGTGACGGAGTCAGCCGCTTCCTCATCTCCTTTTTTCACATGGAAGTTTCCAGGTGTGTCTTCTGTGCATACCCAGAAGTGTTTGATTCCTAAGCAAGCTGAGCGGTGCAGAACTTGCCTGGTGCCCCATCACCCCAGGGAAGTTTAGGGCACTCTCCGGGAGAGCTGGTGGTAATGCTGTCAATGGAATATCCTTCAAGGGAAATTCAAAGAAAATTAAATTCTTCTGGGAGCTAAGGCACACTCTGGGAAGTGGAAGCTATATCTCAAGTTCCCTCAGACAGAGAGACCATGTTTTCCACTTCCTATCAGATGAGCACCTCTAAGAGTGTTCTAATGTAATGAGTAGTAGTGTCAGTATTTTAATGGGAGAGAATGTTCATTGACAAATATTATGCAAAAATCTTTGAATGTTTCCAAAATGAGATCCTCAAATATGAGACACAGAAATATGCCTAAAGGTACTCATGCTGGTTGGACAAGAGCCAAGCTCCTTGCCCTTAAGCATAGAATACTTCTGGGCACATGATTTTAGGAGTGTGGGAACTTAGTGTAAAAAACAAAGGTGCTTATTATGATCAGGCATACCCAGGTTCTGATAGAAACCAAGTGCATTTTCAAGATGACACTTTTGAGGGTAAATGCCTAGATTCTGCCTAAACCCTACATTAGATCTCCCTATATCTCTTTTTGGATTAGTGCTCTCAGCTCCATGTTTTCACAAGGATGTTGAAAAATAAATAGTAGACACAGGAAAAAAGCCATAAAATTATCTGAATGATGGAGGAAGCTCTTTGCAGTGAGGGTGTTGAAGAGCTCTTGCTTTTTGTGTTATTCAAACAGTGTATGAAGAAGTGACTTGATTAAGTTTGTAAATACCCTCATAGACAGAAAATACCACTTAAAGAAGGACTCTGGCAGTGTCACAGAAAGGTGACAAAGACCAGTCTGGAATCAGATACATGCAAATGATAGATTTGGTACACATTTTTGATACTGAAGGTCAGTATTGATCGGACAATCTATGGAGGGAGTGTATTTTGCATCTCTTGATATCTGCATATGAATGTTATTTACCTTTTGGAAAGATATACTTAAATTTTGTCAAACACAAGATACAGAAGTAACTGGAAGATTCATAATGATATCCCATATTTTTTATATATGGATAAATGGACATCATGAAAAATGGATATGGCAGAAAATGGATGTGGCACACTGTGACAGTTAAAAAGGACAAGTGCATAACGACCTACACTTTCAGCTGGTGGGCTTTGCCAGCGCATTCTGATAGCAGAAGGTAGCCCCAGACCTGACCAGTTGTTTAGTGACTGGTCGTTAAGTGGGATGAAATGTAGTGGTGTACGATCCGATGTGCAACATTCTTTGCAGGTGTGAGACAGGTGTCCCTTGAAGCTTAAGATGCACAGGGAATTCTGAATGAGGTTTTCCTATATACTGCATATCCCACTGCCAATAAATATTCTTCTCCTTTTAAATATCTTACAGGTTTATCATAACAATCTGCTCAAATCTAAATGCTCATTTCAAACTGTCATTGAAATCATTACCAGTCTTTTCCAATATTTACCTTCCCATATTTTTTAGGAACACTGAGGTAAGCCTTCTGATCCTCCACAGTGCAGATTAGCTCTTATTCTGACAACACTTGTTCCATCTGTCACTGAACACAGTTTGCTTTTCATAAGGTCTGAATTAACATTAGGATTTCTTTTCACTTCAGCACCTTACACTTTTCAACTGGTTGCATATACTAGCACAAATTAAATTTTTAAAGTGTCTTTCTTTGGCTAATTTGTTTTACCTCATAAATCTGTAATGCTGCACCTCATTTGCCCCATGGTACAAAGAGCTCAGCTCCCTTCACAGAAGTCTAAATGCTGTGACTGACCAGCACCACCTGCCAAAGGAGGGAACCCTGCAGAACCTGTGGGCTCTGAAGCACATTAAGCAGAGCCACTGAAGTCATATGTGTAACAGTAAGCATATGCTTACATTCTTTTTTGGAATTGTCCCAGAAAGTTCAGTACTTTGGAAGACCAAATCCAGAGCATTTCAGTTTACACCACACGGGTGAAGGGGAACAGCTGTGGGGTAGCAGAATGCACAAGCAGTTGCAGTGTTGATCTTGGCTCCTGGAGACACCTACACCTTCTGTAGGGAGCCTGGGTGGAAGATGGAGGGAGGGAGGGTAAGCCTTCTCCTTAACCTGGCTTCCAGGAACACAGAGTCAGAGAAACTGCTGTCACTGCCACCACTGCAGTCATAAGAAGGGAACCTAAACTGTGATCTGGCCCTTAAAATACCTCATCCAGCTGACAAATCTTCCTCTCCAATTTAGCAATCAGTAAATCTAATGCTGGATCCCACGAAGTGCAGAAGAGGCCGAGATGTGCTTATATTTTCTCTTGAAGAAAATGCTGCAGAAAAAATGATGGTAGATTTTTGCCAACCAAATAAACATTTCTGTATTCAGTGCAATATATGTAATGCTAATATGCTGCATTAGTCTGTTAACTCAAGACATTCTTATGGGCCAGGCAGAGGAAAGAATATCTCTTCTCATATTCATTGCTGTGATCATGCAATGGGGAGGAGGCAAAGGCCAGAAGTGGCTGACTTTCACAGACCCATTGTGCCTAGCATTGGACCTCCAGAAAACGTGAATTGATTTTCAGGTGTGCCACGTTGAAACTACTGCTTACCATGCAAGCTAATATTTTCTCATTAATCATTTATTTCTTAGTCTAGGTATAGCTAGCTTTTTNTTTTTTTTTTTTTTTTTTTTTTTTTTTGGTAGGTCCTGACCCAGAGCAGAGTCTTTTAGAGATCATCATAAATAATAATAAATACTAGTGTAAATCATCAGCTATTAAAAATCAAGCTATTTTCACTTAGGTAACCACTTAAAAAGTCCCTGCCTATTTCTAGGTGTCCAGGTGAAAGGAATTGACATGTGTTTTTTCTCCTGTTACACCTCCATGCACCTAAACTCATCTAAGCATGTAAGAATATACAAAAGAAAAATTTTGAATGTACTTCCTAAATTTGCATTTCATTCAATCCATTTTGTCAGTTAAAACCAATTATTTTATGCTAGACAGTACAGGAGTTCATTTGAACCACTAGATTTTGTATTGGGTAGACTCTTCAAAGCTATTTACTTGATCTTTTTTATGTCCATGCTGAAATGCATTTCACAAAGTGGAATGTGGTGTTATAAGATCTGCTTTCCCAAGCTTAATTCCAATCCCAGCCTTCAAGGATCTAATGTTTTGAGCAGATAATAGGTCAGTTTTTGTTTTGTTAACTAGATTTTTTCAGAACCCAAAAATTTGCTTAAAAAAAGTTGAATCACCATAGCCATTGTATGACCAGAACTTCATATTTAGTATAACTTCTCTTCTATTGTATTCTATTCTATTCTAATTTCAGTGTCAAGATAGCATTTGAATGCTAGTAGTGCAGTAAATGACATAATATTTAGTACATATGGGTAGTCTATACATGTTCTACTCATAAGTAGATATATTAGGTGTGATTCATCTAATCAAATGCTGTGTTTATGATGCATGTGTCTAATCTGAATGGGCCCCTTAGACTCCTTTTATAATCAGTGGAAGAACAGTAAATGGGTATGATTAATCTCGTTCTAATACAGATGTCTATAATAAATCATATTAATTGCCCCAGACATAGATTTTTCCCTCCTTAGGTCTAAAGGTTAGCAGAAGGATGACAAAACCTTATTGTCCATTTCAACACAAATCTTCTACTACAGTATGTTAAATTACATGTTGGTGAGACATGAAATAACAGCTGGTGGCTTGGTTCAAAGTGCAGTGCTGCTTTTCTATACTAGTAATAGTGATAGGAGCAAACAATTATTTCCCAGTGTTACTGACTTTGAGTACTAGTTTGAATAGACCTTTTAATATAAATAGGTTCATTCAGGCAATATAATATGAATTGACTTATGGCCAGGTATTATATCAGGTTACCCACTCATAAAATATTGCTGAGCTGCAGTCGAGAGTAAGCTACACGCTTATACTCATTATTGCTGGTTTAGTCACCCTTTTATGGGGCACAACAGCCTGGTTCAAGTCTGCTGTGTGATGGTGGTCACAAGCTAAGGATGGCTTTCCCATACTCCCAGGGGAATCTTAGGCATTGAATTACAAATTTAGGTCTCCTTGGGGGAAATTAAGTGTTTAAACAGTGTTTAAACATAAAGTAGGAGAGGCAGACTCCCTTGTTCAATCACTTCAGCCCGTCACAACAGATCTTCTACCTGCTTGAAGATTGGGATTGCACCAAGGTTTTTCACAGACTTACTGAGTGCTCGTCACCAGACTGTTCATTATTGTTGCTTGCAGCTTGCACTCACAACAAATTTCATTACAACTTGTTTCTTTTCCAAGAAACAGATGGTATTTTTCAACAGAAAATAATTATCAGCATTTTTGGAACCTGTTCTAGTAAAACAGAACAGTTCTTCAACCTACAGGAACTTTTCACTTTATTGGAGTTTTGAGCTGACTCACTGAAAATAGTCTAGTTTTTGAAACCTTTTCATTCATGTTGATTTTTGGAGAAAATGGCTGATAACTTAGAGTGGGGGGTGCACCATGAGCTTTGCTCACGTGAAGGATCCTCCACTGCAGAAGCGGTATGCTCAGAAACTTGTAGTAACCATCTCCCTTAAGATGCATAAACTGGGGGCTAAACTGACAACATCTAGCTCTGCAAAGAATTTCTAAAAAATGTATTGTGCTACTTTTCTATTTATTCAGGTGCAGCTCTGATAAGTGGCTAGTTGTCTTACTAAAGGTGAATTAAACGTACTGCCACAGTGATTTATTTAAAAAAGCTCATAGTTCAGAATTCACTAATGAAATATTGAAACTTAGAAAAAGGGTTACTAGGACATTTTCATTTGTGCTTTGTGCTGGAGGCAGTCGGGTAAATTCACAAAGTTACCCTATGCTGTAAAAATACGGTGAAAAGGAGTTTCTGCTAGAACAGAAAAGTAATACGAATTTTGCCCAATATGCTCTATCAGAGAGCTGGTCATTAAAGTAGTACAGAGGGCCAAAAGGCACTGTGAGTATGTCCAATGAGCACAGCCCACGCTGCTACAGCTGGACTAGAGCTGGTACTCATGTTAGTCCAGTTATCTCTACTTGCAGTACAAGCCAAAGTATAGGCAAACTCTAGTGAATGTGGTGTTCCCAAGGATGTGTGAGGAAATGCCAAGCAGTGTGTACATTTTTTCAAAACTTTGTTTACAAATCAGCAATTAATTTTTTCTCCTCTAAAATCAGATGGAAAAGTTGCAAGGTTAAATATTTCATTGATGCAATTGTAGATTTACAACGATTAGGCCCTAAAGCCCAAATCCTTATAGGTTTCTTGTACAGCAGAATCTTGAATGATATATCTTTGGAAAAAAGTAAATGTATTTCTCTTTCCGCTTGTACAGTTTTACTTCCGAAGAAGGAATATTGCTATTTCAGTAGTTAAATTGCTTTTTTTTCATCCACACAAATCAGAAGGTATAGAAAGCAGTGCTGAAAAAACCAGACCCTCTCCTCCTCTCATTTTTCTCTGTGCCACTAATGCTTACTGAATTTTTAGATTATACATACAAACTTTAGAGAAAATGGCTTATGTCCCAGGAATGCAGCTGTTAGTTCTCTCTCCAGCTAAAAGCAAGGATTTAATTTAATTTTTCTGGTTTGTGAGTCTTTACCCCAATTTATTTAAATAGAGCAGATTATGAGACTATTCAAGTTACTTTTGTTCTCTTTTGCTGCTAGTCTAATGAATGGCAGCAGTTAAAAGCAACACTAATGAAAAAAATGGAAAAAACCCTCCTCAAGTTTAAATGAATACATTTGTTACTAATTATTTTCTCTCTGTATTTTCCCTCTTCCTTAGTGAAAATGCTTTCAAGAAGACAGTGTTCTGATTCTTCAAATACTGAAGAATTGCATTTTCCTCCTTACTTTGTCTTATCTGCTCTCTCGTGTCCTCTGCCATGATTTCTGAATCACAGAAAGGGAAAGGGAGGTGAATTTTGGGGGCTGAGGCTAAAAAGGAGAGGGCTGAACGGGATGAGAAGGCATTTCTCTGCTCCCTTCCCAGAGCCCAGGGAAGGGTGCCAGTCCCCGGCTCCTTCCCTGCCCAGCCCTGCTGAATCCCAGTGCTTCTGCCGATCTCCAGTGCCCATCTCTGTATTCCCAGCCAGAAACCCTTCCCCACCCCTTGGTGGCTGGAGGACGCGCTGGGACGGGCTGTCTGCCTGGGACACTTAATATTGTTTGTCCTCACTTGTGCCACTCTCCCTACCCCTCAGTGACATTGCTTTTAACTTCTTGACAGTGGGCCCTATTTCAAAATTATCTTTCTCTGAGGTGTTTATACATGAAGGAATTAGGAAATCCAGGCTCACAAGCAAGACTTCCATTTTGATCCCACATCTTAAGCCAGACAAATGGCTTGAAATCTGGTCAGGTCCATCTTTGCTCAAATGTCAGCTTTATCCCACTAATTTGCTGAAGTGATGGGTACAGGTTTAAGTGTTCTCATTCTTCCCACTTATCTTGTGGCTCCAGAGCTGGCCAAAGCCCCTCCAAATCTCAAACCACACAGGAGATAGAGCATATCACAAAGACATCATATCACAAAGCGAAGATAAAGTTTCATTGTCTTCAGGGGGTGATTTACAAAAAGCTAAGGAAAAAGCTCTGGTATTCTCATTTCTCTACAGGAGACCAGAAGATAGGCCTGTCAAAGTATTCAAACATACTCCTAAATCCAGATGTATTAAATAGTCAGAAGCAGGTGCATAAGTATTCTGCTGAATCAGAGCTGCAACTACAGTATATTTAGAACAGACAATATTTGCAACGTACAAAGATCTATTTTTCTGAAATGGCGGTGTCCACAGGAAGGTAAAGGAACGCCTCTACACAGTGTGTAACATGATTTATTAACCACTGAGAATATCACTGCTCAAGAAAACAAGGAAGTGCAGAGACATTGTTATACAAATCCCACTGGGAAAGAATTCTTTAAAATGAAAACCTCATTGAACCAAAATGTCAGAAATACTTATGATAAAAGGAAGAAATCATTACTTTTGTCTTAAAGACCTTATTAAAAATACCTTTACTAAGGCTTTTAGTATTTTTTACTTTTCAGTACAAATGGCCTAAACAAAACACAAGCATGCTAGCCTTTATATCCCTCCTGTTACATAGAGTGTTGTATGAAAAAGACATATGCATGAAGTTTAAAGCTTAAGCTGAGACTGAAGATATTGGCCAAAACAGTTCATACAGCTATGGTATTACTGTCAGACGTGCTTCTTTTCAGTTTGTAGGGTAGGACACCCAATTAAGAAACACATTTTATTATCTCATGACTAACCAAACAGAGAAAAAAGTTATTATTCTTTTATTTAGCATCAGGAACAGGATTGGGTCATTGTTAGCAACATAATAAAGATTCAGCAGTATGAAGTCAATCTGCATAAGGACAAAACTAGAGCTTCCTTCAGTATCAGAGGCCTTTCTGGTGTACATTCTACAGGTCTTGGTGACTAATTCCAATTACATCCTTTGAAATGGGAAAGTACAATGGTAACTAATGGTCCCCTCAACTTCATCACCTTCCCTAGAGCAATGGAGAAGGTAGCCACCTACGATAGTGTGGTATGGTCCATGTTAGAAGACATCCTCTATCTATCTATCTATCTGTCTATCTGGTGAGAGTTCATATTTGGACACAGTCTGTCCTCTTTCACAGTGTGTGTGCAAAGAACTCATGGCACAGCAGTGTGTACAGTGGCGAACAACATGTGAACAAAATGAGGACTGACCAGTTCCTCCTGGGTGGGAAGGCAAGAGACCACTAATAATTAGGAAAAAAAAAAGGAACAAAACACACAAAAAATGGTTATTTTATGAAACTCATAGCCTTTTTGGAATGAACAATTTAAGAAAGCTTGTGCAGTGTGTTAGTTCCTTTTATTTTTCCAGTTTTTCCAGTGATGCCATAGAAACTAATTTTCTGTTCCATACAGTCCTGTAAAACTGCAGGTGAAAGATTAAAAAGTCTAATTTGAGATGTAATGTGGTTGCAACCTAAGCAATTTGAATGTTGGGGTCCAGGCGTTGGATCTGTGGTAAGAGATCCTTGGACCTGTGGACTCCCTCAAGCACAAATACAAAATCCTTTGGCAGTTTTTGTATTTCTATGAAAAATCGAGGAATAGACTTTCTTTATTTTCTGCTTCTTTCAAGGACTCTGAAGACTCTAAGACAGGTTTTCTCAACACCTCATAGGAGTGGAGGAGAAACGGGAGTGTACATTAGCAGAAGCTGCTCTGAAGCAGTGTCTGTCAAGCAACTCTCAAGTCTAACATTTAAAATAATAACAATGTATGTGCAAAACTGGTTAAATGATTGCAGTGATTGTCATTACTATTGGATCAACACTACATCACACATAGTTTAACTGAATTACTGAACAGTAAACACACTTTTAGCTTTACATAATACACTTAACTGTGTGGAAAATTTCCCCGCAAATATTCAAATGTGTAAATGTGTTGCATGCACAAACAAACAGGAAATCACTGCATTACGGAGATTGCTGTTGATTGGGATGGTGCTGTTTCCCTTTGAAGAGCCACCCAGGTGAGGCTGATTTTCTTTCAAGGCAGAAGGAAGCTGACAGGCTGCACAAGGGACAGAAGACACTACTGCTCTACAGCAGCATGGCCACGATAGGGGATCCTGGCCCAAATACATACATGGGTATAAACTCAGCCCTTTGAAATCCAGCGCCAGGAAATATTTCTGAAGGCAAGAACAGTCTTCCTATTGTATTCCTGAGCAAGATCACCTCTCGAGTGCTAATTATGTCTGTGACTATTTCCAAACGCTTACCTGCTAGGAACTCTGCACAGACATCGTCTCTGTCTTCTCCCTCTGCACATAGCTTTAAGTTGAGTATGCCCTGTAAATTCATCTCCAGATGGTAGTGGCATTTGGACAGAAAGTTTGGGCCCCAGTATGGCAAATCACATAGTCACATGCCTCCATTGACTTCTGTCTCTACATGCTTAAAATGCAATAAGTCTGTTAAATGCTTTTACTGGATAGGGAATGCTGCATATATCATACCATTACCAACTCTTAAGCTATCCAATTTCACTTAGGCATCCAGTTTGCTCATGCAGGCAGTGTTTTAGACTGGATGATGGGATTACAGTAGTCATCACAATGTATGTAACAGGTGATACGCTACTAAATCCCAAAGCTTTGACATTTAATTTTCTGGAAGCAGTTTCAGGTCCACAGTGCCCTGGAGTACAGTCAGGGTTGGCTTCCTGATGGTTTGGAAACTCTCAGCTGGATCGCACTGATTTAATAACTGAATATTCTCCCCCTCAGTCTACTACCATAAATTCAAATACAATAAAAGCTTGAAATGCTGAACTGGATGGTGGTTGCAGCACAATGTTAATAGTCTTGATCAAAAATGATGCATTTCAAACAAGTGTTATATACAAAATAAGTAATACAAAAATTATCTGAAGGTATGAGTGTACACCTTATCTGTACACAGATACTACTCATCAGATTGCAAGTAAGCATCTTGAAAGAACCTTTTTGAAATTATAGGGTTTGTGTAGCTTATAGTTATGTGTGATGATGCAGTGGCAAAACTGCACAGAAAATACGTATCACCATCAGGGAATGGACTCAATGTTCCAGTTTGATTCCAGCAATACTTCACCTTTACATGGCCTTGTATAGTTTTTCCCTAGACCCACAATAGCATTCTTCCTTCAGATCCAGATTTTCTTCATCAGTACTATTTCAACAGAAAGACATAGTAAATCACCTACTTTTCAGCTTTTAGAGCTATTTAAAATTCAGTATGATTGCAATATCTTCCTTTTTCCCCCATATCTATAGGCTGGTTTTGTTTTCCAATGAATTGCGTATTCTAGTTGTGTGGGAAACAAGATAATCAAGATCAGATGCTCCAAAACATTGAAGAAAAAGAACTATTTCTATCATATTCCTTTATGGACTTTTATTAACAGAGAGAATTTAGTAACTAATAAATAATATTTTTGAATATTTACACAAATTTCTTTGAAATACATCCATTTTGTTTTCAGATACAAAGAATTAAATCAATATGGAGAAGGTGAGAAAAATGGTGAACTGTAAACTGTTTTATTAGTGTCCCACACGAGGACATTCAATGTCCTATCAACCTTGCTGTTAGGATAATTTCATGAAGTTGCGCTTCTGTGCTTCTGTTTCACTGCTATGACCTCAGAAGCACAGAAACTTTAAAAGTAGAGGTGTGACAGGCAAAAGAGAAAAACACCAAAGCTATTGAAAAAGACTATTTTACCATTGTTATAAGTGTTAAATATCGTATCTCGAGTTACTGAGTAACTGGTGTAACTCACTGAACAGGTAAACAAGTTTGGGCAAAATCACTTGCACATAGTGATCTGCTTTGATTCAAAAGGCCAGACAAGGGAAAAAAAAGGAAAAAAAAGAAGAAAAAGAGCTGAACCCTGTAAAGTCACAGTTGTAACTCAGAAGCAAAGGTAACACATGCAGGCACAGACTGGAACAGTAAGCTAACAAACTGGCACTTAGCAGGGCCATATTTTGGTAATACTTGATAAGCCACCTTGTGTGCAGACTGTCAATTAATTAATTAATTAATTTTTAATAACAAGGCCTGTAGGTAGAGATAAGACTTTTAATAGACTAATTCATACAGCTGGGAAGAGTTGACAACCTTTTCAGATCTGAACAAACCCTTACATGTTGAAATCTTACAATTTTGCAGCTATCCTGCAGGGTTTCATGACGGTATTTCTTCCACTTGTAAAGTTTATCCTGAGTATTCTCTTAGACTACTATGGTTACAATAACACCATCACAAATGTTTTATGATGCATTTTCTATGTAAAGCTTTGGCTTTACACTCTGAATAATGATTTCAAACCCCTTAAACTCCTTTTTCTGTATGCGTGAGACCCTATGGGACTGGCAGATGCCACGTGATGGCAGAAGACAGGGCAGTACTTCAATCCACAGTTTGGGAATGTGCAGCCCAGCCTTCCCCTGGTGAAAGACATTCTTTTCTTTCCTGTGTCATGGGTCCTGCAGTGGGTTGGCAGACCACGGAGTGGGATGACAAAGCGTGACCTCTGCAGTGCTGCAAATAAATGAATAAAAGGTCCATTTGGGATGGGACAACAAGATGGGAGCTAACTGCAAAGGTGAGGAGGTGTATCCTAAGGGTTTCAGATTCATCAGGTCTCTGAATAACAAGAATATGGTAGCCATAAAACCTCTGGTCCTAGTGAAATGTTAACTTCACGCATTAAAGTGATAAGTGAAGTGCTGAGATAAGAGAAAGTAGTTTGAGAATAGAACATGATGCAGATAAACCCACGGTGTGGTGAACACCAAAACTGTGAACATCTCTCAAGAACATCAGATTTTTCAGTGGAATTTTTTTTCACCGATTTTCTGTATTAGCTGGCAAGGTCCTAATAACACTGCCTGATTACGTCCTACTACTAGAAATCTTGTGGATTAAGTGTTGACGACAAGCAGGCATTCTTCTACCCCTCTTGAAACGAGTGAGACTGCATCCTGGGCAAGCACCAAGTTCCTCTTGGCACTCATTGTAGTGAGACCAGCACTGAGCTCTTTCAGGACTGAACACCCTTCTCGGGGCTGTCTTGGAAGCAGGGATTTTGAAAAAAGAGAAACAAAGACATATCCCTGAAACATACAGTTCTTTTCAAAACTTAGGTTTAATAATTTCCAATGACGCACACTGTGAATTCACTTCTTTGTTTGCAAGGACATGTACAAAGGTTAATTCAAAAGTAGTTTTCCTCTGAAAGGGCCTTTTATATCTCTCCCCTGCCTTTAATAGCTGCAGAAACAAGTGCCAGATGAGGCAGCTGTAGATAGGATAAAAATCAATAGTTACCCCCCTTCTGAGTCACCAGTAACTAAGTCTCCTTTGGTCATTAACTTGCAGTTTCCATGACTTCACACAATGCCAGATCCCAAATGCCTGCCACAGTCATTCTATCTTCTTACTACCAGAGGACTACAGTTTTTTAAAACCCACTTTTGTCTCCATACGTTTGGTTCATCTATGTACAAATCAGCATAAAAAAGCACAATGGCACAGTAACACAGAATTTTTTTTGCAGAGAATCCCCCCTCTAAGAGCTCTAACCTTTCAAACAGCGGTGCAGATCCTCTTTTTACATCAGCTTGACTGGTGTGATTACAGCAACAAAACCACTTCTAAGTTACACTTCTGTGAAGGAAGTGAAATCAGGCCCATCTGTTGCAACTGAAAAAATCTACACATAGATAACTCATTTTTCTTGGGAGAAGACCCTCCTTTTAAAAACTTGACTTGAGGGTGTTTTCGATGATGGTGACATCCCGTTCTGCCATCCTGACTTCCACATTTGTGCACCGCCGGAGACGCTTCTGGAAGTTCCCACTAAGTAGGATGTAGAGAAATGGATTAATGCTGCTGCTGGTGTAGCTGAGGCAGATAGAGATGTAATAGCTCACATAGAAGGTCAGGGTTGGCTGAGAAACCTGAAGATTCATGAGCTGGATCACGTGGAACGGGGCAGCGCTTACCACAAACACGCTGACCAGAGCAAGCACCATCTTAGTGAGCCTCATGACTCTTTGCCTGGGGATACTGGTGGTGTAACTGCAAAACAAAGAAGGATCCCTGGCACGGAAAGTCAAGATGGGAAAATGATGTCATGGATTGAGTGTACTGATGAATGGCAGTTATTTGAGACCAAATTCACCTACAGTGCAAGAAAAGGCCAGCTCTCAACAAGTTCATTTTTTTGTTGTTTGCACAGTACTGTTTCTTCTGCTTAAGCTGAATTTGATCCTATGCCACACACATACAGGAGCCACCAAGAACTGTTTATGTATATTTGCTGAAATACTGGCAATTATTTTCATTAAAAATGCTTACTCTTTTTCAACACAGGAGCTATATAGCTTTGCATTCCTTTTCATCTACAACTACAGTTTTTTGCTAAAAACTGGAACAGAAATATCTGGTTAAAACATGACTATTATGAGCTTGAAGAAGAAAATGATCCTCCTGCCTGAGGAATTAAAAACCACACTAAAATGGAAATCAATTTCCTTTTTAATAGAATATTTGTAGAAGTTGAAATTCAAAGCACATAGTCATAGAACCAAAACATGCTGACCAGGAGCTGCTGTCACAGAAACTGGGAAATTGTATTTCATGTGTTTTATGTGTCAATTTTCTTGTATTGCCTAGGCTTCCACAGGCTATGAACTGTGGCTGGGGATCCTCGTGGGGCCTGGAGTCCCCTTCCCACAGGAGGGGCAATGCAGCCTGGAAGCATCCAACCTGCAAACCCCAGGGCCACGGCAGCTGGTACCAGACCTAGCACCCAGATCCTCCCAGGGTTTCCTAATCCTTGAACTGAGAGTTTAGAACCTCAAGACCTTGATCGGCAGGTGCCCTCCCTCAGCCAGAAGTGCAGGGTTGGGTCATGCCTTGTTGTTGTCCTCAGATAAGCTGAGGACTTCAGCCATAACTTTCTCCTCAGTGTTTCCTTCTAACTAACCGGGTTATCTTGCTCCCCTGAATCCCGTCCCTAGGCTGTTTCCTGGGAACCTAATGCAGTGTCTGAAGCCCTGAAAGTTATATGGTGCAGTGCCTAAATGTTGTTTTAGGACTAATCCTTTTGGACTGTTACATATAAAACCTTTGCAGTATGAGCAGAGCACCTGAAATAGGAAGAAGCATGAATAACACTTTACCTTCCTGCTTTCTTGTTTTGCTGATACATCTCCCACGTGTAGCATAAAATTAAAATATAGCAAATAAATATCAGTGGTAAAGGAAAAAAGAAAGTTGTTATAGTAAGATAAAGTGTATACCTGTAAAACAAAATGCAAAAAGAACAAACAAGGTGATTACACAAAGACCATCTCATAGATGTAAAATAATATAAACGACATTTTTCACAGAGGTCTCTGATTTGCGATTCTTGATTAGAGATACATGGAGCCTGTTTTAGGTAGCGGCAAGTACCTAGAACTGCAGGTACTTTTAAGTACTAAAGTCTGTGTTCTGCACTTCTGGGAATACTGTTGACTACAAGAAGATAACTACAAATTACACCTCTCAGCTTTCCAAATTCTGTATGTGTGTGCTTTTTCCAGCATCTGTATAATTAGTGAAAATTCTTGCAAGCATTTATGCAGGACACAGTCTGCTTAGTCCCCTGATAGTTTGCTAGTCTGATAGTAGACCAGTGATGACCACCTTCTGAGCACAGTTTTTTCAACCATTCTTAAATCGTTAGTGTAATCTAATCTACACCATCTTTCCTAGATGGTTTGCTGGTATTTTCTTATAATTCAAGCTATTTTGTTTCTATTTATTCTTTATCAACTGGAGAACTTCCATCAAAGAAGGAAATTAGATTGTTTTTTCACAATTTGTTCCTGACAAATAGACATAGAGTTTTTCTTATCACCTTACGGATTGAGAGCTTAATAATTTGTTAAACTTTCTGGTTATTGAAGTTCATTGTTTTTTACTCTATCTACCAGAGTCTCCTTGTACTTGTCTTCATACTTTTCTGTGTTAAAACCTCTAATGTGGAATTAAACAAGCCTCTGACAATTGGTCTTGCCATCTGAGAGAGGACGGACTAGACTGAATTCCTGAAATCCTTTCAGCCCTGTGTTTCTCCTATTTTCTCTGATTTCTTTCAGACTATTGGGGGTCTTATGTCCTTCACAAGTTCTTGAAAATAATCAGTCATATCTCATTTTTACTAATACCTTAAGTCTTCAGCAGTGAATTTCATCAAGCTTTGCTGACATTAAAATATTTAACTTCTTATGTTACATATTTTTTTCTCTTTTTCTGGTGCTCTGGAGTTAGAATTAATTCCATTAAAAATCTGGTTGCAATTCAGTTATGGGGAGGGGGAAGGGAGGCTGGAACAAAAAAGGCTCAAATACATTCTTTTAGGCTTTGTCTACATTAACAAGTAGTACAAAGGAGTAGTGAAAATCTGTAGAGTGAAGTACTTGGTGCTTAGGACATGACACATTATACCCATATTAGGGGGTTTAACTTTGAATTTTCTCTAATTGGATACTGTGGATTGAGGAATGAGTACAGAACAGTGGTTGGAGTCCATTCTTTGAGTTCCTGGAGCACTTTTCCCAGTCTGATTTCACCTGAAAAGAATACAGATCATGTGCTCTGAGACTGCTGAGTAATGTGGACTCAAGTGTGGTACTTAGAGACAATTGGGATACTCACTCCAAAAATACCTTCCTTTACAAATGAACATGCTAATATAAAAACACCCAGTATCAGCTAAAATTTGGTCTCTGTTATGTATGGTTTTTAAAATTTTCTTTTATGTCGCTCGCTAGTCATCACTCAACAAGCTAGATTGAATTCAACAAATAGGCAGGAATCTGCTTCGCCATGAGATACTGGAAAGTCATGTATGCGATTTGAGGAGTGTTTAATATCTTCTGTGAACTATATCTTCCAAACATGACAGTCTGCCAGGTCAGAAAGGGCAATGAGATCCCATTTGTGAACAACTGTTACCTAAATGCACCAAGAGAAGATAAGGAGAAACAGAAATCCTTCACTGTTACATTTGTTATGTGGGAGCTGTCTTGCTGAACTTGATCACACTGGGGCTGCCTCTATATTACCAATACAATCTGAGATGCAATGATTTGAATTCAAGGCTCAGCTTCAACCTTTAACTCTATTCCATCCATCTATCCATCCATCCACCCATCCGTCTGCCTGTCAGGGATGTCAAAGACAAAATGGGTGGTTTCCTCAACACCAACTGAAGACATGATCCCCTGAGCTTTGAAAGCTTACCAGAGAACATCATCAGGTGAGGTTAGATCAAAAGCGCAACTTTCCAAACCATCTTTGAACTTTATTACTTTTGAGGAGACCCACGCAGGGAACATCAGAATAAGCGATGCCACCCATAAAGATAAATTGACTCCAATTGTCTTTGATCTTGTTCACAGGTGGGTTAGGCGAAATGGCTGGACAAGAGCAAGGTACCTGTAAAAGCAGGTAACATAGTAATATAATAGAAAAACAATAAAATATTTAGGTTAATATTGTTGACCGCAAAATAAAAATTCTAAGAATAGCCATTGCAAGGGAAGGAAACTGCATTTTTAAAAACTTGTCTAGTACAACAAGCCAGAATGGCTTTTATTCAAAGAATTCCCTTAACATCCAACAAGTGTTGTTATAACTGATCATGCTTTTGGTCATAATATTATGTAATTAATATGATACGGGTTTTTAATAAATTATAGTCGATTAGCATGTAGGAGATATAATTTAAAAACTGAGACATACAAGAAGCAAGCAGAGACAAAATCTGAGATGAAGTTAGTTCTGGAAAAGAACTGGAGATAATTTAATACAGGCAAGACTGCTATTTAAAAAAAATAGAACTTTCTGATATAGTTTAGCTCTAGGAGTGCTCAAGTCTGTTATAGCTGTAATTTAAATATTTAGTCTCCACATGACCGAAGATAAAACTGAAAGACTTCACTACCTTAGAAGTAACCTTCAGTTAGCAGTGGCTTATGATACAAAACAAATTCAACTTCTTTTTCATGACCTTCACATTTTGTAAAATGTTGGGGTGAACTTTAATCTGTCAGATCAAAATGGATAAAAGTAGGCAATCTTTGAGCTAAAAGCAGAATATTAAATACAACAATTTACATGTCATAAAAAAGAAGAGGAAGTTAAAGCAGGGTGTATTTTCCCTCTATTTTTTTCAGGAGTGAGTAGGGTAGGTGCAAAGTCCACTGCATTTGGTACACCTTTTTATTTCCAGATGAGATCAGACTGCCTACTAACATGACTAACATGATTCACAGCTTAACAACTTGTTTGGGAAGAACAGTGTCAGATCATCTTAGAATAAATTCAACAAAGGTAAAGAAACCTGACAATGAATTTCTTCCTTTTTCTCTCCATCCTTTGCACACGCAGAATCTGGCATACTGGGACCAGCCGTAGGCCTGGCCAAAAGGTACTGGGTGCAGACAGTATGCAATGAAGGCTGAAAATTTCCATTGCCCTGGGTCTTGGTACCGTTTTGTGGCTGTCAAACTCACTGTGTTCTGTAAAGCAGTTTGAGGGAAGCTGCAGCACTGCTCTGCAATGGCTTTGAGGTGGTATAACCGTGAGACAACCAGAAACCAGCACCAAGCAACCTCACTTTGGTGCTCCACAGGCAAGCTGCTGTGGATACAGCTCTTTTTAGCGGGGTCTTCTAGTGGAGACCCCAGCAGAGGGATGATTCTCATCACATTGCTGCCAGCTTAAGGATATGATCAGTTATGATCCCCTCTGATATGTGATGAGAGGTCTACCACTGAGGTCCTAGCCCTGCTAGTGGCGGCTGTACCCATTGCCACCCAGATTGTAGGCTTATGCTTCTGCCTTGGCCCCACGTCCACCAAATTACTCCCTATGACAGGGAAAAGGGCAGCTGGAAGAACCCAACCTCTGACAGCAGAAGCTGGTGGGTGGGTGAGGAACAATAATGCTGAAGAGAAATGGGTGAGATGAAACTTATGGAGAAAACTCAGTTCATCCATTTATCAATTCATCATTCTTAAATCAATAACAAGTGATACAGCTAAATGAAAGCTCCTGAATGTCAAAGTTTTACACCAAAAAAAGGAGAAAGGAAGCTTCGGGGCATTTTTTTTCTTTTTTTTTTTTTAGAAAGCATCTATTTTATGATGAGCCTCTACAAAATTGATCAAAAATTTAATTCTGTCCTTTTCAGCTATATCACACATGCCTTTTTTTTTTGTGCATAATGCTGGAAGAGTTTTGGGTAGTAGCAGTGAAACAAATCTCTCATGTGGGAGTTAAATTGACTCAGTTTCTTTTAAAAAGACTGAAAACTCTGAATCATAGTCACAGAAATCTTTTGAAACTGTAATTTTCTGAAATTAACTGAAAATGAGTGATTTACTAGCTGCTGTGAGAAAGACAAATTATATAGGAATTTAAACAATACTTGAAAATAATTTTCTTGGTGATTGGCTATTAGCAGCTTCTCTGCCAAATTCCATCCTGTTGACTTCATGTCAGAGTATTTAAAACTTGTACAAGCTGAAAGGATAAAACTGAGAAATGTTTAAATACTGGTGAAATTTTCACTGAATTTTAGTGCTTGTAGAGCAGAAAAAAATGACAGCCCAACAAAACAAGACAGTCCAAGCTAGTGTAATATGAATGTTAAGATGGTTTCTGGTACTGCCTAAGGTGGCACCCTTTTTCTAAAGGGGTATCATCTACAAGTGGAATCCCACAGCACTTGTGCTCAGCTAATTAAGAAAGCTGACTTGGGAAGTACATTTTTCTTGCAGAAGACTTTTTTCCCCCAAAAGTAGTATTTTTAGTGTGTTCTGAACAAGGGTCATTAGAGATTAATTCTCTATTGCTCTCAAGCTATACCTTAGTTAGAAATGAAAACCTCTCTCTCAATCAGTGAACTATTTATGTTGTTCCCAGATCAAGTGAGAAAAATGCAGAAAAACACAATAAAAGGCTGCAAGGAACAGTCTGCATAATAACATGATTCCTTCTTAAAAGCACTTCATGAAAAAAAACCAGGTGTAGACATGTATTAGCTTGATTAAATCATTAGAAATAAAGGAACAGAGTTTAGTGGAGTTATTATAGATTTACATTGTTAAAAACATAAGAAGCCAGATAGGCATATATAACACCAACTGCAATGAGTGCAAACTGAACCTTGCATTTTGCTTTCAGATACCCTGGTATGCATGTACATTTACTGTACTAAAACCAGGAGTGCTGCTGTAAATTTTCTTCAATATAGCTGAGAACAAAAGCTTAGTAACTGACTGGCTGCTTAAGAATGTGTTTGCCAGGCTAAAACCTCAAGTTTAATTAGACTGTGGATTAAATAGTCCAGTACTGGTACCAGTAAATAACCAGAAATATCATTAATTGGACAGCAGTAACTTTCAATACCTGTCATTCCTTCGCTGTGTTGCTGTACCTGTACTAATACATAGCCATACTTGTACATTTTACACGATGTGAATATCTGATACAAATCAGAAGACCCTTGTCTGTAGGTGCCGGCAAGACCTTGAAATGTTGCTCAAGGTCCTATACTTGTTTTTCACAGATCAGGTTCACCAACCTGTCAGAACAAGGTGCCTGCAGCACCTCAGCTGCTTGGTATTATTGCCCTTGGGCCAATAAAGATCAGGAACCAGTGCATAAGATCAAGAAAGATTCATATTTCATGTGATAATAAATTATTTTCAGTCTTGCTTGAATATGAGTATGAAAGAGATTCCTTTCATTATTCAAGCTTTGCAACAACCAAGTTCTTTTCACTAAATAAGGTTAAAGTAATGGCCACTATTGCTAGAATCAGCAAAAGGCTTTTCTGGCATATGATATCTTAAAAAGCTATGTCTAATTTTGTGCAGTTATTCTCAGTCCTCATGACTGTGACAGAAAGAACAGAAATCCTCTACATTTGCAATGGTAGAACTGCTTTGTACCATTCTTGGTACAGCTACCTCTCCTATTTCACTGGCTGCCTCATGGAAATAGCTTCTGACACTGATATTGCTTACAGGATCACTATAATTGAGAGTAATTTACAGGCTTCTCAAGTTCTTAAAATTTGTGATTACTCCCACTTTACACAATATTTGACCTCTTAATCTCCATGTAAGCACAGTATACTACGTATGCTTTGAGCTTGCTCTTATTTTTCAAGTGGTGCAAACAGCAACATTTCCATGCAAGGTGAGGGAGCAATACTGCAACTGTTTTTAAAATCGGCAGTGGAGATGTTTCCACAGAATGAATACTGAAGAAAGTTACAATGGACATTACAAAAAAAAAAACCAAGAGTGAGTAACCTGTGAATTAAAGGAAGTATTTGTGAGAAAATGAAAGTGTGTCAGATGGAAATAGGGTGCATGGGGGAAGCACAGAAAAGTGACATTAGTAGCTGACATGGAGTAAGAAGTGCACATAACGGGGCACCCCTCTTCCCGCAGGCTGCAAGGAAGGTGACAGGACATGATTTTCCATCCTTTGCTGTGCTTTCCATACACCCTGCGAGTCACCTCTTAGACATGCCTGCTGCCTGCTGTTAAAGAGAGACTCAACTTTATCTCGTGCCTACAGTTGGGTGATACAAAAACACCTTAATGCTTTCATATGCTTCTGCTTAGCAGGAAGGTTTCAGTGAGATCTCCTTTTTGTTTCAAGCTGCTTAAGCTCCCAAGGTACCTAACCACAGAAACATAGGTTATTTCTTATTAGCTCTCTCATTAAGAACTCTGTATCGCACAAAGGTTTTTAAGACAGGTTCACATGTACAGAGATTTATTACCAGGGGAAGTAGCTGATGGCATGTAGCGACTTTAAGGGAAAAATCAAAATCAAAAGAGAGAGTGTGGAAAGGTAAAGCTATCCTGAGTGACCAGCTGGGAAGAGAAGCAACGGGGGGTCTCCAGACAAGCATCCTTCTCTGGGTCTCTTCTCCAGTGCCATATGTGGTCCCCCCATACTGATTTTTTCCACAATATCAACATAGTTTTCATCAGGACTCACTTCTTACCAGTTGCTCCTGCCTGTGATGCTGTTGGTGTTGCTGAGAGCACAGTTTCCTGAGGCTGCATGCTGACTTGCTGTTAAGTTTGGGGCATGCATGTTTTTGGGTCCACTAATGTCAACCAGAAGCTTTGACCACAGGGTAGGAAAAGGGAGGGGAAGAAGGGGTGATTCTCACGCTGGTGGCAGTCACTTCCCATGAGAACCCACCATAACAACGTGGTTGGGTTTGCAGGTGCAGGGCTGGGAGGATAACAGCACAAGATCCACAGCGTGGGAACAAGGGGAAAGTGCTGCCCCAGCTCTGGGAAAGGCTGCTGCGGCAGCTTGGGTGACTGGGCGCAGAGCTGCCAGCAGAAAGCCAGCTACAGAGCTTCAGAGAGAGGGCTGTTAGCAATGCAAAAAGCTGAGGCTCTTAAGACACCATGTGACGCATGGCTTAACGTATGATATTGCCTTTGCTTAAAGAACCAGAGCCCAGCGCAGCTCAGGATTTATCAACAGTGAATGTAACTCATTTTGATAGCAGCTGCAGTCTAGTGGTTATCAGACTAATGTAGTTTGTAATAAAACTAACTGCGTTAATGGGCATTAAAGGTCATTAAGGGAAGGAATGGCATGTGCAAAGGAACCCCCTTAGCCTGGGATTGGTACTGAATTGACATCTTCCAGCTCCAGAGGTGCCCGCCACTGCCTATGGGCTGGCTGACCCTGGTTCTTTTTGCTGGGTAGACATTGTCTTCCTGGACACCCAGCTGAGTTTTCACAGGATTCTCACAAAAGTAAAGGGCAGGTTAGTAATGACGCAGGTGAGGGTACTAAAATCTGGCCTGTATAAATGTGTATTTCCCTATGTATTGTAAAATGACTTTTCACACTTTCTGGATCAATTATTTTGCTGGAGATTTTCATATACTGATATGTGACTTTAAAGGATAATTTCCCTGGGTTTCTAGTTCTCATTTTTAATACTCATCTGAGCAAAAGAAAAAAAGACATTTAATGAACTTGAAGATGAAAAGGAAATCATTAGACTGAATGGAATGAAAACACCACCGGAAATTCAATTCAATGTAAATGTAAATGATTTTTTTCCTCAATAGAACTCAAACTTATTCCAGCCTGACGGTATTCTGATTTACCCTTCCCCAGACAATAACAAATTAATCTCACCCTAAACACTTAACAAGCAGCTTTTGTCTCCATTCTTTTGCAGAGGTGGGTTTCCATTGGTTGTTTCAGTTTGGATGTAATTTTCAATCTTGCCTATTGTCTGATGATAAATTTGTGAAATGAAACATGAGTGGTGCATTTGGGAAAACATGCTGCTTTGAAAATATGGGGTAATTCCCACTTCAAACAGAGAGTGGAACTTAAAGGCAGACATGTACCCTCATCTGACAAAGTAATTATCAGTAATAAAAGAGTCTTTTGTTGAGAAAAGTCTGAAGAATACTTACCTGAAACAAACAATAATGGGAGTGTCTGAGCTGCGTCTCTGACACAGAGAGCTGGAGAAGGAGGCAGTGATGGAGCCTCCAGAGCTCTCAAAAAATACAAGGCACCTGCTATGTGGTGCCTGTTACCCATGTCTAATACCGCATTTCTTTTTGCCTGTCTGCCAAACTTGTTGTTACAATGCTGCCTGGAGAAACATCTATGAGACCAACCATCACCAAAGGTAGGTGGTATGATCATGAAAGCCAAGGTGACACTTTGAAAGAGAAAGTATTTCATGGGAGCATGTGCTCCTAGTTAACATTGTAGTTAACTGCATGTCATCTTGTCTGATTTCTAGCAAAGCCATAAACACGTGGTCATACTTCTGTCATGCATATAGGACAAGTAGAAGGGAAACATGTCTTAGAGCTTGGATTTTTCCTCGCTTTTTTTCTTCCTGTCTCTGGACATATCTTAACTTATCATATTTGACATCCTATGGTCTAACATTAATACTATGTATTGCATATTGTCACAATATAGTATACTGACACTGTTATTATCATTTATATCACTAATTTGGATTAATTATCCAATTAATGTTAATTATTAATTTATTATCTGTATTTGCTTAAAATGTACTGCTGTTAGGATTGCTCCAAGAAGCAGCAAAGTGTGCTATGCTCAATGTCAAATGATGGGCTGCTCAGGAGTTTGAGCTTTTAAAAGGCTTTTACCTTTTCCTCTCCCTGGAGTGTTTGTGAGTGCATGTGAAGTAAAGCAAGGAGCGACAGAAAAAGGAGTGTGAAGAATGAGTAAATGGATTACCCCATGGCAAATCAGGTGGTTCTGGTTTTAAATAACTGAAAGCCCGTAACTTTCATAGAGATATGGCCCCACCCTACCAGTGACACTGCCTTGGTAAATTTTCTTAGAGCAACATTACAACAACGGGCAGACCAGGAACACATTTTCTCATGCCTGTCAGTCTCGGCTGCTGCAAACACTCGTAACACCTGCCTGTTTCTTCTCAGCTGTCACGGAGCTGCTTACTCCAGATTTATCTTCCCAGCCTCACCTCTCCATTTATGTGCCTGAAGCCTTAGGAGGATAGGCTAAATAAATGTTTATGCAGCCCTCAGAATTGACTGGTACCCTATGTATCTCTCAGACTTCAGGAACTTTGCTGAGAGAACTTTTCCCATGCACACAGACACTTTGCAAACTGGATATTCACAAAAAGCAATTATTTATTGGCTATTACAATAGACAGCAGACATCAGACAGCTAGGACTAGCAAGCTCCTAGGCTAAATGTTAATACTCTTACCACCCCTGTACAGCACCCTTGAGTCTTTGCTGCACAGCTGTCAATGGGAGTGAAGGGGCATCTTCAGACTCCCTGATTCTCGTCAGTATTTTATACCTCTTCGTGCCAGTGTTTCTCTTCTTGAACTCTTGAGCTGCCAACTGTCTCCACCTCAACTATCTTATCTCTGGCTGCAATCTTACCTTTCTTGGCACACATGGTTCTACTCTAGGTACTTTCGCACAGCTTAACATTTAGGAATTTTCTTAGGAGGCAGCTGTGCCATACCAAAAGTACGCCTTGGATCACAGACAACTGAACCCCTATCAAGAGGATTATACCTTTTCTTATAACCAAAGTTTGCAGAAGAAGTAGTCAGAAGCAGGTGCACTCTGTAAGAAGGGACCAAAACAGTGGCATTTTCCTATGACGTGCTTCAGTGGAGTCATGCTACAGGGAATGAGATGAGCCTCACAGCCTCCTGTCACAGAAAGAAAGTCTGGCATAGGTTTTACCAGCTGCATCTTGTATGCCATTAAGGAATAAGGAATGACGTGACTTCTGAATCTGCATTAGTTATTTGGAACATATAAGTCTTGACTCTTTTCCTAAAATGTCATAGGCCAAAAAGTTACTTTGCCATTGCAAACAAGGCACCAACATTGCTAATTGTAATGTTCATATTCAGTTTAAGTCAAGTGACTTATCGGAATGTTCCAAGTAACAACATTAGTGTAGGACATCATACCAGACCCCCTCTTCACCCATCTTACCACCTCTCTTGCATAGTGACTGCGGCACAGGAGTATATCAATATTAGGGATCGAGGAAATGCTGCCTGCAGCATACACAGTTCTGATTTCACTTAGGCAAGTAATATTTTAATTGAACAGTCAAATGTACTTTTGGTGTACATGGGGGTAAATTATATTAAGATTGTTGTCTATGTGTGCCTATGTGCATCCTCATCCAGAGAACAGGTGGTGTGGGTTGCTTCTTAGGAAGTTTTCTTTTAAAAATTCTGCTTACCAAAGTTTCATTCAGGTTTAATTTATGTAATGTTGGCCTGTGGCATAAACAGTAATCTGTATTAAAAAATGTGTTTGATGTCAGTTTAGAAAACTTTCTCATAAATTTTAATATACATACTCAACTGGCATAGTTTTTACAGCTTTCCTTAATGTTTCTTATTTCATATTAAAGTGAGTAATGAAAAGCAAACTTATACATTGTACCCCTCATAAATTGACCCCTAAAGCTCCACGGAGAGCACAGCTGGTTTTGCCACTTCTTAAGATCTTATAAATAAATTTGATTTCCTGAAATGCTGAAATACTAAAGTCTCTGTTGGACCATTGTGTGACATAGTTCACTCCTATTATGAAGTAGAGGATTTATGGGAATAAAAACATTATCCAGCAATATGACAGATATTAATTTGCATGTGGTAGTCATTTTATTCAGCTCAGACTTCTTCTGGAAGTGCCTTCCCAGGTCTGACCTGTTCCTGTCTTCTTTTAGAAGTGCTTTTATTTTTCAGAAATGTGAAAGAGAACATGAAGCTGCCCAATGCTGCATTAGCCATAGCATTTACTAAGGTGTAATTATGTTACTTGCTTTTATTGTGAATTTGGGATGATTTTACAGTCAAACAAAATCTCATAAACTCTGCTGATTTTTTGCAAAATAGCTGATTTAATCTTTTCACTTAATGAAAGATCCCAGGTGGATTCAGAGGTGCTTTTCTGAAACTATCAAGGACTAGACAGTTTGGGAGCTTGTTATCTGAAAACCCTTTGTCTATCTTGGCTATAGTGTCTTAATTGGTATGAGCAGTGATAAAACAAATGGGAGAGAAGTAATTTGAAGAGCTTGCCATAAGCAAGTGTATTTGAGATGGAAAAACTTGCCTCAAAATAGAAAAGAAAGCACAGGCTTACCCTCAGTAATTTGGAAAAAAATGCCAAATGTCTGTTTTAAGACATGGCTTTACTTGAGACATGAACTATTTTTTATACCATATTTTGATATTCTGTCTTTCCTCATTAGGATGTCATGTCTTTTTCCTGCCTTAATACTTACTCTCTTTTGCATAGAAATTTTTCTCTAAGCAGTAGGATTAAATATACTGCTATGTGTAAATTCTTTAGGAATATAGGAAAAGACTGTCATTTGTCACATTACTCATATGCAAATATAAGAACAGAGCTTTTAAAATTGAACTTCAAAGGAATTGACAATTTCTTGGCTCTTTTTTAACTGCATGTCAACCAAATAAGACTTGTCATATCATGCATTAGTGTAGCCCCTTTATGATAGCCATACTTTATAAATTTCAAAACTATTTCTAACTTTCAATTTTCTACTTTCCGCTTTCTGTTTTCTGATAATTTTTCTCTCCCTCTCTTTAGTGACTACATTCCACCTCCATGGAAGCATGCTGTCTTGTATGTTACAAGTTCAATAGCAACCATCTTTCCCATTGGCTCTGTTTATTTATCCTAGCTCATAAGTTCAAAGTTGTCTCTTGAATGTCTTCTTAATGATTGACTAGTGCCTCGTGCCTTGCAGGAAAGTTTGTCTTTTTGTTTTCCTCCATGGTCTCTCTGACATGTGAAAGAAGACCTCTTTGGTTCAAAGCAGACTTTTCTTTCCTGATTTGGGTCATTTTTTCCTTAAGATCAAGAATATACAGAAGCTGTTTTTGAAATCTGTAGTTATGATAAAAGCTAAAATTCTTGTTGTACTCTTACTGCATTTTAATAAAGGTTCTAAAAAATAACAGATACAGTAGCTTTCTGCAGTCTGCCTGGAAACAAGAATGGTTAAAACAAATCTAGTTTTAGTGACATTAAGCCTTTACTAGAAGCTGCACCTCTGAAGATAAGCCCCAGAACGGTAATGCTGGTGGTGACTAGGATCCCTTGTTCATAGCATGATGCTATAGTGAGACTTAAAATACTTCTGCCACCTCCACAAACATCAGAAAAAGATTCCTGCAGTTTTCAAAAAGTCATTAACCATAACTCATGGCATTTCTCATTCTTGAATTACCACAGCTTTGCATAAACACAATCAGGTATTATTGTCCTTGGGTACAGAATGAAAATCTGAAACCACGTACCTGTCCAAACTCATTGCGGTCAGAATGGCACTGCATGTAAACTGGTTGCATGTGTCCAGGGAGGTAACGATGGTACAAAGAGAGCTGCCAAAAACCCACTCGCCTCCACGTGCCCATTGGTGAATGAGAAAGGGCATGCCAATGATATGAACCAAATCTGCTATAGCCAGATTGCAGATGTAGATATCTGGGATGGTTTTCTTCTGAGTTCTGAAATTAATTGGAAGACATGGAGATGATTACTTGACATAGTTACTGTATTGTTTTCCAAGTATACTATTGATAGAACAGACCTCAAAATGGAACTGCACACAAATAAGTATACCGTCAGAACCACTATTTTAGAGTGTAGGTATTTCAAACTAAACCTTTAGGCTCAACAAAAAGATATTGTTCATAATTTTGCTTTCCAGTGAGGGTGAATGGACTATTTAATTTCTTAACATCAGCACAATTATCCATATTCTCCTTTGAAAACTATAAAGTGTTCAGAATAAACACAGGTCTGATGGACATCGGAACTCTAGAAATATCAGCCTAGCATAAATCGGAGGAGAGATCAGAGCCTTCCTGTGATGCAGTTGACCCAGGGCCGAATCTTGCTTAAAGATGCAGACAGGCGGTTCTCAAGTGCTCAAGGTAAAAAGGGAACAGGTGAAAGAGGAATGATCCTCTGGGAAAAACAAATAGTACACAATCAAATATTTAAAAATAGCGTAATGAAGTTTATACATACATAGGGAACACAACTGAGTTAAAACTCTATGCACAGTCTTCATTTAAGTACTGAGAGTTCGGATTTGCCAGTTTCATAATGTCTATATTGCATAGCTTTTGTGTGATATATATGCTTTCCTAGCTTCCTTGACCAAAATGTAATCCTTATCTTAGTACACCCCCTGATTTAGGCTTAGAGGAATCTTATGCATGCAGTTGAAAGAATTCCTGACTTTAAACTGCCTTATTCTATACAAATCAAGGAAAGAAGCACAAAGCATCTTTGAAAAGCACTGATATTTATAAAATATTTTTAATTACAGGACTTTATTAAAAAGGTCCTTATCCACAGTCTCTATATAGAAATCACCTTACCTAAATTAACTTAAAAATTAGATGTCTAGTCTAAGTTATTTGTCTAGGCTCCCTCTCAGTATCTTGGTTATATACATAGAATGACAAATAAACTGCAAAGTACCAGTTTATTTGTCATTCTTACTGGAAGACACAGAAGAACCTGCAGCTGGGAGAACTCCACCTGACTGCCCACAAACCACATTCAGAAGTCCAAC
Source organism: Fregata magnificens (assembly GCA_013389945.1). Taxonomy (NCBI): domain Eukaryota; kingdom Metazoa; phylum Chordata; class Aves; order Suliformes; family Fregatidae; genus Fregata; species Fregata magnificens. Next base: position 861 of record WAAD01026906.1, on the reverse strand, counting down.
TCTATGACCATCACTTCCTAAAATGACCTGTGTGAGAAGAATTCCTAGTTACATATTTTTCATGTTGCCTTCACTGCATGCTACAAGCTATGAAATAACTATGTTTCCAGAGAAACAAATCTAAGCTAGAGGGAATGAGCCACACAAAAGTATTTTTTTCAAACATTTTTAATAAATTATGAAGTATGATTCACTGTCATCTGGTTATGATGCTGAAACC
>WAAD01026904.1:18380-31365 GCA_013389945.1 Fregata magnificens | reverse complement strand
GCGCCTTTGAGGGAAACTCATTCACTTGAGGAATTTTCATATTTTATCATCTTGTTCAATGTACATTTAACATTCAGTTCTGATAAACTGTAATTAATATGTCATCAGCAATTTCAGTGGATGACTGGATCCATCTGTAAAAATAAAATGCATCTATGCATTTGTGACACTTACTGCCAGGGTTAAGGATAGGTCTGCATCTTCCTGAATGTTGCATTGGTAATAGTGAGCCGTGTAAGCCTTGCTCCATAGTAATCTATAATGTAACTAGAGCCATCGGAAGGTCCAACGATCTACAAGAGAAAAAGAACCAAGACTTTTCAATATGAAGTGAAATATACACTTTGTGCTAATGTCTCAGTTACTGCTAATTTTCCCATCATAAAATTAGTCATGCTTAATTAGTCAAACAGAAACTAGATTTATTTTGAAGTTATGCTGTAGTTTAACTATTTTAGTGAGCACTGCCTCAGAAGGAACATTTCCCTAGGGCTTCTAATCAACCAAATTACACAGCCAGGCACTGGTACTAGGTTAAGCCGATGAGGATTTGAGTCACAAAATCAGGCTAACAAATGAGTGGGCTCCAAACCACTTTTCTTGAACAAAAAAGGGTACGCAGGAGAGAATTAGGTTGATGACAAGTATTTTGAAATACTGCACAGGTAAGGAATGGAGAGAAGGAGAGAAGATCATGGCTTTTTTGTTCTGGAAATGCCAAATTGATGTGGGGTCACCAGGGAGATGAATAAGGAGAGACAGAAAATACTCTCAACTGTATCTGTAAGTGATCTGAGGCAAGATCACTGTGATAGCATAGAAAGGAATTTGAGAATGCATATACTTTAAAAGAAGTATATACAAAGATGTATAGTTTTAAAATATTTTCCTATAAACCCATATAAACAATTTCTATATCTGCAATGCATTTTAAGTTCATCATAGGCAATTTGTAATTCATGCTAAATGGATGCATTGTAGAATAAGACAATTTGGCAATTTCATGATGTCACAGGATGTCATCCCAGCTGGGGATTTAACCATCATGAATCCTACAGTCACAGCCCTCAGGTGATATGGGACTTGGAGGGGAGGAAGAAAAAAAAAAGTGGCAATGTCTTCTCTCCTGCACACTGCATGGACACCCCAGATGATGGGCTCCATCAGTACAAAGCACATGCAAATGCAGAACTTCAGTATTCTGGGAACAGCAGGACATCGCATGCAAAGTCCAACACTGTGTCACATAAAGAGCTCATAGGTTCTGGCAAAGTGAATTTATGGTGTTACAGCTTCCAAGCTATTCGTTATGAGTATTTATANTGTATCCATATTCCACATCAATCTACAAACAGACCTAAAATAAATGCCTTTTTTTCAATACACAAAGGTTAAGGTTAAAATGCTAACAAAGAATTAGTAATCAAATCAAAGCTTTAACAAACGCAGATTTGTATCTTGTTTTGAAAGCCCTGACTTACCTGCATTGAAATAAGTATGAAATCAATTAGGCTACCAATTCCACAAAATCCTACAGTGCAGAACTTTAACAAACCTAAAAAAGGAAAATAAAATTTAACTGTAGCTTTAAGCCAGTCACTATGAATTTCATAGGTTTCTGGTGGCAATCACATCCCAACTCTCTCCCCATCCCGCTATATATATATATATACACACGCACACACCCACCCCCCCAGAAACAGGCCTAAAGTTAGAGATCTTTAATTATCAGGGAAAAAACCAAACCGGATATTCATATTTCTACATCCTGAATACACTTTAACGATTTTAAACATTAACAGTTTATTTTTTTAACAGATAAATATTCTTAAACAAGGAAAGGCAAAAGTTGATAACCAAGTTACTGGAAATTTTCCTTTCTTTGACTGAGGCACAGACAGAAAAAATCCCAACTTGAGCTGCAAAATTTACTTATTAATAGAAAGACACTTTCTACCATCTCATGAGTTGCAGCACATACTGATTTGATTTTCAGAACACGCTACTTTGGAGAACAATCTTTTGTATTTTTGCTGAAATAGAAATTTATTTTGAATATATATATAAACACTTCTTTTTAACTGGTATCCAAAAACGTTATTTTTTGTACGAATAAATGAAAGATTAATAGAAAATGTATGGGAATAGCAACTAACAGATAAATGTTTCATTGGAAGTTGCCATGCAAGGCAGACTTCATTTGGAAAATGCCTTCAGAAGAAGGAGGCTGTCTTAAAATTTTAATTTTTTTTAATATCAGTAGCTTCTTATACAATGAATATAATACTATGAGTACTATATATATTGTAAGTAATACTTCAGCTGAGCTAAGCAAACATCTAGGTTATTTTGAGAATGAGATACTCATTGTGAAGACATTTGTCTCTATACCCAGGCATAGACAGTATGAAGAGAAATGCATATCTGTTGCATTTAAGTCAGTTGTAGGCTATGCTGTCCAGGGAAAACACAGTTCCCTGCTAAAAAGCATATCCTTACTGTGCTTACAGGGGCCAGCACACTTCTGAGGCAAGAAAGAAAACACGTTGATAACATCAGCCAGTGTGGCATCCCAGAGCACCTCTTCCCCATAGCTACAAGTTGTGCTGTGCTGCATAATACCTGCTAGTAAAACCATGCAGCTGTTTTCCAAAGAACAAGCCTGCTCTCAGTCAAACACCTGACGGTCTCCTGACTTCTGCCTCCTCCTTTGCGCTCCCAGCGCAGAAGCAGAATCTCAGAAGCAGCAATGGGTCCTGCATACCACCTCCTCTCTCCCATGCCTTGTTTATGAGGCTGCATATGGAGGAGAGTGGGGGAGTAACTGCATGCACACTGCAGGAAGAACATCCCACCGTCTGGATATAGCTCCCATAGTTGACAAGATGAAACTAGCCTGATTTATAAACTCCAGGGAGAGAGTTTATAATCCCTCCATGGAACAACACAGTAGTCAGAGAGAACAGGGAAAATATACCTAATGACCACAAAGATGAAAGAGTAGTAGCAGGATGGACTTTCAGCTGATTAGAAGAAAAGCCTATGTGCATGTTACAACTGAAGTGGTGACACTTAAACATGCAAAAAAACTAAGTATATCATTGTTCAAAACAACTTGTTCCCAGTGGCTGACGCGCAAGACTTGCAGCGGCCAGACATAGTTAGCCTGGGTATCAGTACTGGCAGTAGCATAATAAAACATAAGGGGAACAGCCAGCTAAAGAAATGCTAGCCTTAGGAAACAACAGTTAAGACGATTAAATAATGTCAAACTCTGGTGAACAGTTTACTTTGTTATTACCTGCATAAAGTGCAGACACCATTTAAGATATTTATTTATGACGCTCCTTATACCATCTCCTCTCAAGTTCTGGGCCTGAACCTCACTGCCAGTTGGCATTTTAGGAACCCAGCAGTTCTCTTAGCATTGCTGGTTCCAGCAGCAGCTCCAGTTTACTTGAGGAACTGGCTGCTCCATTATGTTACTGGATGTGGAAGAGCTGTTTCTGAACCTGGCATATGTTTCTGGAGTGCAGGGTAGAGTGGATTTTTTTCTTTCTCCTCACTTCCCTCCCCACAAGCAGATCACGCTGAGAAAATAAACTGCTCTAAAGCATGGAGGGAAAAAATAGTGCTCTTACACAGTAATAACTTATGGTTTAGTTCATAGTGTGTGGGAGAGGAAGAGGTTGCCTTCCTGATTTCTTCATATTCAATAGCTTGTTTGTATTTGTGCTCTCTTTAAGCAAAAGAGAAGGAAAAAATAAATCAAAGAGCATTTACAGTCTTCATTACACTTGCACAAAATATTTCTATGCTACTACCTTTCTTTACAATTTTTTGCCAAGGTATGGATGACCTAAAAAATCCCCCATCAACCACTGTCAAGGAATCCTATTTATTGATTTTTATTCTTTTTTTCTTTTCTACTCTTACCTATTTGCTTTTGTCTTCTTTACCTTTCAAAAACTTGAAAACTTGGCTTTGCAAAAGTTTAATTTTAAGTCTTTTAACTTTGGTTACTGGCTACAGTATATTCCAGTAGGGTTAACAAGCATGAGCCATAAAGAACTTCTATATAAGAATGGAGGATTTATAAATCTATATTACTACAATATATTACATTACAATATATTACATTACAATATATTACATTACAATACACTTACATTACAATAATTACTGCAAATTATTATTACAAATCCAATGGTATAACAAAAAGGTACACCTTATCGACTGCTTCCAAAAATGTATCTTTTTGTGAAACAGATGGACAGTAAGTGCTAATTATAGAATCTCCGGGAAAAAAAGACACAGATGTTAACACAAGATTATCGAGAAGGACAGATAATGTTATTAAAAATCCAAGGGTTTGCACTTAATGGGCAGAAACTCAAAATTCCTAGCTGAAGTGACAGTAACATGTACAGCTTTTTCCAATTCATTGCTCCATGCTATCTAGACTTAAATTTACTCCATTTGTCCAGCTCAGAAACAAAGCCAATGAAAGTAGTTCTAACATACTAAGGTATTTCCATTATTTAAAAGCCAGTGGCACTATCACCCTGGGAATCTGGTCCTAAAAACACTAACCAGAGGTAGTTCTTATTAAAGGTTCCAGCTTCTGCAGAACTGTTATTAATACTATGAGCTATCTTGAAAGTATGCATTTGCCAGAATAAATTCCATATCCCAAAACACTAGGTTTACTGTAAAGTTTGTCCACTATTTTCCTGGCAAAATCAAGCATCATTTAAGCAGCTGGCACATGAGTCAAAACCACTTCTGTTTCAGTGCCTCACAAAGAATGCTGTGGTAAACATCAATGCAAACCAAACATAAAGCAAAACTATGAATAGCAATAATCATGTTTGCTTATTAGGATTTTATCTGTTGGACAACTATATATCCATTTGCCACCACTCACTCCAACAGAATAGCAGGCTGAGGATAATGCCGGATTTTATCTTACTTGACAATAAAGTAAGGCTTCTAGTTGTAAATATTAAAACTATGACTGTCAGCTTTCATTACTCAAAATAGAAGTATACACATACAACTCCGTCATAACAATAAGCTTTTCCTCAAAGAAAAAATAAGAAATAAACTTACCTAATGCAGGATAGCCTAGATAAAATCTATCTGCTCCCAACCATCCAAGAAATAAGGACAGAGCCACTGCTACTTTGTAGGAGTATCCATTTCTGCCAAAAGAAACAAGTAATGTAGACAATGACTGCAAAATATATTCACTCGTACTTTTGAGAATTAAAGTAGTGACTCATTTGCCTGCTGCTTCAGTTTAAAAAAAACCCAACAGACTTGTTATTTATCTTCAATTAACAGACACAGAATTGATAACCTTAAGCTTTCAAACTGGGTAGGCATCCTCCAAAAAGCAACCTCAGCTGTTGCAACTCAAGTATACTCTTGCAGAATACAGATTATTCTGAAACTAAATCATGATTTCTTGTTAAGAGGGACACAATTCAGTTGCTGATACATTCCCAGTTTTACAGAGCACTTCCTAACAGTTCAGCCCTACTGAGACAACCCTAGAAAACTAAGAGGTGTATGCATGCTGTCTGTAGGCATTAGTCTCACACGCAGCCAAATCGAGAGGAACACGATAGACAGGTGAGATGTCAGCAGAGACAGTAATTGCAATGAGATCCGAAGGACAAATGAACCATGGCCACTGGTTGAAGAAACTGCAGGAAGGATTCAACAAAAAGGGTAAGTCATGTATCCATTTACTACACTCTAAAGGCACAGTCACAAATGAAAAGACCTGTTGACGGCACAAAGATGTACAGTGGTAGAGAGGTACCCTAAAGTTAAGCATCCCATGGTTAGTCATACAAAATATACAGATACAACAGACTTTTTGAGATTTATACTAATTGGCACCATTCTTCCCATCAGCTGGAGTGATACGGCCACCTAACCACCTGTAACTTTCAGTCATTGCTCATGTGAACTTTACACTAATAAGTGAGCTAGAAACATATAGCTATCAATACTAGAACTTGCTGCATCCTTTGCTGCATTGGCAAACAGCTAGCTTCTGAAAAGAAAAGCAAACCCAAATGTAATTAGAACTTAAAAAATATTCAATAATTCACTGTTTTGATACGTGCACTACTATGTGCCAGCAATTACTTAATAAGCCCAAATTAAAATCTTGGTTGACAGTTGAATAAAACATAGAGTTTCACAAAGACAGTAGCTAAGAAAGGTCCAAGCACCTTTACTAAGCACTTTCAATGCCAAATAAAGATCTACCTTTCTGCTTACTATCTAGATTTACTGACTTTAAAACTTAATGGCAACATTAAGGGATAAATCATGACTCTTACCTCAGTATTTGTTACTTAGCACTTATTTGCAACACAGAACATACTGGGCGTTCCTGGAACCTAATGTAATGTAGGACTGTCTTGTTTCCACTGTAAAGAACACTAATGGTTTTATTTAAAAGTTGAGGTAAACTGTTGGAAATTGTTTATCAACTACAAAGTGTCAACAACCCTCCGAGGACACTAAAGCGTAAAAAGAGCTCTTACATAAAAGGTGGGAACACAGTTTAATTTGAGGTGCTCCTGATCAAAACCAGTAATAAACTGAGCACTTGCCTATGCATTGAGATGCTTTTTAAAACAGAACAGTCTGTAACCTAGTCAACATCAAGCTGACGAGCAGAAGAAATCTAGTATGAAGTAGAAGCATGTTAATACTTAACAAGGCTGCATCCACTCTTGCATTTCCTTTGCCTTACTCACTCTTACAGATAAATATATGCACTGAAGACTAAACCAACAAGTAGGAGAATAACACATCCCAGGCACCTAAAGGAATTTCCACAATGGGGTAAAAGATGCAATTTCTTTTCAGTTGCTCTTCTGAACTTTTCTTGCTTCTCAGCCTCATCCAATCTTTATTTTTTTCTGCATACGTTTCTTCCAGCTGCCATGTTAAAAACTTCTTCCAGCTCTCCCACACCAGTTGATAATATACAGGTACTGCTGTAGGTCACAGTGGTTTCTGTGCTCTTTCAGGGTCTTTTAGCACTGCTCAAAGACCTGTCCACACTGAACTTCATTAATTTCACAGACTACCATTTGATGGACTCCTTGCCTGGAATGGCAATACTTAAGCAATGGACATTTCAGGTCTGCAGAATCAGGGCCTGCACATATTAAGCAAAACACATGATAGAGTGCCAATTTGGGGAATTCTAGAATTTGGCAAAAAATATACCCCCAAAACATCAAATTAAAACCAAACCAAAGCAATCCTGACTCCCAGTACTTCTTTGCTGGAGCAACCTTATTAGCACTTACGAGCTTTTCCTTGAACTACTAGGAGCAACCTGAACACATTCACTTATACAAACATACAACATCTCTCCTGGTCTTGCTCTAAAATAACTGGATCCCAGAACTGTTATCTGGACTGTTGTTAAATTACAGATTTGGCTAATGACAACTTGCTGATTTGCTCCTTCCAAAAGCTAGGGATAGAGATTAAGCTGCTGTCCCCATGCTAGGACAATCCTGCTATGGGAAGATGCCTTCTCAAACCAATTTTCTGGTTAAATGATGTGCAGTTGTTTCTGCCAGAAGACAGTTACAGTTTCCATCAAAACTCAGATAAGAGGCTGGAAAAATCTCCAAAAAGCTGTAGGAAGGGCAGGCCTATTGTAATATCAAGCTGGAGATTCCTGCTTAACTAACACTTAGGTAACATTCAAAATGCCTTATAAATGATCAGTGATTAGACCACTTTTAAACAAGTGTACATATGAAGGATGGTAATGTTAATCTTGCTGACATTTTTAACTGGCTTTGGCCCTTTATCAAGGGCATGCTTGCATAACTCTTTCTACGTTCACAGTTGTATTTTACTGGGGTTTTCAGCAAGCCCACAAAGGGTCCTCTTCCCCTTCTGCCATACTAGCAGTCATGGGACTGGAAAAGCCACAGCAAGTTCTTTTGGTAGTGTAACCATTGATTATTTCATCATAAATAATAGTCATGATCAAGTAATAGACATCATAACAAGGAGGACATTTTTCTGCTTACATAGATTTGGGTTTTTAATTAATAAATGTAAAGAAAAACTACATTTAAAAAAAGGTTTCTAGAAAATATATTAAAGCAAAAATACACGTATACAAAAAACTCCAAATGTAAGAATTACTGTCTACTCCAAAGAGGAAGCAATTTTATTAAACTAGTATAGCTCATCTTATTCTCAGTCCCCATCACAGATGGGACTGAAACGCAATTGTTTCTGGACAAAAATGTGACTGAAGTCTAGTTTGCTAGCATTTCAATTTGATTAGATGTAATAATATGTTTTCTTCAATTTGCTGAGCTTTGACTGTTGAGAAGACTAAATACGGAGAAAATATTTATGAAACTAAGAGGCAGAGCTGTACTTCTGAGTTAGGCAAATTATTGAGCAGTAAGTATCACATCAGAGTTATTTGCCCACTAGTGTGATAAGGAATACCCAGCGAGTATTACTGGAGTTTTAATTTCCAAAGATTCCAGTAGGACAAAAGAAAAAGGCTCCTGCATGAATCCCACAAAAAGGAGAAACAAATGGTGCTGACAGGTGTTCGCTGATCATTAGCATTGGCCAGTTGGAACATTTATTGGTATCCAGAGCTCTCCATTGCTCACAATGTGCTTTAGAAAAACGAGGTCCATCATTTTCACGTCTCAGAAACAGGCTCTTAAAAGACACAGAGGACTTGACTAAATACAAAGGTTGTTTAAAAATAGAGAACAGTTCCTCTAAAAGAGATTTTTTTGAGGAACTGGAAAGAGTCTTAAACTCCCCCAATATTCATGCATACTACAACTTAAGCTGCAGCTACAGGCACACTTTAAACTGGCACGAACCAGTACTGCCACTGAACAGAGCAGCCCAGTCCAGCCCTCCTTTCTCCACTCTCTCTTATCCTTGAGTTGCCCTCATCCTTGTGCTGGCACAAGCACTTGAAGCAACTGTACTGTGACTCAAACTGGGGAACTGATCCAAGTTAGTTCAAACCCAGATCAGTTCCCTGATTCAGTATACAGGGGTATGTCGGGGAAAGGGATGGAGACGTGTCCCCAGACAGCTCCTTTCAGCAGCTGTGTGGATTTTAAGCATATGTGAAATCCGGCCTTAGCATCTGGGGCAAATTTTTGCCAGGGTAAAGTATGAAGTAAAGCAAAGGTAAAATACTAAGGTAAAGCAAAAACACAAACATAACTAAACAAAGAAAAATGTGTCCACGGCTGAGACAGATTTACTTATAAACATGCACGTTGTATCCTTATACTACTTACAGTGTTTATTAGAGGATTAAGTACTGGGCAACATGTGTACAATTCTACCTTACTTCTCTTTTTCCTTCTGTCAACACATCATACTATTTTAGAAAAACTTCAACATGAAGACAAATTATTACAAAACACAATAGTGTACTTACACATTGCGGCATGCAATAGGCTTGTAAAATCCAACTTCATGTCCCGTAAAGACTTTTTCTATGCCAAGGTGATCTTTGCAAGTAATATTTGGCGCTGGCAGACATTGAACTGAGGACAAAAAAAAAAATTTGAAATTAAGCAGTAACCGATTGGGTACTGTAGTGTTTTTCTGACAAGACACAAGTGAAATATACAAATGAAGTTAGACTGTGCAACAGTCTTGATACACAGCACAGTACACACAGACTTTTTTTTTTAAGCCAGTCCTATGACTAACTTGTCTTTTTACATGATACATACTAAGCAAAATATACAAACCTAATTGCTGCCTTAATTCTGTTGTAATTTCCGTTTTGGCTCCATTATGAGTCAATTTCATCATGAGAACAATCAAATATTGGAACACGTTGCCCAGAGATGTGGTGCCATCACCATCCTTGGAGGTTTTCAAGATCTGACTGCACAAAGCCCTGAGCAACCTGGTCTGAATTCAGTGCCAACTCTGCTTTGAGCAGGAGGTTGTACTGAGGTCTCTTTCAACCCAAATTATTCTATTATTCTAAGCTAAGGCTTGACTCTTAAAAGAACCAAAGTGGAAATCACGGCAGAAAGTGACATCTGCTAAAAGTTTGCAATGTATTATCAGAATATTAGTCACTCTCCAATGTTGAAGTCTGTTGTTCTAAAGGGAAAAATCCCAGTCCTTTACCCACTTTCTATCAGTTTTCCATATCTGTGAGTCCTGTTGGTTGGTTCCAACAAAACAGCAAGCCAGGTTCAACATTTCTTTCCAGATTTTCCAATAATACCTACAGGCAAGAAGACTAGAATTGTGATTTTTTTTTTTAATATCTATCCCTATTGCACAGGGACCAAAAAAAAAGAAAAAAAATTAATTTCAGGCTGTCAGTATCAGTAACAGCCAAAATATATGAGCTATGTCTGGACTTAACTGCTATAAAGTCCTACATGGATGTTACTCATCAATATGCCTAATCTAAGGCAATTACAAAAAAACCCCTACGTTCTTTTTTTAAAAAAAATGAAGCAAAGAAAACAGTGCTTTCTTTTACTTAGAAGAAACCCACAGCAGTTTACATATATTGATATAGGAAAGGACACAGCTTTCCTGCCAATGTCATGCCAGTAAGGCTTGAAATCTGCTACTCAATGAGACTACTTGGATGCTTTGAATTAAACCCCTATTTGTTTGGGTGACAGATCCCAGAAAGATGTTCAGAAACGGTGGTGCTTCAAGCATGATCCAGAAGATTAATTTTTATTACTTAGATAATACTGAAACAGGAAGCAACTCAAATACTGTGGGGACAATCTAAAAACTGCTATGTATGAAAAATACTCTATATGGACACAGAAAACACCATTAATTAATTCAGCAAACTTTCCCCACTCTGAAGCTTATCTCCTGTTCAAATGTATAGTGTATTAAATACAATCACATGGTAACTGGTTAGACAACTAACAATTTGAGTTGTGATCAATCTCAAACTACAGAATATTCTTGCTGCTCAGTGACTGGACGTTTATAATCAGGGACATGATGTCAAAGATGATATAAAGGACTGAATAACTTAAAAAAGGATCCATTTTGGATAGTACTTTCATCCAGTCTCTGAAGTATTTAGAAAACCTTCACTATCCTTGAGCATCCCAGTGAAGAAAATTATTCAGCATTTATGGAAAACAAAATATGAAAGACAACAAGCATACACGTGTATTTTAAACCTGAGTGCACATAAAGCAAAACTGTTGTGCTATTAACTAACACAGAGACTATTTATTTCAATGCCTGAGAACATCAGAAAAGATAAACATATATAGTAAACCAAGTGATCAATTTAAGCATTTTTCTGTTGTACTCCAAAATACATCAGAACTTAAAATCCAAATAAATGTAAGTGCTTTCAAAACAGAGCCTCATGGCACCAAAAACTCCTGATGATGGAAGGCACCATGCTTCCTTTAAAAAAAAATTTTAAAACCAGAAGATTTTGAAGGCTGTTCTTTCACGTGTCAATTCTTCTAATAAGTATATGCAAAATCAGTATGGCAGGAATGGTTTGTTTTAATCACAGTAGTGCAGGACAGAGCCTAGAGGATGTAACATACATTGAAGGGATTTACCAGAAACCTCACTTACAAATGTACCAATCAGAGACAATGTATTTATTCATTTTTGTAAAGCATCCAATCCACACAAATGTTTTAGGCTTTCATACTAATGATATTACTAATCTCATGTTTTGTAAAGCTCATATAGCAGATACACAAATGCATAAATTGAACACTTCCTTGGAAAATGTAACTACTGTCAATATAAGTTATAACTTAGAAATCCTTACCATATGCTGTATGATTTGTACAATTCATTGGTTCTTGTGTACTATTATCTATTTTAGGCTCATCGCACATATATGTTCAGGTAATTGAGGAAAACATTTTTCATATGAAACACTACAACAGGTTTAACAGTAATTTATTCCACACTCTTTAAACCCTGCAGATTTAAGATGTACCTTGATGTTAGTTTTCCTTCCTACCCATCCCCCAAAATAGGAACAGCACATTACCATACAGCAAATCTGCTAATCCAATTTAATACACCAATATATCGCATAAGCTCCACGTTTAATTAGAGCTGCAGTCAGCACTACCTAAAGGAATGACAATATTTATCAGTCATGGCCTCTGTATTTGAAGGCAACAAGGTAGCACGCCTAATCTAGTCTTCTTCCCTTATTTCAGTATCAAGAGTACCTTTCAACTGAGGCATTTGGTTGAGAAGATTAAATCTACAGTAACATACAAAATTCAAAGAACACCTAAAAATGAACATCTGAAATGCCAGGAATTTGGACTAGAAAAAACCTGAGCAGGAACTTATTTCCAGAGGTCTGAACTCCCACGGCCAAGCAGGAGATGAAGTTAACTTTTCCAAGATTTGCTTTCCTGACACTTTTGATCTGCAGCTACATCAATAACTGTCAGCTACCATCAACAAACATTTTCTGGGGAAGGCCTGACGTGCCTTTGGAGAGTCAGGAGCCTCACAGCTGGAGTCTCTGACACCTGCACCCTGCTCCTTTGGACTGTAGAGGAAGACTCAACATTTTGCAAAGCCACCGCGTCTCACTCTAGTGTCCTGCAAAAAATAAGAAGGTGGAGGGGTGGGGGAGAGGGGTCCCTCATCCCATCGCATTTTCTCTTTGAAAATCAGAGACACCCCAAACCTGCACACAGGCATACACTGTACCACCCCCAGAATAAACCTACGCCGCTGCAGACATGCCCTCTCCTGCTCCTTCCAGCTGAGACTCCCTCGCGGCTCCTGACCTGAAGCTTTCTCTGACACCTGAGGGGGTCTCCCGCCCTGTCAGGCACCTCTCGCCCTCCACCTCCCCTGCACCCGAGGCGGCTGGGCAAGCGGCCCCCGCTCAGGCAAACCGGGCCCGGGGCGAGGCGCCGCCGGCCCCTCC
>WAAD01026904.1:3366-15022 GCA_013389945.1 Fregata magnificens | reverse complement strand
CGGGCGGCTCGCGGCCGGCCGGCGTGCCCCTGAGGGCAGGCCTCGCTGCCCTCGACGCCGCGGGAGCTGGCAGGTGGGGTTTTAGGGAGGGGAGCGCCTCTCCTGGCAGGTAGAGTCAGCTTGTTGTGAGGGCTCCTCTGGAGTAGTTCAATTCCTTCAGACACGGAGGCTCTGCCCGGCGCTAGCGCTTGGTTGTGGCATAGATCCTCGGGAGAAGAGTTTCCTACCACCTTGCTTCCTCAGTGCCTGACCCCTGTCTCGATGCGAACCCCGCCGTGGTCAGGATACCGGCCTGGACTTGGCCAGAGACTCTCAGCTCGAAGCCCTTTAGGTTTCACACACTGGGGGCCTCTGTGGCTCCCTGACGCCCCTGTAAAGGCTGGGGAGAGCTGCATGCTTCCTGATGGTGGATGAAGGCGCTCCGGGACCCGGGAGTCATCTTAGTGCTGTGGTGTTGTGCAAACAGTTTTCATTGCTTGGAGAGACTTGTGTAGTGACGAGGAGAGGAGGCGCTAGGGAAGTAACACGCTGTTTGCAACTCTTTCTGTCAGTGCCTGTCTATTTGGAGATTCTTAACAAAGCAGGTTTTTTTTCTTTATTTAGGCGTTGATTAATAAGAAAACAGTTCTTTTGCTTTCTTTGTAAATTTTTGAAGCTTAGAAATTCAGTATGGTTCCAGGTCTAGTGATTTGTTAATCATGTACACTGTCATCATAGTACTTCTAAGATTTATTGGTGAATTTCAGTAGAATATGACAATATTTAGATCTCAGAAACATGTTTTCCTCAAGCTTTGTGAGAATAGGTTTCTGAGACCACGTTATTGCTCCATGGAGAATAGCTTCAGTGTGAGCTCACCCTTCTATTAGACATCAGAGAAGCCACACCAGCACTTCCCTGGAGGCTGAAGTCTGCAGGAATTCAGGTTCTGCTTGTTAAAAGTTAGCATGCCTTGAGAGTGACTAAGGCTGCTCTTGATCTGCATGGACACTGGTAATCACAGATGCAGGGTGGCTTTTTTTTGCTTTCCTCATCTTGTGGTCACTAATTGTGTGTAACAACAGGACACACTCAGTTTGCCCATGGAGTAGTTTTTTGATATTTAACAATATTTAGCTTTGACCCGCTTCACCCTGGAGATGTGTGGCCTATTTGTGTTTAGGTTCTCACAGCGCTGTTCAGTTGTTTCCTTCTTTCAAGTGCCTGGAGCAGTCAGCACGTGCTCTATAGCACTTTTTATAAATACTGCAGCATTACACAGAACAGCAGGTTTTGGTGGTTTAATCTGAAAGGTGTGTACATGCTAAGCTTGGTTGGACTGAATTCTTCTGTGTATTACCAGGATGGAAAACTGAGCATAACGTGTAGGACAGCAAAATATGTGTTAGAATAGTGTTATTTTTTCACAGTACATAGTCGCTCGATGGCGTGTAAACTATAAAATTTTTTAATATCTGAAGTTACAGGTGATGCCGTGTTGGGACAATTTAGGATTAAGATCACAATAACAAATGCTGTTTTCCCTTTCTTTTGCCTTTATCAAATTTTAAACTGTTTGGGCTGAAATTTTCCAAGTCAGAGATCTCTCTGATGAAGAAGATGACCTGCGCTGTATCAGTCATTCCTGATAACAGGGCCAGGAAAAATTACAACCGCATTAGTGCAGAAAGGTGACTTTGGATTCGGAGGTACCCTTGGCTGTTCCCGTGGCAGGCTGCTCAGATTGACCATGCTAGAAGCTTTTGAAAAACAGCAGCAGTTAGCACTTTTGCATTAAGGACTCGCGGTGTTTCATGTCCCAAAAGGTTACACCCACGCTGACAGGGGAGAGCCTCTCATGAGCAGGACTTTCCCTGCAGGTGCGTCTCTTGGAAGGACACAGGTTGTTGGAGGACAAGTTGAAGGACGTAGGGCAGAAGCAGTTGTAGTTGTTAGGTGGGTGGAGAGAAATGGGAAGAATTTCTGCTGGCTAAACTGTGTCCTTCTTCAGACCCCAGCAGGAAAACCCTTATTTTTGTCTTTCAGCAGACCTTCACCGAGGCCAGGTGTTTGTCAAGGCCACTGCCAGGGGTGTCGTGTTCCCCTCTGGCTCTGGGGTGTGCCAGGGTTGAGCACCCCGTGTCTTCGTGCAAGTGGCAGGCGTCTGGCAGGGGTGTGATGGCAATGGAAGACTTAAACCTTTCAGCTCTTCTGATGACCTCTGCTGGCATCAGCATGGGGGAATTCCTTTTTTCTTAGTCTGCTTTTGAAGAAGATCCAAGTCTTAGGATTTCATACAAAACCTTATGAAACTTTCCCGCTCCCTATGATCCGTTGAGTTCAGCTCTCAAAAGTGAAGACAGTAAAAACCCAGATGCATGCTGTGCTAGAGTGTGGTTTTTTTTCTAGTGTTAGAAAACACTAAACTTTCTGAAATTCATTATCTTCTCAATGATTTTACAATTATATTGGGAGTTGTGATGTAAATTTTGAACTGAGGTTTGCAGTTTTATCTACCAATGAGATAAGTAAGTGCCTGCAGAAATTGGAGAATGGAGCTAAGGAAGTTGAATGCAGAGTGGGTGAACTGATTTTAACAAGACAAACTGTAGCATTTTGGATCACTCTTCAAAATTATCATCTAGGAATGGACCTCCTAATTTAGCAACTGTCTGTTGACACCTTGTTTGGACTTAGCATCAGTGTTTGGAAATCATTTAAGGGTAAGCTGTTTGGGTCCCCAAACGTAAACAGCTCAATAGTATATGGAGTTGTGTGTTTCTCTGGTGCCCAAAAGCCAGTCTTAGAGACCTGTCCTCAGTGATACATTACTTGAAAACTCTAAATCAGTTTATATTTTCAGGGATCCCCTCGTACCAGAAAGAGCTGTTTACTTTAAAATATAACGCGCTTTCCACCCCCCACCCCCCCTTTTTATGAAAGAAAGGAGAATAAAGAAATACTGAGGGTGGTTTTAACATATTGCACAACAAAAATCATTAAAAGCATTGCAAGCTGGCTGGAGGCCTGCTTTGATCACGAGGAATCCCAAAGTGCTGTATAAACTTGAACTGTTACACGAACTGTACCTGAGGTCTGCTTTGGCGTCCACCGACGCAGAGTGGTCTGCAATGGCTCTTAGCAACGCTTTGGAGCAGCTCAAGCAGGAAGCTGAAACTTTCTTTAATGTCTTTTTTTCTCCCCTCTTTTGCACCTCCTTCTCCAGGGGACTTCTGCCTAGATGGAGCCTAGATCTCTTACCTACATTTTTCTGCTTAAATTTTTCTTTCTTGGATCTGTACCCATCATCATAATTGCTATTGTTACACCCGCTGTAATGGAAAAAAGATTAATTTTGAAGACTGTCAGCACGGCACTTTGAGGCTATTTTTGAATGATGCCGGCTATTTCTCATGATGCAGTTTGCCAGTGCAGCTGAGCTGCTGCAACCGCTTGCTGCTGCAAGGTGTGGTCCAGCTTACCCACCACTTCTCGGCCCCCTCCTGTGTGCCAGCGCTGGCAGTTGAGAAGTAACAGGGCAAAAACCTCACCCTACCAAAATGTGAAGGATTTTCCTGCATGTTTAGCTGCCTGTTGCAGCTCACTATGGGATCAGATGAATGAGTGCAAGCGCAGATGGAAAGGGAAGAACAAAATGCATGAAAGAGGGCTGGAGAGCTGGACCAGCCTCTTGGCTTCAGCTATTATATGGGCATGGTGTTGTCAAGTCAGCATTATTTCCTGCCATGCTGGGTTTCTTTTCTGGGTTTAATCTTTTCTTCACCCTACCTCTGGTTTAAAGGTGTTTCAAGCCACTTTTCCTCATAGGAGTTATTTTGCATCCCCTTCTGATGTTGGTTCTCTTGCTTTAAGGTTTTTATTTTTCTCTTTTAACTGCTGATGTGAGGCAGAAAAACAGACAAGGGAAGTGAATGGAGGGAAGTTAAATTGGGAAGAAAGAACAAATTTCCATATTCTTTGTTCTGTTTTGTTAAGATTCATGCAATATTTTTAGTCAAGGAAGGTAAGTTTTGTCTTTTTGGTTTAGATGAAGACTCAAGAATGTATAAGGAAATGGTATTTTCATCTGTTCTTCAGAATCAGATCTCAGCACAGAATCAAAGGCTGCTGTGCTCTTAGAAGTGTTTTATTTCGAATGGAAAAGAAAATAAAGCTGCAGCACTTAGAAAAGTTCAGATGCATTCCTGAAAATCTTTCAGGGGTTGTATGGGTTTGCTGCTTCAACTTTTGGTATGAGTTTGATTTAAAATGACCTTCTAAATCTGTTAATAGTCTTGCAAAGCAACTCATTTTGCTTGGCCCTGGGTGGAAACCATGCAAACCCACTGAGTTCTGCAGGAATTCCTCCAGGAGCCAAAGCTCCTCAGATACAGTAAAGGGTGCATAAATCTGAAATTGTGGTTTGTGACACACCTCCGCTTTTTTTTTTTTTTTAAATTAGGTAAATCAGCTTAATCTGACTCTTCAGGAGAAGAGAAGCTTTTCATGTGCATACTTAATATTTTGTTAAATATAACAGTGTCCTCCCAGAACTCAAGATGTTTTCAGTGTGAGGATAGACAGTGTCAGAGGCAGAGCTGAAAGGATCAGAGGTCCTGCTGGGAGAGAGCCCCTGGGATGTGCTTGCCCTGGTGTTACATTCAGATGCATATGACCCTTTCTGCTCTCGAATTGCAAGATTAAAAAAGCAAATACAGAGGTTTTTTTTTAATGTATATGGCTATTTCTGTTCCAAAATAATTCCAAATATATTATTCTGAAATTACACAGTTATATACTGGGTAGAGTTAAAATTATGTAAATTGTGCTATTAAATGGCTGACTTCTTTCAGAGGAGCTTGTGCTAAGTGAAGAAATCTTGTTTCTCATGTATGTTTTGGTATAACTGCCTTGATAGATTTCAGGATGACAGGCTCCGCATCAACATAATAACATGCAAGTAAGGGTACAAATTTGTCATTGCTGCTAATTGCAAGTCTGTTGTTTTTATACTGCCATCTAGGCCTCAGCCCCAGTTGGAGACCTGTTCTATTTGGCACTGTAGAGGAGCATGATAAAGGATATTCTGCTCTGTAAAAGCTTGTCATGTACACAGAAAAGAGAAAGGCAAGCTCACATAGGAGAAGAGAACAGGCTTCTTTGACCTGTTCAGCACGAGGGCAGCGATTAGAACTGACTTCCCGTAGGAATGTGTTGGAATAGGGATTGATTTGGCCAATTTTGGGCCTTAATGCTATCCTGTCTTGTGAGTGGAGGGAACCTCATTGTTTTATGAGGAGATGCAAGGTTTCATCTATATTGCCATACAGCAGGGCTGAGCTATCCTGATAAGAATACTGTCTACAAATAATTAATTGGGTAGAAAGTATCTTCTAAATAATAGGAAGATTTTTAACTGTATGTATATTTGAAAAGATCACAACTTTAATGTCCATATTCAAAATAATTTGGTAGAATATAGCTGTCTCTCAGTTTTCTTGGCCAGTGTTTGTTTTTATAACCTGCATTTTTACTCATATTTGAAAGAGTTGTTCATATTCCTTCCTGTGTGTGAAAGAAAAAGCACACAGAACAAGGAAAGATTTTTGGATGTGCTGAGACTGCAGTGCAACTAGCTATATTGAGAGCTTTGTTGAATACTTGGGGTAAACAACAGGGGGTAGTAGTATTTTTCTATTAACTTTGTTATAGTTAGCTTAGTATTTTATTATTGCATTTATTGACTGTGTATCTGTTAGCATTCTGCTTGGATATATAAATTATTAATTTTATTTTTTTTTTAAACCTCATCTAGGTTATTCTGGGTAATTCCAAAAATACCCTTCAACATGCCTGAAAATCCTGCTGCAGGTATGTGGTCTGAAAGTGATTACTTTTGTTAAGCAGTGAGAAATGAAGCTCTGTTCCTAACGTACTACTTTGTGGTGCAGATAAACAGCAGGTGCTGCAGATCCTTGATCGTCTGCAAGCAAAACTGCGTGAGAAAAGAGATTTCCAACATAATGAAAACCTGACTGTTTTGCGTAACACGCTCAAGAGCCCTTTGTTTAACCAGGTATTGACCCTCCAGCAATCCATCAAGCAACTGAAGGAACAAGTGAGTGTAAAATTACGGTTGTTGGTGTGATGATAACTGTAGTGAACTTGGAACTTAAAACAGGATATGTAGGTGTGTGTTAATGAGGGCACTCATTAATAAGCTGTGACTTGGTGTGAGTGAATGTTGGGCTTTTTTTTTTTTTTTTTGTTGGTCAAGCTAATATCTACAGAGTCACTACTGAAATGAGAAGTGATATTGCAACAAACAGGTCATGGGCAACGTGCTTTGAAAGGGATGCAGAAGAGGCAGGCACTGAGAACCACATCAGTTGGAGAAAAGCACCTGCAAAAGACATCAGCTCTAGTACTTTGAGTTCTGAACACAGTTGGAACCGGGATCCTTTGTTTTTCACAGAAGCTAAATACTGTTTATCAGCTAACTGGCGGCATCTTTTCTCCTTAAAAGACATCATCACTTAGTTCCTGTGGACTTGTATGAGAACGGTTAACCTGTTTTGGGAAATATAATCTAGAAAACCAGCCCTGAAGATTTGCAGAGCTCTGATGCAGATGTACCCAAGCTAGCTTTAAAATGACTTCGCTCCAGCAGTGGAAGGAACTTGTGTGGATTGGTGTATAACACCAGCTGACACTTAGATCTTGTGGACATGTGTATCCATGACACATCTGCATGAACAGGTCTCACCATGCAGTTAGAGTCAGGCATGCAAACTTAAAATCAGGGACTAACTTGGCATACCCTAAGCAGCAGTGATCCCTGTCTCTGCTGTTACTGCACCTGCCCAGCTGCAGATATAGAGGGTGGGTGTCAGGGGGACGAGGGCACCTTGCTGTTGTTGCCAAATGTATTGCAAGTGTTCCTGCCTGGGTGGCATGGTAGGGGTTGTGCCATTCATTCTCCCTTCTTCCCATGTTCTCAAATGTGCTGTATCTGCTCCTGTTCCTTCCTTCCAAAGCTTGGATGCATGTCTGCAAGCTATTAAAAATGTATGAAAATGCAAATATATCTAAGATCATGCTTTGTGACTGTGGCATAATGGATTTTATATCCAGAATGTCCAGAATCATCATCTCTAGAAAATTTTGTTTTTCTTGAAATTCTTTTTAAGCATGTCCCTCATGAGCAGTTTCATTCAGGATGGTGTTTTTCAGTTTACTGTGTCGCACTGGGAATATTTCTACTTTTCTTCATTATCTGTCAGGATTAGACATTGTACTGTAAGTTCTATCAATGATAACATGTTCAATGGTAGTACTCTAGGCTCTCTCTGGGGAGGAGATAATACAGACCAGGCCTTTGGCTCCTGAGTGACTGAGTGACTCTTAAAAAATTTGGATTCTTGTGCCAAAATTGTCTAGGTTTGCCTGACAGTTGCAACAGTGCTTGAGTGTCTCTTTAATGTTGTTGCTTTTGCATGTGTTGTTTCTGGAATATCAGGGTGAAAAGAGGATAATGGGCACGGGCAGGGAAGCAGAATGAAAGAAATGGAGAAAATGAGTGGAGTAGAAACACAGCTGAAACATTCAGGGAACTTTTCCATCCGAAAAACAGTTTAAACTTGACGTGGTAGCTTGGTTATAGCTTATACATTAACATTGCCTAATTTATACAGGTAAGTGTATTTGTGTGAATAGGCATATATGAACATATGTGTGCTTATTTCTTTGGTAGTCTTCTCACAAGATGATATATGTGGAAATCTCTTATTTTTAATAGTTTTCCTACATTTTTGTTCATTTTCAACAGCTCAGTTATATGCCTCCTGACCGTTCAGTAGATTTTGATTTTACTAAGAGAGGGCTACTATTGTTTGCTGACAAATCAGTTGCTGCTGGGAGCGTGTATACGCCTTGCAGTTCACCTGCACCCAAAGCATCTACCTTCACTCCAGACCTGGGAGTTAATGAATTTAACGCAATCATCCAACAGATGGCAAAGGTAAGGCTCTCGGGTTTAGTGAACCAAACTTATTTTCCTTTAATGTCAAATTTTTTCTTCCAGACCTTTGGAGTACATTTTCAAACGTGCTCTTTTGTTGTCTTATCTGGGAGTGTGGTGCCTCCTAGCCAGTAAGAAAGTAGAAGTGCTGAGCATAACTTTTCCCTTTGAAAGATAATGTCATCAATGGAAAGCGGTTTGGTGGTGGTGGTTTTTTTTTTTTTTTTCCTTTGCCAATTTTTTTGTCTTACTTTCTACCAAACACACCAATGTAGAAAAGAAATTTCAGTTGCCAGAAAACTTTTTTGGTGTTTGGTGACACTTAATTGAAAATGGACATTTTCTGCAGGAACTTGTTTTGATGGAGACACTTGTTTTATCGAGTACATTTTAAATTGGAAATGTACCAACTTTGTTAATATATGAACAGTGCAAATGATTAAAAGAACTGGCATGCAATATTTTATTTAACTCTTCATTTAGTATGTCGTAACTTTGCCAGACAGATGCTGATTTCATTAACATGTGATACAGCATGTACCAGATGCTTATGAAAGTTGTACAGGTGCAGACATCCACCCATGTGGGATTGGCATTTATACCACAAATGCATTGTTCTGTGTTACTTTGAACCATTAATTTAATTGGTTAGTCATGCCTTTCTATATTAAGTAACTGTTGCTAATTGACTACCTTAATGTAGCTGTAATGTTTTGAGCATAACTCTTCTCATTAGTGTGTCATTAACTCATCAGATAAAAGATTTAGCAGTAAAGACTGCACATTATTTTGGATAAATCAGCTGTGATAGCAGTGCATTCTCTAAGTAATATTTCCCAGTAAACAACCTCAGAAGTCTTGTATTAGAACTGAAAAGCAGGCAGTTGCGAAAGCAAACTTTTTTAGCATTAAGTGTGAAGTTGCAGGGAGGGGAAGGAAATTATTTAAAGGCTGCAATCTTTTGAACGCACGCCTAAAAATCAGCATTAAAAGCAAGGGGAGCCAAAAGACAAGTAATTTAGTTTAGCTATGCAGCATTTCCAGAAATCCCAAATATATTGCTCTAGACAGCACTTCGTTCATAGTTTTCATCCAGTTTGGAATTCATCTCATAATGTGAATGAAGTGTGAAAGCAGCTCTTAAATTCCCTGAGGTTTCAGAACCTCAGAGTGCTTGCATATCCAATAGTCTGCTATATTAAAAATAATAAATGGAGGAGCTTTTATAGAAATAACATATTCAGTATTTTGCCTTTGTTTAGTCTTAGGAGGAGAATAATTCTCCGGGTGTTCATAAATTTTAAACTAGCTCATTCTACTGCATTAAAAATTAGTAAATCAATTTTTCCTGTTTTATTAGGGAAGACAAATAGAATCAATAAAGATTGAAAAGCCTTCTGTTGGAGGTCTTGGATTTAGTGTGGTTGCCCTTAAAAATCACAGCTTGGGAGAAGTTGGTATCTTTGTCAAGGAAGTCCAGCCAGGAAGCATAGCTGACAGGTGAGATCTTTATAATTGTATTGGAAAATTGCAGTATTTCCATGAAGGGAAAAGTCATGACTTTCACGTTGAAAACTCTATCAGGCTAGCATGTTTGTCTGGGTTATCTGGTGGGATATTTTGTTGGTGGTATCTTGAATTCTGGCTTTTCAACTAAATGGACTTACGTTTTGAGGATCAGATTTTCAGATGAGTTTTAAATATCCAAGCCATTCGTAAATGGAATTTCCAGAAATCATGACTCACTTGAGAGAATCTTGAGTACTGATTGAAAAACAAAAGAAAACTCAGAAAAGAATACAAGGAAAAAAAAAATTAGCCTCTGTTTGAATTTTTATGCATTGTGTCCCTGAAAGATTTTTATTTTTCTTTTCCCCCTTGTTTCTTTATTTATGTGCCTATGACAATGCCCTATTTATAGTTGGTTTTACTGTTTGTTTCCTGTGTAAATTTAGATCCAGTCCTCCCGACAGATCCCTGCACAGATGTCATCATAGAATCAAGGCTTCAGGCAGTTTCTTCCCGTATTGTCTGTGGGTTTTCACCCAACAACAAAAGACAGAGCAATCCTTTAAAAATAAAATGTGATTGTAAAACCACAAGAGTTGGCATGAGACAAATGCAGTGCTTGGAATTATGTTTCAAGAAAATGTGTCTAGATTTCAAGTCATTGGTGTCACTTTTTAAATAACACATGTCAGGAAGTGCCAACACAGGATGACAAAAAGAGTGGGGAGAGGTTGGAATGATAATGGCTATGGGCCCACAGAGAACACACCAGAGAACACTTAAAGAAAAGCATATTAGGCTCTTTCAAAGTGGAGACAGATGGACTGATCCGGATGTCAAAGGAGGGTGAATATCTCACTTTAGGATTTGATGACCTGCTGCTCACTTTCTTTGATGAGAGAATCTAAAATATGGTTAGTGCTTGAAGAAGGTGATTTCTGGGAAACATCTTAAACATTGCATGATAAAAAGGAAGTTTAAAGTGCTTTAGTTAAGATGTGCAGTTATATTGTTTCAGAGTTTATAAATTTTCCCAGCATGCTTCCCATTTTGCTTCTGAGACAAGATCTCCTGGAGACTTTTTTTGGATTCCTACAGAGCTTTGAAGGCAGTGTCTGTCTATGTAACAGTTTGGTCTCGTGCTCAGAATGAATATTTAACAAAGGAGATGAGTGATGGTTTCTCTCTTGTCACAAATCTAAATTCATCACTAGGGTGAATTAACTGTGAAATTTATGTTACCTTAAGGTATAAGTTGAACTGTGTATTGCTCGAAGTTTGATGTCTGAAGTTTGATACTGTAAATTTTGAGTAAAATATAAATATGCAGCTCATTGATTTTTAGATTAGATAATGATACAAAACAATATAATAGCCTGAGTTGTGGGTAATTGGACATAGTATCATGTAGTACTAAACGTAATGAAGAATAGTTCCTAGTTCATTGTATAACTACAAAAATATTTTTTTCTGCCCTGTAATTCAATATCATCAAGAAAGGATGAGGGAATTTCATTGAATTTTGAATAGAAGCAAAGGAAAAAATTGAGCAAATTTCTGTACCATGATAAAGTTGGAACAAAATATGGCTGGGCGGTTCAGTACAGTGGGGATTGCATGTAGTTTGTATGTTGGTGAAGACAGTCTAATAAGCAGATTTTTTTAGTATATAAATATTTAACCTTGCAAAACTGTATATTTTGCATGTTCATATTTAAATTGCACAAGCCTGTTGTGAAGTCACTATGTGGCATTTTAAAATTTCTTTTAATGTTTTGTTAAGGGATCAAAGACTAAGGGAAAATGACCACATACTGGCCATTAATTGCACCCCATTGGATCAGAACATTTCCCATCAGCACGCTATTNTGCTCAAAACAAAAAGCCTTGTCTTTGTTTTAAAAACAAACAAAAAATATCTGTTAAAGAACCTCTCAATCCCTGTTTATTTATCAGGGTTTTTTTAATCTGCAAATTTCATTGATTGTGAACCCTTTTGTTTTCTTGAATAAGGAGAGATTGTCACTGGGACATGTAATAAGCTAGGGCTGAACTTCCATCTGTGTTCAAACCATATGGTCCAGGTGGCTTCGCTGAATTTGGTCAAACTGCACACCTAAATCCAAGGTTTGCAATATTGGAATCTTA
>WAAD01026903.1:2303-13477 GCA_013389945.1 Fregata magnificens | reverse complement strand
TACAGGGTATACCTTCCTCATAATATTTTTTTTTTTATTTTCCTCTGGTGCTGCCCTTTATAAACAGAGAACAGACTCTTCACTACAAAGCTAATTCAGACCTTTTGAACTCAAGCCTAAAATTTCTAGTTGAATGCAGATTAATATAAATATTTGTGTAGTTTTCCCCACCTTTATGAAAATATAATTGTGAAATCCTAGCCCTACTAAAGTTAAAGGGAGTATAGCCTTGGAATTCAATAGAACCAGTTTATAAATTTAATTGAAGAACATTTCAATAATATGTATTTATTTAAAGAACAGAAATGACTGTACTATTAAAGGTAGGAAAATTAAAATAAAAGAAAATTAAACACTTTCTGGGTTTTCTTATGTCTAGAAACCCAGAACTGTTTTGTTCATAGAGAATCAGAGAGAATGCAGATCATAATACTGGCTACTCATATTATTTAAAATACCTTAAATTCAATGATTTTTAGAAACAACTACATATTCAGTGAAACTGTACTTTGTTTTACTACATAGCACATTTTTGGTCAATAATAACTAAATCATACTATTTCTAATGTACATCATGTCATATTAATTACTTATTTCCCATAAATATTTCAATTAAATGACATGCTGGGGAGACAATATCTAAGCACAGGTAGGAAGAAGAGAGGAAAGAAGCTGGTAGGCATGGGTGGTGAAAAAAACAAAAATCAAACAATGAAAGTATCAGAATTGGATGAAAATGAAATTAACTATCTGATTGGAACTTCAGTAATACTGTATAGAGCTTGCAATGCAAATAAATTCCATTTTATCACTTTGGAAGAAGAATATTGACGTTTACAAGTGATCTGAAAAAGTCTTGTTAAAATGTCAAATAGAATTCATATATATGTTACAAATTTACTGTAGAGATATGTGGAATACCATAAACTGACAGAAGAAGAGAGAAATATAAAAGTCATCATTAAAGTCTTTGTGTTAACATTTCCTTGATTTTTTTCAGCTTACTATAACATTCCAGTTCTACTTTTGTCATTTCCCCAAAGCCTTCCTCCCCATTTTAAACAAACACAGAGCTGGACAATCAGAGATAATAAACAGATCTTGAAGTTAATTAACAATCTATTTCAGTCCACTGTAAAATTTGTCATTAAATAATTTAACATCTTACAATAGTCACTTGAANTACAAAACAAATCCATTGACAGTCTTTTGAGCAGTGGGAGATCTGCCTTCCATGGAAAGTGAATATAAATGCAAAGTCCAATATATTATAAAAAAGGCCTAGAATGCAGATCTCCCACTGCTCAAAAGACTGTCAATGGATTTGTTTTGTTGATAATTGAAATGACAATAATTAGCTGTGAGGTTTTTCAGTTTTACAGCAGAACTGGAAAAGCTCTCATTGGGAGGACAAAAATATAAAAGAATTCTGGAAAAATGAGATCAGTAGATGTTGGCTTATGCCAAAAGAAATGGCAGCTTGAAAACTGTTCTTTACTATATCCAGGTGCATAGATGATGTCACTGAAAAAGAGGAAAGAGGAATGAGTACCAATATTTAAGTGTTTTCCTTGAGAAAGGAGAAACTAAAAAGCACACAACTGCAGTAGGGAAGTGCTTCAGACCGACAGGTAAATAAAATATGTTCAAGATTTAAGGGTTAAAGCAAGAATCATCTCTCTGAAAATTTAAAATCTGCTCTAATTAGAGGTACGCAAAACTACAATAATCACTACTAGAAAAATGCCAGAATAATTAAAATGGGGAAAATAATGTATTAAATATTTTCAGAAGGTGTTAAAAAACATGGGGTTCCAAACTGTAAATCTGTCAAGATCCATGAGAAGTTATAGTGTGCAATACCGTTACTCGGTTTCAAAGTAAATACATCCCAAACTGCCTGTTATGGCTAAAGACAGAAGATAAAGAGGAAAAAATAATCTATAAAAGGGAGCAGGGGAAAAAGAAAAAAAAAAGCTATATGTCTGCTTTATAGGTGAAAAATCAAAGAAAATCAGGTGTGGCCTTACGGACTGCAATGGAGGTGCATGACTGCAGAATACTCTAATCAGACCTTGCATTTATAAAAATCAACTTTACATGTGTATATGTGCCGATGCTAGGTCTGAATTACTGTGTGATCTGAGAGTCCTGCCCTAATGCCTTAACTTGGTTTTCAGCTGAACTTCTGCATTTCTCACATCTTACCCTATCCTTTGCTGCTGACGAAAAAGTTTGTATCCCTAAACATATTATGATGGCAGTTCTGTGAATAGGATGACTGTATGGATTTCATATGGATTTATGAATTCAGGTTGATTCCCATGTGAAATCTCTGAAGTCTAATAATGGCTGAAATCACACTGCAGTCTTACCTTCAGCAGAGGCATTAGCAGGGACTCTTTCCCCAACCTGTTTTTGTTAAGCTTATAGGAACTTACTATCACTGAGAGAACCGAGACTTACAAAAACTTGACTGAAATGGGCCAAAGGATTCGAAAGTTATTAGAAAGGACAGACAGACAGAAAGAACAGACAGAGTGAAGGAATAGCATCAGTTCCTCAGGAGAACACATTATAAAACAAGTGATAAGGCTGGAAACCAGGTATATTATGTAAGAGGAAAATGAAAAGTAATTTATAACTTTCAGTATGACATTCTCACTTGCAAAGGTTGGAGCGTTACCAGTTATATTCTACCAAAAAAGTATAGAATTCTCATATGAAATTAAAATAGTAACAGTTTTCAAAACCTATCTTTATTGAAATAGCAGTGTGATAAACACAGAAAGACAATTCAGAACATTAAAAATTATAATTTTTATTAAGGATTGACTGATGATAATGTTGTTTGTATTTCAAAACTAAATTGGTCACATTTTTAGAAGCAGTATGTATATTTAACTTAGGGATATTTCAACTGTGTTTTTATTGTGTAACATGAATAGTCAATTTTTGTTTTTAAGATAGAAGGAAACATTATAGTTAATTCAGCCAAGTTTTAGATAAAAATTGGCTGTGGATTTAATAAAAACATTTCATTTTGTATTACTGATTTCTCTAAGTGAAATTATTTCACCTTAAGACATTGTTATTTCAAAAGGCATCTTTCAAGAACTGCCCTTGCTGGGTGTGAACAGGCCACTAGGTAAGATCAGCCAAAATAATGTAATGATGTTTGACAACTAATGCAATTACAATTTCTTGTACAGTGATCGCTGTCAGACTAATATAATATTACTAATTCTTAATATACTAATAAATATTAAGAATGCACCAAGCAAGCTATAACATTCTTATCTACTGCATTTTTGACTACATTAACTAAACCAGTAATGTGAACCACTTTAGGAGATTTGAGAGTTTTCCTTGATGTATTCATTATTCATAAATGTTACTTTTCCTTCTCTCCATCTCCCCTCTAGTTGATTAAAATGATGGGGGTTTTAGATTCAATGGTTCCAAGAAGCATGTGAAAGAGAAAGCACAAGATGCATGAACTGGGAAATAATGCAGTCAAGTGTCTTCTGAAAAAGCACTCACAATACAGATACACCTGTGTAAGCTGTATACATGTGGAGATAATTCGTTACTTCAAAACTGTGCTGAAAGCCCGTATTAACCCATACCTTCTTGTACTATTCATGAGATTTCAGAAATCAGATAAAACATGATTTTCTTCAAGAACTTGATTTTATACAAGCATTTTCAAGTTGTACTTATTCTTACCTGTAGCAGAGCTGCAAACAAATATACTGCTATAAAGATAGGAGTTAAGGAAGTGTGGCCGCTTTTCATGAAGTGGATAGTGTACAAGAAAATCAGGTGTCCAGGAATCACCAAAAGAAGCAGAACTTGGGCTGATTTGTTATTTACTCCTACAATTAAAAAATCCAAAGTTTAGTTAAGGTCTTCAACTACTATATCAGATTTTTATTAATTTCAATATAAAAAGCAATTTTGGAATTCCACAGCATTGACTACTGTGGAACAGCAGGCATTATCTTTTGTAAGAGACTCCCTGAGGATTTTCACAGGGGAAAAAAAGCCACCCCTAGTATCTGCCAGAAAAGTTAAGCAAGGCCCTTCCAGAATAGGGTGCAAACTGTCTGCTTTCATTCTGTACTCATGTAATACCATCTACTTTTTTGGAGCTGCAGGGACCTCCTAAAGCCTTCCTAGGAAAGAGGATGTTTTGGACACCATATTCAAGACATCCTCAAAAGTACCTTATATTTCTAAAAAGTAATCCCACGTTTACCATTTTCTCATCTGTTCCAATTAATTTCATAAATATGAAAGTATAATACATACTGTTGACACATCACATTTCACCACAGTTACTACATTATTAGGAAAGGGGGCAATATAGGGAAGGAATAAGCTGTAAAGTAAGAATTTAGAAAGAAAATGGCAAATAGGAATGGAAAGCAGGGACTTGGCTTAGTAATAATGTTAGATATAAAGTTTGGTCCTAACAGGAGATTGGTCTGAATTGCTGGAGTTAAATGACAAAGGTTAGATGCAGGTAAACAAGCTAAGGAGAGATGAAGGCTGAAATCCTTCTGAGTGGGTATCATCAGTGCCCTGCCTCATCAGTCCCTATCCTTGACCCTTGCCAGGGTTACACCTTTCTCTGTGTTCCTCTCTATGCATCACCTCCTGTAGGGAGTTCCTTGTGATTTCCACAGGCAAACAGCTGCAGGCAAAGGAAACTGCAGAGCCTCTGCTGCCTTTGAATTGCATACAAGTTCAGTTTGTTGCCATTTCTTACTGGTGGTACAGTCTGGCATACAGGGGGGAAAAGAGGAGACAAGACAGTAGTTTTAACAATTAACTGACTTAACACATACCTGTACCATAATAGGTTCTGCATGGATAATAGCAACCCTTGGCTTCCTCTGGCAGCTCTCCAGGAATGCTATGCAAATGGAGGTAGGTAGAAATTCTGCTAGCTTGAATAGCTACTAGATTACCACCAATACCTGAAATACAAAAGGGAACAAGTGGTAAATTTTCAACTATTTTTGTCCTCTAGTAGGTAATATTTTTGCAAATTTACCGATTTCCTCTATGTTTAACCACAGTTGCCTACATACAAAGGCCAAAAAGAGAAACACCTTTAGAATGTATATTAGTTATAGACAGGGTAACACCAAGCACTAAAATAAGTCAAAAAACTTGGACTACAATTTGGTGTATCACTGGATATTTGGAATACCCAAACTGGAAATTTGGATATGTGGATACCAGTTTTAATTCATAAGTGCAAAAGATTCCTCCAAAAGGTTCAGTCTGATGTTTTCTCACAGGTAAAGCTCCCTTTTACTCTTCCCTCTTCTTTGGAAATCCCTCTTGGAACAACAGTACTACATAGTTATGCCACTGTTGGATTACCTTCCTAGGTCAGTATTGCCAGCAAGTATAAATAACGCAAAGCAGATGCACTCACTACCACAAGCGTAAATGCAGATTTCACACACAGAATCACAGGGCTGGAAAAGACTTCAAGAACTAATCTATCCTTTGCTACGGAGCAGGATTAACTACAATCTTCTGCCATTCATAATTCAGGTTGAAAGGACAAGACAAGTGTCTGACGAACTGATTTTTAAAAGAATGGTAGTGATGGAGATTCTACCTTCTCCGTGACAACTGTTGATATACTTCCCATTAGAAAAAAGATTGCTATGAAACAAACCACACTACGATGCAAAAAGAAGTGGCTGGCATTGTTACAAGGCCACTGTCTATAATCTTTGAAAAGTCATGGAGATCAGGGGATATCCCTGATGACTGGAGGAGGGCAAACGTCACACCCACCTTCAGCAAAACATCTGACAGTTTCCCACAGCTTCCTCGTAGACAAACTGGCAAGTTACAGACTGGATGGGCAGTTTGTGAGATGAGTAGGAAATTGGCTAACAGGTCACGCTCAGAGGGGTGGTGATCAATGGCTGTTACTCGGGCTGACAGGCTGTCAAAAGTGGGATGCCCCAGGGATTGATACTGGGCCCCACACTGTTCAACATCTTCAAAAATGACCTGGATGATGGGATCGAAAGCACCCTCACCAAGTCTGCTGATGATGCTAAACTGGGTGGTGAGGTGGACATGTCAGAAGGGAGAGCCATCTTACGGAGAGACCTGGACAGGCTGGAAGAGTGGGCTAGCAAGAACAGTATGAAGTTTAACAAAGACAAGTCCAAAGTCCTCCATCTGGGACAACATCACCAAAAAGCCCAGTACAGGTTAGGATCTGTGTGGCTCGGGAGCAGCCTTGCTGAAAGGGACCTGGGGGTCCTGGTGGATGAGATGAACATGAGTCAGCAGTGTGCTACTGCAGCAATGAAGGAAAATCAGATCCTGGGGTGCATCCATCTCTACTTGCAGAGATAGAGACATGATCATCTCGCTCTGCTCAGCGCTTGTCAGGCCGCACCTGGAGTACTGTGTCCAATTCTGGTCCCCACAATTCAAGAAAGATGTGGACAGACTGGAGAAGGTCAAAAGGAGGGCCGTGAAGATGATCAAAGGGCTGGAGAACCTGCCCTGTAAGGAAACACTGAAGGAGTTAGGTCTTTTCTCCCTGGTGAAGAGAAGGCTCAGGGGAGACCTCATTACAGTTTTCCAGTATTTGAAGGGCAGCTACAAGGAGGATGGAGGCTCTCTTTTCACAAGGAGCCACATGGAAAGGACAAGGGGCAATGGGTATGGGTTGCACCAGAATAGGTTTCATCTCAATATAACAAAGACATTTTTTACAGTGAGAACAATCATTCACTGGAACAACCACCCTAGCGATATAGTGGAATCTCCTTCACTGGAGGTTTTCAAGATGTGATTGGACAGGGTGCTAGATAATCTGATCTAGGCTCCCTTTCCCACAAAAGGTTGGACCAGATGATCTTTCGAGGTCCCTTCCAACCTAGGCTGTTCTATGAATTTTTACTTCAATGAGTAGAAACTAAACCAGCTTGTTATAGCTACACTACAGAATGCAGTGGCACTAGCATAAAATTTTCCTATTGTTATTATACTCTAGAGTTGCCTACTTGCATATCAAGCATATACATTCCCCCCCCGCCCCCCGATGCTTTACATAGCAATGGGCTGCTCTGAGAAGATACGATTAGATAGACCTTGTCCCCACTAGGAAGGAGAAAGTCCTTGTTTATTGTAGTTGAACTGATTTGTTTATCTGATGCTTAGGGCTTTGTTTGGTTGCAGAACAAATATCTGTAGTCACCAGAAGACTCTATTCACCAAATTCTTTTGGTGAGTATGGAGTGGTTAAGACAAAGATCCAACATTGAGAACTCAAAGAATATTTCCTGCCTCACCACTGCTTAAAGACAATTAATGGCAGAACCTAACAAGGAAGTAGGACTTTTAAGCAAAAAGCTTCAAATACAAATCAGGAGATGAGGTATTAGAAAAAAAAAAATCACAGAGTTCGCAGAAAGGACCGTTCAAACTTACCTGTGTCTTCCCAGTCAGAAGATATAGGGACAAAATATGAACTACCAAAATGCTGAGTCAGTCTTTGCAAAGAAAATTAAAATAAAAATAGCTTTTTTTCAGACAAACTACAGAAAGAGAAGTAAAATAAAGGATTTATATAAACTACAAAAGGGGTTTAAACAGATTTAAAAAAATCTAAGTAGGGTCCAAAGTCTGTCTTTTGATTGAGAACAATAAGTTTGAGACTTCTGACTAACAAGAATAAGGTATGGAAAGGGAGGCAGAAATAAAATTAAGGATCAATGCACTACATTTGGATGGGGATCAGATAATTTCTGTGACTGAATTACGAAAAAGCTGTTATGTGAAACTGCTTCTTAGTAAAGCTACAAAGCTGGGGATGGTGCCATATGACTAGAAAATATGAAGGTTTCTGCTTAAAAAGGGGGATAAAAGTAATCTGGATAATTACATGCAGGCTAACAACTGCAATAACTGATATATTCAAAACAATATTAAAAGAAAAAATTAGTAAACTCTTCTCTCACTATCCCTATCTATTATAACACTATGATAAGAAATAAAAGATAGAAGTAAATAGGGCTGTTTTTCAAGGTATGCTTTGAGGTTTGTAGCAATGCAACCATAAATCATGTTGGCACAAAAACCCCCAGACTTCAAGGATTTCCTAGGATGTATGCAATTTCCTCTTGTTGAAGAAGATAATTATCTGCTTCAACAAATTTAGACAATCAGAAATATGATAGATGATCTGGACCTCTTTCCCTAATTAATAACAAAGAAAACTGAGTGAGAGAAATGAATTAAGGAAAATGGAAATTTGCCCATTTGAAATGGCAGTAAAAAACTGTCTGGACAACAGAGACAGACAAGTCTATGAAAGAAGGCATGAGACTGGTTGTCAATCCTTTGATGGGTAGCTATTAATCAAAAATCTTTTTACTTTTATAATCATCATTTAGAGAAAGTATGCCACAAGCCCTACTGTGCATGTAGATAACAAGAAAAATGAATGAAAAGTAGTAATAGTGATTCTAAAACAAATTGGCCAGCCATGGGACCCTGGTAAAAAGGAGGTGATATCTGCTCTGCAAAGGAAGCTGACATGCTAACCAAAACAGCCAGTGTGGAGTGTGACTTCAAGAGGTCTAACAGTCTCTTTTCTGTTTTAACTACAGCTAAATTGAACATATACAATCTATTTTAACTAAATCAAAATGCAATATTCATATGTTAAAAAACATTATTTTAAATTTCATTTGGAGTGAGTCTCAATAACCTAATATCGGTGGTATATGGATATTTTAAAACTCACAGAAGATAGGCAGGTGTACTGAAGTGTAAAAAGCTTCTAGAATCCATATAACCTGCTTAGTCTCAACCAGCTGACAATGTATGATGATGGACAGCAGCAGTCACGCTGTCTTTTAGTTCTGTCCGCCCATTTGCCAATTCTTCCTTCTAACTATTTTTGAACCTTTGGGCCAATTTCAACCATGTCTGACACAAGGATTCCTAGAGATACTAACTATCACCAAGTATGGTTAAACAAGCAAACAAAAAGGAAACAGTGGCCAGGTAAATAAAGAGAAAGATTCAAACCTGTGCCCTCAGTGAGACAAAGGCAGTAACATGAGCTGTATAGTTAACAGCATAAGCATGCCAGCTGGCCAGTCAGCACCTAGCTTGGAGCTAGGCATGATGGCTCTTGCTCAGCCAGTAGTTCAGTGACACAGAAGAGGAACGATGATGTTGTGGAAAGTAGACGGAGAATGGAGAGAATGTTGTGAGCAGCAGGTATTGCAGGGACACAAGGCCATAGGGAACACTGGGGGCTGAAAGGACTATCTGGTGCTCTAAAAACTCAGGATACAAATCAGCACGGAATCAGGTTTCATTATTCTGCTGGTCATAGAATGACTTGTATAAAGATGTGCTTGCATTGAATGAATCCCTTCAATACGTACAGAGATATTCAGTTTGTTTTGTAATAGCAGTTGCTGTGCATGTGAAGTTATCTCAGCAATATCAGATTAATCAGATCCCTGCAAGAAGCAGAAAACAGATAAAACTGTGTAGGTTGACAGATGTCAATACACAAAATTGATAGCTTCTCAGCATCTTCTGAATGCATAAAATGGTTGTGTGCTCAATAGCTGCTCATATTATGAAAATCTCTGTAGACATATATGAGGACTGTTTCCATGAACATAGAAACTTTTTTTCCTGGAAAACAGTATTGCAGTCATCATAGCAAATATTTATTATAAAGACTAACTTTGTTAGTTTCTTTTCATTCTCATGAGAACTACAACACAGAGGAAAAGAATTTCTTTCAAAAATAAAATCCTGCAACTGTTACTGCATTCCTCTCAGAACAGCAGATGTGTTTAACTTCAATATGAGAGTGCTACTTTGTCAATAAGCAGAAGAGACATTGTCTGCTAAAGCGTGAAGGATGTCATGCTGACTTACAACATTAAAAGAAAATTGAAAACCTCATCATTTTATAGAGCCGGTTAAGGGCTAAGCAAGAATAAATACTTCTTCTGAAAATTGTTATCACAGTTCTTTTTTATCTAACAAGTGCAGAAAACTATATTCAAAGTAGAGCCAAAACCATGTCACTTATTTGTGAATAGGCCTATGGGTGTGATTCTATTAATCATTATCTGGAAAAAAAGGACTTTTTTCTAATGATAGAAGTAACCATGCTATTCGGAAAACCACATTAAAAGTACTTTACATCAATATATCTTAAAGAATATTTCAAAGCAAATCTGTGTCTCGTAACCCTCATTACAGGTAAAAAACCAGAAGTTAAGGGAAGCTGGATGGGTGTTGCTGACGCAGACTAGTCTGAGACCATCCAGTGCTCTGGGTAACACACCAGGCTGTTTTTTCCTTAGATCTTATACTGCATGTTTTGATAAACAGGGTGACATTTTCAAGGGAAAACTGGGAGGAGTGGCTGATAAACCAGAGGGTTGTACTGCCATTCAGAGGGAACTGGATAGGCTGGAGAATTGGGTCGAGAGGAATCTCATGAAGTTCAACAAAAGGAAATGCAAAGTCCTGCATCTGGGTAGGAATAATCCCATGCACCAGTACAGGCTGGGATTTGACCATCTGGAAAGCAGCTTTGCAGAGAAGGACATGGAGGCCCTGGAGGACAAGTGGACCGTGACCCAGCAATCTACCTTCATGGCAAAGGTCAACAGCATCTTGGGCTGCATTAGGACAAGCATCATCAGCAAGCCTAGAGAGGTGATGCTTCCTCTGTACTCTGCACTGGTGAGGCCACATCTGGAGTGCCATGTCCATTTCTGAGCTCCCCAGTACAAGAAATGGACTTACTGGAGTGAGTCCAACACAGGACCACAGGGACTGCAGCATCTTTTATATGAGGAGAGGTTGAGAGCTGTGACTGTTCAGCCTGGAGAAGAGAAGGCTCAGGAGGATCTTATCAATGTGTATAAATACCTGAGGTGAGGGATTAAGACAAGGGAGCCAGACTCTTCTCAGTAGTACCCACTGACAGGACAAGAGGCAATGAGAAAAAATTTAAACACAAGATATTCCATCTGAACACAAAAAACCCCACTTCTTTTACGGTGAGGGTGGTCAAACACTGGAACAGGTTTCCCAGGGAGGTTGTGGAATCTCCATCTGTGGAGATATTCAAAACC
>WAAD01026901.1:4337-21724 GCA_013389945.1 Fregata magnificens | reverse complement strand
ATTAAAGGCGTAGTAATCTGCAGCCTTTCAATTCTGAACCTTAATTCAAAGCCAGCTCTGATCAGAATACCATGATGAAATTGTTCAATTTAATTACTTTACTAGAGCCATATTAGGCTGAAATATGTTTCAGAAACTTCCATATGTTTCATAAACTGAAGAATATTTTTACTGTTTGATTTCAGGTAAAAACTATGGTAATGAGACCAATTTCAACTTAGTTCATGTAGTTATTTAGATGCAGTCATACATTGTGTGAAACAGCATGGTATCTTAAGAACTACCATTATGGAAATACAATGTTTTTGTGTTAATCAACTTCTTTTCACTTGTACACTGTTATATTTTACAGCAACTGAAGTTTATGCACACTCCCCACCAGTTCCTACTTCTCAGCAGTCCACCAGCCAAAGAATCCAATTTCCGCGCTGCTAAAAATCTCTATGGAAGTACCTTTGCATTTCAGTGAGTACATATATTCATATTAATCAAAGGTTTCCAAAATGCCATGCTATTTTTTTGTTCTTGCCATTTGAGGTTTACAGCTGGGAATTTATTGTTTTAAAGGATTACTGATTTCATTTTGCATTTTACACTGTGGATTTTAACTCATTCTCTTTCATTCTTTCAGTGGTTCACACATTGAAAACTGGCATTCCATCCTGAGGAACGGCTTAGTTGTTGCTTCCAATACGAGGCTGCAGGTAAATAGTAGACTAAATAGACTTTAGCTAACCTGTGCACGTTTGATTACATATTAAGTTTAGGCGAGTTTTCAAGGGATGTGGTTCTGGTAGTCATATAGGTGGCAAAAAAGGGTGATTTCAAATACCCTCATGTTTCCTGGAAAAGGTACTTTTCTGAAGCAATTAAAATGAAATAATGTGTCTGCTAAAATGGCTAAAAAACCCCATCAGTAGAATCAGTGTTTCAGTTTTACATTGCACAGCAGCACCTCCAGGAGGCTTAGCTCGGTACTGCCTAAAAGCAATCTCGGGGATTAAAATTTAGAGCTACGTAAACTATGTCTATGTTATAGGATCCAAGAGCATACTAGATTTACAGAAGCTGGCTTTACAGCATCTTCTCTTCTCCTCTGGTTTCCTTGGGAAGGGAATATGAGTGTACTGGCCAGGAGGGAGCTATTGCAAACTTCAGTTCAATTTCTCAGACTGAATCGTCAGGAGACCACTATTGCAGAGCAAAGTAGGCAGTATCAGAGGGACTGGGGAGCTGTAACTCAGAGCATTTTNTATCAGAGGGACTGGGGAGCTGTAACTCAGAGTATTTTAGCATCAGGGTTTTGACAGCTCTTTCCCCAGAGCTGAGTCCATGATACCTTGGAGGAGGATCCCGGGGTGCTGACTAAGGATCGGGGAACAGGAAACACCGAAAAAAGGGAATGGAAATCTCTGCTGTTCCTCTTAGTGATTTGGGTGGTTTTATTAGCATCTTTGTAAGATACTTTCCCAAGAAAGCAGGATTTACACACCAAAATTCACCAAAGTAAAACCCTTTGTTCATGCTTATTTTTTTGTTCAGGGTTGAGATACTGGGAAGAGGAGGAAGCAATAAAGCCCTGTTTTATACAAGTCATCATTTTTAAATCTCTCACACAACTAGGGCATATCCTGAGCCCAGTTCATTCTGCTTACCCCAGTACCAACCAGTCAGGAAAAAATATCTATTCACCAAGGATCCTATACAACATTGTAGGATCTGGAGGAGTGAGAGCATGATTGCACATTCCTATGGGAGCTCTGGCACATTGCAGAGATGATGTAAATGTCATTGGGTCAGAGGAAAGAAATAAGGGTGAGCATGACTCTGAAGGTCAGTGGTCATAATATCTACCTGGGTAGGAGATACTCTGGGTTCTCGTTTGTGCTCCAACAACTACTTTGTGTGTTTTCTTTAAAGACTTTTCCACATAAAGCAGTCGGTCCCTGAAGGAGAAGCAAAACCCATACCCCCTTTCCAGACAAGAAAATGACCACAGCGCTAATAAAAAGTGCTCAGTTTTGTTGCTTAGCCCAAGCTCCATGACATGGAGCACTGATGTTGGTGAAGAGTCTTCCCTTTCCTCTCTTCTTTTCAGACAGCTGGTAGCTTTGTGGCTAAAGCACAGTCCTGCAGTGATGGGATATGCATGTCTGAATTGGCTCAGGCAAAAGCTTGATTGAACCCATTCCTCCAGTACTCAGGCTGAACTAGTGACTGAATTTTTCTATAGCATATGAGTAGCATTATCACCATCTCTTCATTTCTTACCTTAAAGAAAAGAAAAGCAGCTGTTGCTGATGATGATTCACAAAGGCTGGTTCAGGCTGTGATTCCTGCCAAGGTTTTGATGTGAGACACATGCTGAGCTTGCTCAGCCTTGTTAAGGCTAAGGTGTATTTGGCCATCTACAGAAGCACCCTCTGTAGGCATCCTCCATGGTAATGTTAGATTTAAAAACAGAAAATGCAATTTTATATATAAATCTGATGTAAAATTATCTTTGGGCATTTGGACATGGTTTCCAGAATATACAGTATCTTAGTTGTATATTCACAGCATGATTTTTTTAAAGACTTCTTTGAACACCATTTATTACCAGACAATAAATTAGTGCAGTGGGGCAGATGCTTATCTACATTAGGACCTGTGCCTATCATTATTATTTTGTCCAGATAACCAAATTAATGTTAAACAATCACTCCCCTCTTTTTCAGCTACATGGTGCAATGTTTGGAAGTGGAATCTACCTTAGTCCATTGTCAAGCATCTCATTTGGTTACTCAGGTGATATTTATAAATCACT
The DNA here is from genome assembly GCA_013389945.1 of Fregata magnificens. Classification (NCBI taxonomy): domain Eukaryota; kingdom Metazoa; phylum Chordata; class Aves; order Suliformes; family Fregatidae; genus Fregata; species Fregata magnificens. The sequence continues at coordinate 18,918 of WAAD01026901.1, read as the reverse complement.
CTAAAGTTGGAGAAATATAGGGGGGTATCTTAGTCTACTGCTTTTCTTACCAGCTTCACTGCTTAAAACACTGTAGTAAATTTTATCTTTGTAGGCCAAGATTTAATTTATTTAAAAAAGAGAAAATCTAAGTTCCCTTATTAAATACCTGTCCTCATTTTCCAAGGTGCTGAGTATCTTGACACTGTGCTTGAAGTAAATAATAGCTAATACTGGATGCTGTGTGTAATGGAGCAGATCTTGATTATGCAGTGGAAATCCAACTTTGTGTTTGTGATTTTTTTGTCATTATCTGCCTAAGTCCATCTAACATTGTCTATGAATTCATGGGCTTTTAGGACCTGATCTCACAAAACAAATATTCATCAATAGACATGTTCAACTGTGTATGTTTAAGAATATCCTCAAGTATCGCCATGTCAGGGTTACATAGAAAGTACAGGACAGTGTGTTTATTTTAACATGAGAAGGGGAGGGAACATAATTTGTCCCACTAATAAATCCAAAAGTGAGTCATGCAGAGTTTTCCATGTAAGAATAAAATCATAAATAGACGCACAATAGAAACATGATACACCAATGTGTATATTAAGAAACTTTCGTAGAGATTTTAAATTACAGTGACTTTTTCCTTTAGTTATGTTGTATTTACCGTATCATAGAATGGTTTGAGTTGGAAGGGACCTTAAAGATCATCTACTTCCAACCCCCTGCCATGGGCACGGACACCTTCCACTAGATCAGGTTGCTCAAAGCCCCATCCAACCTGGCCTTGAACACTTCCAATGATGGGGCATCCACAACTTCTCTGGGCAACCTGTTCCAGTGTCTCACCATCCTNCGGAGTAGAGGGGCAGAATCACCTCCCTCGACCTGCTGGCCACACTTCTTTTGATGCAGCCCAGGATGAGATTGGCTTTCTGGGCTGCGAGCACACATTGCCAGCTCATATTCAGTTTTTCATCCACCAATACCCCCAAGTCCTTCTCTGCAGGGCTGCTCTCAAGCCACTCATTGCCCAGCCTGTATTTGTGCTTGGGATTGCCCCGACCCAGGTGCAGGACCTTGCACTTGGCCTTGTTGAACTTCATGAGGTTCGCAGGGGCCCACCTCTCTAGCCTGTCAAGGTCCCTCTGGATGACAGCCCTTCCCTCTAGAGTATCAACCACACCACTCAGCTTGGTGTCATCCACAAACTTGCTGAGGGTGCACTCAATCCCACTGTCAATGTCCCTGACAAAGATGTTAAATAATACTGGTCCCAATACAGACCCCTGAGGGACACCACTCATCCCTGGTCTCCACCCGGATATCGAGCCGTTGATTGCAACTCTTTGAGTGTGACTATCCAGCCAATTCCTTATCCACCAAATGCATGTCTCCATTTCCTCACATATGAAAATGTTGGTATAGTTGAATGTGTGTTTGTGTGCATGTAGATAAATTTAATTCTGAGAGTTTTAGTTATGCTTTCTGATTTTCAGTATTTTTAAGTAATGTCATGATTCATTTTAAGAGCTCAGTATTTTTTACTAGTATTTATTGAATTTCAATATCAGTAACCTCTAAATGCACTATTAGCTTTTCAGAGATTACACACATATGGAAGCTCTTTAGGACTCACTAAAAGTGCAGGTTGCAGTATCATTATCTAACAAAATGCCCTTCTTTTTGGACAACATTGCTTTGTCAGCTTCAATGTGTTTTTTCTCATCTCTACCTTTTTTGGTCCCTTCCATCCAATCTCCTCCAGAAAGGAGGCCTGTATTCCCATGAAGTATATAATACTTGATGCCAATAAAAACCACAGAGGAGTCCTACACTCCCTGTTACTTCAAAGACTTAAACTTCTCCATAATTCAGTCTGTGTTTGCAAACTGCCAAGAAATATCGGATACTGGAAAAGCAAGGAAGCCTGTAGTAGCATACAATACAGGAATTTTATATAAACCAACATGAGGAATATGAGAGATGTAAGGCACAAATGTAGGTGTTTAGATTTCTGAGATGGAAATTGGATCAAAGGTGGGTGACAAATAATTTAATACTTTTACCTGTAGATAAATTAATTAAACCAAGGTAGACTTTAAAACTACCTTTAAATAAATTAACTACTCCTAAAAATTATTTAGATTTTTAATAAGTCTAAATAAAGTGTTAAAGATTAATATCTAAAGTTCTTTCTCTCGTGATTCTACCATCACACCCACAGCAAATCAGACTGTGTTACTTCAACCTGAATAGGGTCAGTTAAACTCAAGACATGCTGACAAGCAACTCTGTTAAGCAACCACCTAAGAGCATTCCTGAGCTGAATTCAGTGGCATTTAAGCTCATGTTTATCTGCTTTTGCACCTGCTTAATGCTAATTTGACTTTCCTAAGGTCTTTGCAACACATGCAGATGTGTTGGTAATTTGCAGGATTAAATTGAAATATTCTATGACAAAGTTAACTAGCTTTTTGACTGCCATGCAAAGGACTGTGATTCCCACTGTGCTACCCATTTCATTTTCCATACTTAACTTTGCTTATAAAGGTATTTATATGCCAGGGTATCTTATATTATTTTAATATTCTTAGGGATGAACAAGAAGCAGCAGAAGGTGTTAGCTAAAGATGAACCAGCTTCAGGCAGTAAGGGCAGTAATACATCACAGGTACAGTACATCAACCATCTCTGGAAGATTTATGGTTTTATGTTTGGGAACTTGATAGCTGAAAAGGAGGCAATATTCCCTTTGTGAAAGCTAACAGTTTTATTTTATTGAATCAAATCAACAACTTCAGAGACTGCAACCATCGAATACAGCCCAACTGTTTTTAGTAACAATTTACAGAGTATACTGCAGGTCCCTGTGACCTTCTTTTCCAAGTAGTAGTATTTGGGAAGAGAAAGAAAATGAAATACAGATTGCATTATGACCCTCAGCAAGCCCTTGCTTTCTGAGTTCTAGACTTGCAGAAGAACGATGCAAAAGGAATTGAGAGTGGTTATTGTTGAAAAATGAGTAGCATTTCATTGATAGCAAGTCAGTTTTTCTTTTTCATATTTTTTACATATTAAACCACTAGAATTCTGCTTTATCTAAAGCAAACTCATAGCATCTATGTGTAGGGCTAAATTTTGAGAAAGAAATCTTACATCTGTCTCTATAGTTAACATGTAAAAACTACAGAATAATCTGGCTTTGGAGAGAGATTGGTATGTAACAGCAGAAGCCCTCAGAAATGAGAAGGCCAGTAAAATATCAGGGTAGTGGCCAAAGAATTGATGATGATCAAATTCACCTTGTAATTATTTTTTTTCTGCTATCAGTTTGTTTGTCAGTAACACTCTGGCATTTCTAATAATATTATTCATTCTGTAATAATTAGGAACTTTTCTTTCTGGATAAAGGAGTTCAAATCCCTCCTACGATAATCCAAAAAAATAATATAGATGTTTTTAGAAATTCTATTACATTTAAAAATACAATAGAAATGTTTTAGAAAGACTGCTTCTATCTTTGTTCATTAATAAACCACTGAAAATAGCAGCCCTCTCCTTTGTTGCTTTTTCACTCAGTTTGTCTTACTGCGCTAATTAAGTTTTCTCATGTTTTTACATCTCAGTCACAGAAGAAAGGACAACAGTCACAATTTTTGCAAAGCCGTAACTTGAAATGCATAGCCTTATGTGAAGGTAAGCTGAAAGCCCTTGAAAAAACTGGTTTAGTCATGGACACAGTGTTACTGGATGCAAATCAGTGAGACCTTTAGTTCCAGTATTGGTTGTTTTTAGGTAAGAGACTACTGGTAGGCGTACGAGTACTTGCTTAATAGCTGACCTTTATATTTCAGTTCAGAATGTTTCCCTGTTCAAACAAAACCTGTAACACATGCTGAATTTTCATTAAATAGTCATATGCACATAGCGACTGATCATCTGGTCTGTCTTTCAAATGTGATCATATTCCTAAGCCATCAATATAACCCAAGTCATGGTCTTATTTGAAACAGTGACTTCTTGCAAGCTCTTGACAAATGCATTAAATATGTACAAGTCAGAAAAAAACAGCTTTCCTATTGAATTTCCAAATAATTTTTCACTTCTCAGGCAAATATACTGTTTGTCTAGTAACCAGTCTGTTCTCTCTGATGGCTGCAGAAATTTTGTGAAGTTAAAATCCAGTGCATATGAGTATGGTCATTCTTGAAAGACTTGGCTATTCTTTTAATAACTAATGAAACCTCAGCAGGTTTTGAGAACAATGAATTATGAAATTTGAATAAGAATTGTACCAGTAATTGGTAATTAGTCTCATTGGCCAAACAAAAAGAAATTATATTAAACTCAGTTTGCCTTCCATTTTGAGCATTTGTTTATTTTTAAAAGTAAAAATTCAGACAATGGAAAAGATGTTATTTCAAAATGGAAGCTTTAAGCTATATATGCTACTTTTTAATATATATATTTTTGAGAATGTTCAAGTGAAATATTTAATATGATTAAGGAGATGTCAGTCAACATGAAAATGCAATTTGATCTGGTCAGAAAAATACATAAGTTTAGTTCTAAAACTTTCAGAAGAAGATATGAAATCAATCTAGGGTTTACTAGAATTTACTTGGCCTTTAATGCCTGAAGTTTCTAAATATAAATTACATCTTTCCCAAGGACTTTTTCATCTATGTCATTCTTTCCTCACATTTATTAATGGTTTATGGATCTTATAAGGGTGAATTTTAAATATTTGGTAAAATATATTTTACATCATTCATATTCACTTCATTTTTCTGTGAAAAGAAGTGTTATGGGGAGGTGGTTAATATAGATTTTAAATAAAATTAATTACAAGAGAAAAATGTTTGTTAAAAATTATAATTCATGGAAGAAATGGTATAAAAATTGAATATGCATTTATTCATGGTAGTGTTTAAATGCATTTATAGAAATCTTTTCAAATACAGATTGATAGTAAAGATCCTACCTAGCAATAAAAAAGTCTCTTTCCTGTGTTGTCCTAATTCTGCTGGTAAATAACCTATCATCAAATATATTTCTGTTTCCTAAATGTTGAGCAAGTCTTGGCAAGCTTTGTGAACCCCTTGAGTCGTAATTGCTATGCTATTTTTTTTAAAATATTTGGTAGTATTGCAAATCCCAAATTTGTGGTATCTTGGTTTCANAATTCAGACAATGGAAAAGATGTTATTTCAAAATGGAAGCTTTAAGCTATATATGCTACTTTTTAATATATATATTTTTGAGAATGTTCAAGTGAAATATTTAATATGATTAAGGAGATGTCAGTCAACATGAAAATGCAATTTGATCTGGTCAGAAAAATACATAAGTTTAGTTCTAAAACTTTCAGAAGAAGATATGAAATCAATCTAGGGTTTACTAGAATTTACTTGGCCTTTAATGCCTGAAGTTTCTAAATATAAATTACATCTTTCCCAAGGACTTTTTCATCTATGTCATTCTTTCCTCACATTTATTAATGGTTTATGGATCTTATAAGGGTGAATTTTAAATATTTGGTAAAATATATTTTACATCATTCATATTCACTTCATTTTTCTGTGAAAAGAAGTGTTATGGGGAGGTGGTTAATATAGATTTTAAATAAAATTAATTACAAGAGAAAAATGTTTGTTAAAAATTATAATTCATGGAAGAAATGGTATAAAAATTGAATATGCATTTATTCATGGTAGTGTTTAAATGCATTTATAGAAATCTTTTCAAATACAGATTGATAGTAAAGATCCTACCTAGCAATAAAAAAGTCTCTTTCCTGTGTTGTCCTAATTCTGCTGGTAAATAACCTATCATCAAATATATTTCTGTTTCCTAAATGTTGAGCAAGTCTTGGCAAGCTTTGTGAACCCCTTGAGTCGTAATTGCTATGCTATTTTTTTTAAAATATTTGGTAGTATTGCAAATCCCAAATTTGTGGTATCTTGGTTTCAGGCTTTATCTTTCACATCTTATTTTTGGCTCAGTCATCATAAAACACAAATATCTCTGTTCCAAAGGCTGATTAGTTGACTCAGGTGCTCCTTAACAGCCCTATGGCCATTTAAAATCAGTTTTTAATAAATATACTTTTTCATTTTTCATTCCAATTAAGAACTGGCTCCCATACATCTGTGTTTTCTGGAAAATATAACATATTTTTGAGACAAGAATCAAGTTCATCTCCCTGTTTGTATTAGCAGCCAACTCAGAGTCTACGCCATGCCACAGACATGCAGTGGAAAACTACACATTCCCAGAAGGCTATTTAAAGTGTTTAAAAAAGCAAATCCTTTAAAGCAATATTTTCCAGGCATGTTTTCATCACTATGAAATTTATTCTTTCCCTGATAGTGATAACTTCATCCGATCTGCACAAACATGGAGAGATATGGGTAGTTCCCAATACAGATCACGTGTGTACAAGATTTTTCTTTGTGTGAGTACAAAGCTTCTTTTAACATTCAACATCTGTCCATTCTAGGCCTTTTTCCCCATGTTCCCTCCAATAGTTGTAAATTAAGTAGATAAAATATGTTTTTTCCTAATTCTTTAAAGTATCACTTAATTTTTTATTTATCTCTGTGCTTACTTTTGTTAGGAAATGTATGTATAAGTTAGTGACAAAGGTTTAGTAGATGTTTAGTTATAGAATAAATGAATGGAGTTACTGATTTTTCCCACTCTATAGCATTACCTCATGTTACAGTAAGTCTATCCATGTATCGTAAAATATCTCTTCTATTTGGGTGTATGTTTTAAAGCTGAGGAATTCATTAAAGGTTTCCTGTCTATAATGTGAGCATTTCCCCTCTCACCTATGACTTGTAATTATATATTGGCATAGATTTCAGCCCTGCAAAGAGAGTCATGCAGACCAGTGGAGGAGCACACTGACTTCAGATTGACCAGCACTGGGGGTTTCAGTGATCAGGATTGCTTTATCCATGCAAATCCTTAGTGCAGGCGAGTTCTCATAAGGAGAAAAACCCTGGAGGTTGTTGTGGTGTCACCACTAAGTGGAGGTCCACTTGTGACAGGAGTTTGGGTACCGCAGGCATTGCAGTACATTGTGCATGCTTTGGCACCAGCCTCACGTAGTGTGGTCTGGGAGCAGCTGCAGAAACAGAAATAGCCCTTTCCTTTATACCTCCAGCAAGAGGGAAGCTGCTAACATGCCTTGGTGGGCCAGGTGCTGGCAGAAGTCCCCTTTGGGTCCTAGTGGGTTATTCAACCTCAGGGTTTCGATGACAATGGCAGCCCTACCACCCTTCACTCTCTATAGAGTTTAGGATCTGCATATAACAGTGAAGTGCAGCAGAGCATTTTAATAGGAAACATGTTAACATATGGAATAAACACTCTTGATTATTGAATGAAACAGAGTTTTGGATGGTTTTAGCTAGATTAATAAAACACTAATTTGATTTTATTTTCTGTACTCTTTTTTTAGTTATGAAGATGGTCAAGTGGGTGATACAAGTATAAATACACAGGAACCAAGCATTCATAAAGAGATTCTTCGAGTCATTGGCAATCAAACTGCTACTGGTTAAAAGGACCAGTCTTATTTAATTGATGTGATTTGGAAGCCTTCCTCGGTCTCAAAGCTGGATTTTGAACTGAAGAAGATGCAAAAAACTAATTTATTATTATTATTCTAAGCAAATTAACCCTTTGAATACTTACTGTTTTCTTACTTAGTATTTCTTATCTCATCAAAATACCTGAGATGGTATGAAATAGCAACTGTAGGGGTGCAAAGTCTATTAATATACTACAACTAATAATAATTAAACAGGCATTTGGGTTGCTCACAATAAACAGACTTTAAAAAGGAGTTTTGTGCTGATATTTTTATATTAAACTTCAATTGGAGGTTTTAGTACTGTAAACTAGTATTTTAAATTTAGAATGACTTAATTATAAGCAAGAGAGAAGATTTTATAGCGGAGCACCTGTATTATGCAGGATACTTTGCAATAAGTAAAATATTCTCGTATTTAAACACAATAAAAGGTTCTCTGGAACATGTCAAATTAAAGAGATTGGTTACCTGCAGCTATCTTTGATTCATTTTATTTTACACAAATGCAGCTAGAATTTAGAGTCAAAGGTTAAAAGAACAATACATTTTTTATTTAATGAGTGAAACAAAGCAAAAGGTAATGAATGTGATGGTGTATATTTAGTTTTCTTCGTTTTCTCTGGAAACACTGTCTTATCCATTAAGCAGCTCAGCTGCATTTTTTAATTATACCAGCCTAGCAAACATCTGGAAATCCTGAAGCTGTTAACTTCCTTTTTACAAATTTGTTTTTTATATACTAGATTTTACAGTTTCTTTAGATCAACAAGATTCTTTAATGTTTTCATCCTAACTTCAGTGAGACTGCTCTGTGGTTAAATTTAGCCACATATTTAAAAGTACCTGCTGAATTAGGGCTTTTACATGACTGAGTTGATTGTTTGTACATCAGAAAATACAAACAAATGCAAAATTTTACTGATTTTATCTTGGTGAAATATTTTTATTAATTTATTCCTAAGGGAAAACAAATAAAATCAAATCTTTCTGTCCTTTAAACTAACAACTGTTTTTTTCCAAGTAACACCATGGCAACACCAGTCTCCAAGGCATAAATCACACCCTTAAATATGGAGAGCAGTTCAACTTGCGCATCTGTGCAATTATTACAGGCCACCTCAGAAAGCAAAAATAGACTGAATCCTCTATTATGTTACTTTCATAATAAAGATACTGAAGAGCCAAATAACAGCACAACAGAGCACAGGCCAGTGTTTGTTTCTTTTAAACAGAACTGCATTAGATATGCAGTAATGGGTGATTCCTTCTTTCTGCACTCCCTTATTCCTTGCTGTAATTGAAGTGCCCTGCAAGTAAAATAGTGTTATTGGGCCTAGGAGCACATACTTGGAGATGTATTTTAGCATTCCAGACTTATTTGCTGGGGACCTCAGTTTTTCTGGGTTCACATCCAGACTTGTAAACCCAATCCTGTTTGCTATTGAATTTGTGTTGACTTTCACCCCCGTTTGGTGGACCCCTAACTTGAGTACCACTACTCTAATTGTTATCTTTTGTGTTGGGACACAGGTTAACTTCTTGAAACAAAGAGGATTCCCGAAATGTATCTATCTACGTAAGGACTGCCTTAGGTTGTGTAACTGCACAAAATCAGCATAATTCAGAAGTGGAGCTGAAACCCTGGAATGACCATCTCTCCATAATTTGTCCTGCCATGTGTGTCTGAATCACTATGTTTTGCAGAACAGAAAGAAACTAGGAAGCAAGTCCACAAAGATATCCTACGTTAACTTGCTGGGCTGATAGTCCACCACTCTGGGAGGCCTCCTCAAAAAACTAGGAAAAAAGAAAGATGACCATGAGTGAACTGGAGTCATCTTCCCTGTCCCCTCAAGCTGCAGCAGGGTCACAAGTGAGCACCTTGAAGGAAGAAACCTGGAATGTAGCTACGGCAGCGAGTCAGCCTTGGTTTGCACAGTAGTGTCCTGATGCTGGCCATGCATGGTGCCATCGTAAGTACAACCACTGGAAAGAGGAGGGAAAATACATCTCTGCCAAATTTTAAGACTGCTCCAAGGATTGATTTAAATGAATGACCAGAAGGAAGGGACAGCGTGGAGGAAAGCAGGGCTCTGAGGTATACGGGGAGGCCTTGCTGTTGTAAGATGTTCACTTCAGGTCCCACCCGGTGCATGGCAGGAAAAGGGACTGGGAGAACAAAGCTGCAGCATGGGGAGAGCACAGCACGTGGGCAGCACCATGCCTGTGGCAGCTGGGCCACCTGGGGAGGTGTTACGGTATAGGGGACAGTGCAAGGACACAAGCCCAGTGTTACACACAAACAGCAATGGAATTAAACCAAAATTCACTTGCTACACAGTAACTCAGTCACTTTTTTCTTTAGCCAAAATATTAACGGGAAACTTCTAAGGTGTTATATTATCTGCAGGTGAACATGAGTCTTCTGATCGTTCCTTTAACAAAGTATTAGTTCTCATCATTTTTAAAAGGTGAAGGGAAAGAGGGAGGTTCTTTGGGGGTCTGTTACTCAAAAATAAATAGCCCTTCTATAGCAAACTTCAAAACTGAAGCAAAGACTTTATCACAAAGAACTGGAATGAAAAAGCCCGAGGAGATTTTCTTTGAAGGATTTTTCCCTAGTGGTTTTATCCAAGGGTGGAAGTTGCATATTGCCAAATTCTTCCAAATACTTATATTCACATGGATTCCAGGGAATGAAAAATAAAAAGCCAGGCTCATCTGAGCAAAGGCCCTGTGTTATCCATAAAGCCCTTGCATTTCCCTTCCTCTGTTATCATGCACACATATTGGTGATAGAGCAATCTTTATAACTCCTGCAGTAAAGATGTAGGCTTTTCACAAACAGCTTTTAATCACAGAGAGAAAATAGAGCCCCAGGCTCTACTACCTTTCTTGGTAGAAATCTCCATGAAGCCTTAGCTATCTAGCTGTGACCATGTCCAGCACAGAGCAACCAAGAGAATTCTTGGGAAAGAACTTTCTAACTTCTTCCTGCATCCCACAACAAATTACAAGCCCTCAAATGGGGAAGGTTTGACAGAAAAATTATGTTAATACCTTAATATTACACCCTAATTACAAATTACCATATTTATATTTCTATGAGTATTTTAAACATTGAGAAAGGAATCAAAAAATATGCTTTTAAACCTTTCTTGAAATTCAAGCAGATATTTAGCATTCAAGAGGTTAAGCAATTTGAGTTTTCTTCTTCTATGTTATGAATCAGCATAGCTCTATTTTCTTCAACAGTGCTACGCTGCTTTGATCACCTGAGTCTTTGGCTCCATATCACTTACCATATCACTTAGTTTGTGTAATATTCTACTTAATATTTTACAGGAACTAGTCAATGACACCAGAATTGTTTATGCTTGTATTTTTCTCTGAAGCCCTTGAAAAACTATTATTGATGCTGTATAATTTTAATATTATAGCTGTTGGTACTAAAAATGCATCTGATGAATAAGCTAAGATTATGCTTTTGTTAATACAAATATAAGATCACTCCAAATGAAGACTTTGTGCTTAGATCAATTATACTTTGCTTACAAACCACTTCCTACTGTGGAAATAATTAGCATACTTCCAACATGGATGAGTACAAAGTGCAAAAAAAAAAGGGACAACTGAATGAAGAGATTCATGATTTAAAAAGAAACACTAAAAAACCCCCTAAACAAATATAGAAACAATATGTAGTTACTTAAGCATTATATTAATTTAGATGGCTCTAGAAAATGTAAGTCAAATAGTACAAAGAATACTTGTCATAACTGGCAGGGAAGTAACTCTACAGGAGCAAAAGCACTCTGTAATCTTAGCATTTTCACAACATATAGGTTTGGGGTCTGATCCTGCATTGTGCGGAACACCCATCGGAGGTGCTGAGGGTTAGGCCCTTGAACAGACATTAAGTGTTTTTTGTACTAGTCATTCTTCACTCTCATGGTAAGTTTTTTAAAAGCCTCTGGGGCAAAGGTCCATTGCAGATGGGATCAGCGTGCAGATGCCTGTGCATTGCCTGGCCCATACGCCTGGGCGGGATCCAGCAGGACTGAGCTTCTCGGCTGCATGAGGGTGGGACGGCAGCTGTGGTGGTGAAGGTGAAGGGGAGAAGGGGCTGGGAGGGCCCTGGCAGATGGGGCTGAGCCTTGCCATGCTCCTGTAGGCACCACGCGGCCCCTCTGCCAGCCGCCGCCACTGCGGGCAGCATGCCAGGAGCACTGCAGCGACCCAGCTGGCACTGGCTGCGTTTCCACTTGTCTCTTGGGGCGCTTAGGGTTCTGCAACACTTTACTTTCAGAACCGAGGTGTTAATTTGGTGTCCTGCACAATTTCTTTGTTACAAACACTACCTCAAGGTGAAAGATGAGCCTGTTGACTAAACTAAGCAAGGTTTTTTGTTCGGAGAGTGGTTAAAATATGTGTAGGGCTGAAAGCTGTTCAAAAAGTATCTTGAGCCTAGTCAGACAGGGCTGTAATAATAATAAAATTTATTCCTTAAAGTGCTCAGGAGTGGAGGGAAACTTGTGCTTCAGAATGGATAAATAAAAATTTACTTGAAACAAAGCAGTGTTCTGCAAGCACAGTGTCATATAAAATGCACAAGAATGTCACCAGTAGTTTGAATTTCCGGATTTGGTTTTGGAAACTTTAGGTCTGAAAGTGCTGAGCTCCTTTGTCTTTCCTTGGATGGCAGTTTCTTACTCTGCTCACGGGCTGAAGCAACAGCCACGGACAAGAGCAGATGGAATAAAATACACTGAGCTGCTGTTTCGTGTGACAAACGTAATATTTGATTGTGTGTTCCTGTTAAGTTTTCGTCTGCCGCGGAATGGCTATGATGTAAATTACTACCCATTACACTTTGCATTGGGATTTTGTATACAGTATAACATACTAGGTATAAGACTTTTGTAAGGAAAAAAAAAAGAATTCAAGTAGTTTTTAGATGAACATATCTAGTGTGTGAAAACCCTGTTGAAGAATAGATTACATTAAACATTTACCAGCAAGTCAGTAAAAATAGTCCTTATACACAGACATTAAATATAATTTAATGTTCTAAAAATAATTTTTGAATTTACCCAGTATGTATTGTATCTTTGAATTTTAAGAAGCAGCCACTCCTTTATGTAAACATAAAATATGCCTATGTTTCTTTTAACTCTACAGCCTTTTTTTCTCCAAATAAATTTATTAAATTTTTGTGCACAAGACAGTACTGCAGCCTGCTATTTAGCCTATGGTGCCTTAGAGTTACTACAAATATTTAATAAAATATACATAATGTAAATACTGCCAGACGATCACTAAGGCCAAATATTTTCTCTATTCACTTTTTACTGCACTTTCTTTCTATTGCTATTTAAGCCTCTTTTATCCAGCTTTGTAACAGTTATAACGTTGTAGCCAATGTAAATGTTTATTTTCAATAAATCAGAATTTGTTCAACAAATACTGTGCATTTGGGCAGTATTTTGAGAACTCTGTTCAAAGTTAAAATAGTCATCTAAGAATTAAACTGAGTCCGAAGCAGTTTCTTGACTTTTGCTAATCTCAACAACATCTAAAGGTTATGCCATGCTTTTTACACATATTATTGGAGTAAAATTTTTCTCCAGTGATCTTTTTAAAAACACTTAGATGAACTGTAAAACCAGCTTTCCATGCTGTTTTTATCTGAATGGGTTACACGACTGGTTCAAAATAGAGATACTGGAATTAAAACAGTATTTTGCATGTACAGTATCATGTAAAATGCATAAGAAAGTTTCAAGATGCATTTTGTAATTACTTTTAAAGAAGTCCTCTGTCTTTCTGTAAAACTGGTTTTGTCATGAAAACATAGCAAACATATGAAGAACCATGTCATACATTAATATGGATATGCACATCTGCAGCTCATAAAATATGCAGACATTTGTGGGACTGGTTATTAATTCAGTGAGTGTACTATTTTTTTCACTGCCTATGAGCTCATTTTAATTATATGGGTGGATATTAACTTGTATCTTTTGCAAGTTTTAGCTTTTGCTTTGTTAAATTTATTATTTTGTTTATTGCAGATTTTGGATTGGAAAAGTTAAAGTGATACTATTATTTTGAATGCTGATAAGTATTTTACACAAATATAACTATGGGAGAGAGGAAGAAATACATCATTGCTACCCTAAATGACTGATAATTTGCCTTTGATTGGAGTCTACAGGCTGGAGCTTGAATTCTATAATGGAAGAGATATTCCGTATTTTGGGGACCTTAAGGTTGGAAGAAACAGTGACTTCCAAGCTTGCAAGCCAAGAGTTGAATCAGTGGTGAAATCTCAGACTCCACTAAAATCAGTACTCACAGATAGCAGGAGGGACAGGATTCGTACCAGCTTTGGCTTAACTGCTACTCCATTTCCAAGTTGCTGCATCACAAGCTCTCTGAATATGCATCAATAGTCAATTTTCCATTGAGAAAGTTTATGGCGTATTGTATTCACCTGTTGAACAGCTCAATGTGGGACCCAAGAGATTAATAATCCAAATGTTAATTGACAGCAGTACAAAATTATCGCAATGGAGCAGAGCTGCTTTCAAATGCACACATTGCCTTTTTGACAGGAGGAAGAGCAGAAAATCTGCTAAGAAAAGATCTTATGGCCATTGGAAAGAGTACGTGTTGTATTCATTAAACTGTGTTTGCACACTTGGCCAACTTCTTTTTTGCGAATTACTGTGCAGTGCAGATTGCAGCAAATAATTTTGCACAGGTCACACAGCTGAGGCCCCCTCCAAGAGAGATTTGTCCACCTGAAATATAGGGAGGCTGCTTAAATAGAGCTGCAGTAAATGAATGAAGCCAATAGTAGCTGAGGGCCAAAACTTTACTATGCCCCAGCTCTCAGCACAGTGCAAGCTCTTTAGTTACTAGAGAGAAGAAATCTTAAGGAATATAACAAAGGCTTACTTTAGGGCTCAGTGCCTTGCAAAA
>WAAD01026899.1:56096-70527 GCA_013389945.1 Fregata magnificens | reverse complement strand
GCGGGGTCTCCGCGCCGTCGGGCTGGGGCAAAAAGGCAGCCCGAGAGGGAAATGGGCAGCGCGTTTGTTTGCCTTCCCCGCCACAGGCGTGCTTCGCCTGGTTTTCGGTGCAGGTGAGCGAGTGGTACTCGCGTGGGAGTGCCCGGTGCCCCGCGAAGCGGGACATCCCCGCCGCTGCCGGCCGGGAGTGGAGCCCCCACGCTGCCTGGCCGCCCGTAGCGTGGGTCCCCGGGGTGTCCCAACACAGCCCGACGCAGGAGGAGGACTCTGTGAAGTGTGTGTGTGTGTGTATATATATATATAGTTATATATACAACAAAATTTACGAAAGAAGATGGGTGCGTTGCAAGGAAAGAGAAGAAATAATGCAACTTCCTATAAGTGCAAGTCTTGGAAACTTGTTTCCTCAGGGAAAAAGAACGGTCCATTAGGGAGGAGCAGTCTCATCCCATTTGTTGTGTAAGTGGGAAAGAAAATATAGCATCTGGTGGCTTTGCTGTTATGTTCTCCACCACAAAAGGCTATATACCTTTGCCCAAAACCTTGCAGAAAGCAAGCACTAAAGTTGACCAGCCTTGAAACAGGGATCAGCACTGTGTTTAAAAAGAACTTCCTTTTTCAGTGTGAAATGAAAAACAGCCACTGCAAAACGGGACGTGACTGAAAGTCTACAAAGAGAAAAGAAAAATACTGACAGCTGCACGCAAGGTGTATTTCAGGCATTTTGCCTGTTTGTCCTTGATCACCTGTAAACTTCCGTATTTTGAAAATAGTTCTGTGTGAATGCAACATTCTTTTGAAAACCCAATGGAAAAGCTGAAGCCCCGCTGCTCCTGTAAACTCTTCCTTTGGCTTTCTGCTGGACTGTTAACAGCAGGAAATACAGACAACCACGAACAAATGAGAAATATATAATGCTCACTGCCGTCAGCTAATAAATATGCAAAGCCCTTTAATGTGGAACATAAAAGAAAAACTGTAAGTATGTGCTTCTCATAAATGATAAATTATTCCAGTTGCGTAGTGAATAGTGCAGCAAACCAGTGAGTACTTAAAACAGATTATTCACCTCAATAGCCACAGTCAGCCCACAAAGTATGGAAGAAGGTCCTCATCAGCCGAGACACCAGCTGTGGACACCCACTCATTAATAATAAAATAACACCTTTTGTCCTATGGTCCTGCAGCATGGGAGCTCAGTAGAAGCAGGATTTCAGCCCACGTGTGGAATGACTCTGAGGCGACACAGATTTTCCTGCCTACAGTCGAGAAGGAATCTTTACTTTCTAAGCTGGATATTTTACCTTTCCCTTCAGTCTCTGCAGCACGCCTTTCTCCATCCAAAAGGGGAACTAGAAGAGGGAACTGAGCCAATGATGAAGCTTTAGGGAGCAGGTCAAAGTCTACCACTGTCAGAGGGTTTTTTGCTTTACTCTCAGGACTACGTGGAGAGGGATGAGCTTCCCAGGAGTTCTCAGAGTTACAGACACAGTGATGACTGCAGCGTGAAATTCGCATCTCTAAACTGACTGTTACACAGCAAGTGTGAATCGGTGTGTACCGACAGCAGCACAGCTGCAGGAGCACACAGCTCAGCAGAATCTTACTTGCCTGATTTAAAGACAGGTCACTCATCTTTTGGACGCTTTATTTGCTTCTGTGATACCCTATACCATGTATAGAATCATAGAATCGTTTTGGTTGGAAAAGACCTTTAAGATCATCGAGTCCAACTGTTAACCTAGCACTGCCAAGTCCACCATTAAACCACGTCCCTAAGCACCACATCTACACGGCTTTTAAATACCTCCAGGGATGGTGGCTCAACTACTTCCCTGGGCAGCCTGTTCCAATGCCTAACCACTCTTTCGGTAAAGAAATTCTTCCTGATGTCCAGTCTAAACCTCCCCTGACGCAACTTGAGGCCATTTCCTCTCGTCCTATCGCTAGTTACTTGGGAGAAGAGTCCAGCACCCGCTTCCCTACAACCTCCCTTCAGGTAGTTGTAGAGAGCGATAAGGTCTCCCCTCAGCCTCCTCTTCTCCAAACTAAGCAGCCCCAGTTCTCTCAGCCGCTCCTCATCAGACTTGTTCTCTAGACCCTTCACCAGCCTCGTTGCCCTTCTCTGGACACGCTCCAGCACCTCAGTGGCCTTCTTGTACTGAGGGGCCCAAAACTGAACACAGTACTCGAGGTGCGGCCTCACCAGTGCCGAGTACAGGGGCACGATCACTTCCCTACTCCTGCTGGCCACACTATTCCTGATACAAGCCAGGATGCTCTCGGCCTTCTTGGCCACCTGGGCACACTGCCGGCTCATGTTCAGCCGGCTGTCAACCAGCACCCCCAGGTCCTTTTCCGCCGGGCAGCTTTCCAGCCACTCTTCCCCAAGCCTGTAGCGTTGCATGGGGTTGTAGGCTTGAGGTGCCTGAGATCTCTGTGAGACAAGTAAAAGATTTCTATGTTTCAGTTACCACAGAAATAGAGTCACTACTAGCACAGATGACAGCAGCCGTCTAGCAGGAAGTCACCAAATAAACGAAATGATCAAAAAAAAAACCTCCACCCCATAGCAAAAAAAGGAGGCGATGAAAGCAAACACTCTGCCCAGTCGGAACTGCAGGATGTAAATCCATCAGATGGATTTTGCATCAGAGGTTAGGACTGCCATCCCTCCCTTATTCAAAAAGCATTATAGGCCTTTTTTTTTTCCCTACAAATAGGAGGCTCTTAAATGTCTCATACAGATTATACAGAAAACCCCACAAACATATTTCAACAGCCATGCTTGACTGAGTGCACCCCTTTTTGCCATATCTTGGAAACCGAACAATCCTTATGCAGCTAGCATTTGGAAAGATCCCCTGAAAACTCAGGTACTTCAGGAACTGACATTAAATAGTACAGCTGATATTAGAAAACACAAAGCAACATATAGATAAATTCAATTCAGTTACCAGTAAATGCTGAGCTGAGGGAGTACAAAAAAAAAATATGCTGGTTGTACACCTATCCACTTCTGCCTTAGTGGAAGGTTGTCAGCTACTGCTACTGCTGCCAAGACCACGGCATGTGGTAGAGAGGTCAGTCCAAGCACTCACAGAATCACAGAATGGTTGGCATTGGAAGGGACCTCTGGAGATCATCTTGTCCAACCCCCCTGCTTGAGCAGGTGCACCTAGAGCAGGGTGCACAGGACTGCGTCCACTCACCTGGCTTCATACTGCAGAGCCTGGGAGACCTGATGGGAGATCTCAATACCAGGTAATTATGGCTGCAAGAACAAATGCTGGTGGGTAGGCACATGCTTGAAATGCACTTGAGATTCATCAACCTCAGGACTGTCACCAGTAAACGCAGTAGCCGCATTCTCATTCTTTGTTCACCTAACTGGTCGCTGAGTGAATTTGCTTTGGGCTGAGTACATCTGGATGGAGTAGGGCACAGTAGCCTTTACTTCCTATTTATCTAGGAATTGCTGCCAGATATGAAGTTAGATTCAGGGATAGTAGGGAGCACTAATGAGATTGAGTAGTACTTTGATTTCTGGATGATTCTGCACAGAGCCAAATTACAGAATATAATAGTCAAGGGTTCTCCCTTCCGGTGACTGATCATCACAGCAACTTTACCTCTTTAATGTTTATCATTTAAACAAGTATATACACACATATATATGTATAAATATTTCCAAATACTCAACGATTAATCTATAAACACAACTGCTGCAGCTGTAAACACGCCTGCTTTGGATCAGACCTTGGGTTCCACCACAGGTAGAGCAGATACACAATTCACTGTCCCCACAGGGGTGCCCTGCACGACACACTAACCTCCTTCCCCTAGGTCCACACCTACCCATCACCTTGGGCTTGGGCCTGTCGTGAGGTTCTTACAGCCAGACCATACACCACGTACAGCAACAGTTGTGGCTAAGACTCTCAGAGATCACGGTGCCATAAGCAAACAACAGTAACTTCATTAAAATTAATGAAGTCTAGCACAGTTGAGATTGATTAGACTCAGTTCCCTTCTACAATAGGCTTAGGATCTCCAACTCTAATATATTTCAGCTGAAGACAGATGATCGGGACATTAGGCTTCTCCAGAACATATCCTAAAGAGTGGAGAGTGGGGGTTGAGCTAGCAGTGAACCAGTATTTCAGGGAGCAGTTTGCTATAGTCAGGGAAGTGTGAGTTTTGCTCTCAAAGTCGCAAGGTCCACAGGAAAGCTAGCTTCCTAGGTGTCCTCGAGGTCCTGTTACACAGAAGAAGGTTGGGATGACTTCTGAAGGACCCAGTTCACCAGGCAAACAACTTGTTCATATGAAGGCCTCAAATTTTTGTGCATGTACTTTGTTTTCTTCAGTGGAATTGCCTTTGAGACACACACTGTATTTGTGAAAATGTCTCCAGAAGCCAAGCCAGAATTAGCAATGAGCTAATTGAATAGAGCTGGGCATACCGGGCAGCACACAAAATATGAAAACAAACAAACTCATCAAATGTTATGTATACAGAGAGATCCCACACTTACACGATGCTTTTGTTTCAATCTTAAATAAGCATTTGGAAGGGAAAGGAATCTATTTCACTTTATAGCAAAAAACAATTGTAAGGAGAAAGGGGGGGTTTGCATCTTGAAATAAAAGGTCTCTCACATCTGAATATTACATCAGTAATTTGAAAACTGTATATAAAATATTAATGCATATTTCTATAATGCCTATTACTGTACTAACAAACCCTAAGAGTATTTAAAGATACATAATTTACAAAGAAAAAGTATTTAAATAGCAAAAGTTCTACTGATTGCAATGCGGGCAGAGTTGAGCCAGAAGCCGAAACTTTAATTCACATAGGGTTTCTACTTTCTTTTACAATATAAAAACATCATACAAAACCATCACATATTCATTGCATGAACGAGAAGGCAACAAGATCTGTAAAATATGACATTATTTGACAGTAGTCCCAAAGTACTCGGGATTTTCATGCTCATAGGGGGAGCAGGGGTGAGTCAGAAGTATGCATTTTCTTCCACTGCTGAAGTTTAGCAATCTCCGCAAAGATTCAGAAGTAAGTATGGAAAGAACATGACAATATTCCCTTCCAGCGGAGAATGGTGGGTTGAATTTACTGCACAAACTTCTTAGCAAACTTCCTGAAGATGTCATCTGGAAGCTCAAATATCAGCCAGCATTTGTCCGAGTTAAACTGTATTGCACCATATGACACTTGAAAGTTGCTTACTGGAATTGCACAATACCACACTTGAAAGTTGCTTACTGGAGCAAACTTTACATTGATTTTAATCCACACAAGACAACTACCATGAAGGCAAATGTCAGCTCCCAGCCTTTGGTTCAGCATGTACAAAGTCAGTGAGATGATTATCATGGTTCACCGGGCCATGGGACTTGCCAAGATGTTTTTACCAGTAGGGATTGAAATGTTTCTTTGGTACACTCTTGTCTTTTCAAGGAACATATAGCCAGTCCTGTTTTTCTAATACTTTCATCAGGAAAACAACAGCAGGCAGTGTACTCTCTCAGAGTTTCCCATGCTGCCTCTCCAAGGAGTCTCTCTTTCCTCTGAGGACCGTGTTTGTTCCCAAATACTTATTTCAATACTGGTTCTCTCTAGTTGCTTTCACACAATCCATGCAGTAAGCTTCCAGGCTTGTTAACAGCCCCAGAGAAACCCTGCAGCTCACACTGCTGAAAGACTAACAGGTTTTGCATGTGACACAACTGGTGGGTTTAGATGTCTACAGTTAATTCAGTACCTGCAGGAACCTGATTGTCTCTTGCTGAATGCAGGGTGGCTGCCACATCCAAGTGCCTGCCCAGTCTACGATGAATTAAAAAAACATTACCGCACCAGTGACTTAGTAATCGAAGTAAAGGTACTCTGCATCTCCTGATCAAGCTGAAAATCAGACCTCTGCTCTCCTGACTGTGTTTGTGCCTAGACAAAGAACAGAGCAACGCACATCTGCCCATCAAAAAAGTTCATTTTTTAAGTAGGTGGAGGTATATTTGCAGACAGCATTGGCAGGTGGAGAAAAGAGGTATTGCCTACCTATAGCTTGAACAGCTCTTTCTTTTTAATAGTATTTATCTAAATGAATGTTTAGTAAGGCACCAATTCAAAATACAGTCTAATGTTACACCAAACAGTCACATTTTTTCAACTTTATCATTGCAGGGAGGATAAAAACAAGAGTAAAAGCTGATCATTACTGTAACACTAACACTAATCATAAAATATACAAAAACTACATCAGCAAGAGTTACCAGGTGGCCAGTCCAGCAAACTCTTCAGAGCCAGGCTTTGAAGAGCCCTCAGCATCCCAAAAGCTTTTGTTACTGAGTGGACAGAGAAATAATCCCCACCACACACCTATTTGGTGGTTCTTTTATACTGTTCTTGTTACTGGGTAGAACCTGGACGCTGATGGGCAGAACTCGCTTGCAGTAACGTCCTGTTTCCATGGCTGCTGCACATGCACTTTGAAACAGCTGGAAGTGCTTAGACCAGTTTTGGCTGGTTTTATAGTTCCTTTTCTTCTTCTGGGGTTATTCTAATAGTCCCGTCATACAATTTGAATTTTACATCCTTTGTCTGCACTGGTAGTTGTCTAACTTCAAATGTGATTAAAGCACTTTTCCAACCAGAAATGATCCTTGAAGTTGGGGTCTGTATGAGGAGTCAGATTTTACACCATGTCTAATTTGCATAAATCAAGGTGAAGTCCAGCAAACAAAATTTGCACATGAGGTAAGTCAGGTTCCTAGTACATTTTGCAAACAAATTAAGTAGTACGGGAAAAACATGTACCATATACAACAGGTATTTCAAGTTTGTTAATCTTGCCAGCATCTTATCTCTATCCAGAGTCTGTTATTAAAGTAATTAGCACTGTGATTTTTAAATAATAATATGCAACAATATTCAGTTTCTGATACAGCTCTCTTTATAGCTTCTGATTTTTGTCATTAATTCCTCTCCAAATTACTGTAAGGACTATTGCTCTTTATTGATCTGGCTCTTTTAATTATGTAAGAGCTAATAAGGACAGGATTTAAAGCTGCAATTACCTTTGTTGCTGAACTTCCTTGCACATCAGAGGCTCTATGGCGTAAGAGCCAAATACGCTTGTAAGTGATTGCAGAATGAAGGCTTGGCTGTCCAGGGAAGAGATGTGGACTAAACAAATGCGAAAAACATCAGAGACACTGAGAAAGCACACTTCAAAAGCATTCATTAGTAACTGCTCAGTAATAGTAATCTCATGACTTACTTGTAGGAGCAGCATTTTAAGATACATCTGTTTTCTCCTTGCCACTTCTCCAAAGCCAGCAGGTGGCTACATCGTACTAAGGCTTTGAGTGCTTTCAAAATTAATGGTTCTACATAAGCGTGTGCTGTTGCTATTGTAAGTAATGTTGAAATAGAAAGTACCTAACTTTTACACCCTGGGTGTTAGGAGACAAATACAAGATGAGAAGATAAAATAATAAGTCTGTTGCAGAACCTGTACTTTCAATGGAGGCCAGAAGCTTTCAAAGTGACAAAGTAATCCTGGAGAAGCTACTTTTAGTCTCACTTAGACTGGAATAGGAACAGTATAGCTCTTCTGATGTCCTCCTTAGCTATGCCCGGTGTCTTTTTGAAGAGACTAAAGAAAAGAAAATCGTCCTCCCATAACTCTGTGGCCTTCTTTGTTTCCAGTCTGCACTTGCAGTAACACTGAAATTACTGCAGATTGCACGTGACTGTGGCCTGCGAGCAGCAGCTGTACACTCACTGTGAGCACTATGTACGCCAGTGGCCTTCCACATCCAAGCAGGAAGATCTGTGTATTTTCCTGACTCTGCTCCGAGCATCAGATATAACCACTTGACTTTCACAGTCACTTTTGAATCACACTGCTGCAGCTCTAGTTGTTTCTCCGGACTGAAACCACTGTAATTTTCCCAATTTTTAACACTCTCGACATGGCAGGTAAATAAAATATTATTTTATGACCTCAAGGTTTCTGACAGATTTTGATTTGTTGAGCACTTCTCAGGAATCTTTATGTTAATGCATTGATTCTGGTCCACGTCATGTGGAGAAATTTTTATGTGGGAAAACAGACTTTGATTTCTTACATACAATTAAATTTGGTAAGATTCTTGTGCAAACCTGGAGCTGGTATGGAAAGATTTACTCCGGATTACACTGATAAAGCATAGCACATAAAATGGAGATGTTTTCAAATCCTAAGGAACAATCATGTAAAAAGACAACTAATCTTCCACTGGTTATCTACATTAATTTTCTTGAAAGTGAGTCAACTAGCCATTGCATAAGCATATTATAGTATTTCCTTTGTTGTCGCTAGGAAAATAAAACTGAATTAACAGTAGCTTCTGTGTTTAGAATTATGTGTATTTAACTTTTAGATCACTATTTTCTTAGGCTTCTCTATACAGAAATTAGTGAGCTAGGACACGTACAGGTTATAATAAGGTATAAAGTATTGCATTCTTCTTTTACCTATAGCCAGGTTCAGTTAATTTTGTCATTCTTTCAGCTGCGCAATCAAGCTGAGAACATACTTCTGTCACTTAGAAGCACAAAGTAAAGTCACTCGCATTCCCTCTTACCTGGGCTTTTTGCACCACAAACTAGAAAAATGAGAAAGCTGTTTACAACTCTCATTTTTCATTTCATGACCATTGTACCCTAAAGCTCTGCAATTCAGTATGAAAAAGTGGGATGAGGTAGTACGTACAAACACTTAATGTGATTTTTAAAACCTATAACAACTTTAGTTTGATTTACTGATCCTAAATGTCTGAAAGCTTGAGAGATTCATCAAACTGACTCCCAGAACTGGGAAATCCTGTTGGGCGCAGAGAGCCAGTTTGTACTAAGTTCTCCTCAAGCCCCAAATATCTACTGTACAATCGAAAGGAAAGGATTTCAGACAGTGTATTGACTGACTTCGCATTGCATAGAACAAATTCTGAAAATTCTGTCGTGGTTTAACCCCAGCCAGCAACTGAGCACTACACAGCCGCTCGCTCGCTGCCCCCCGGTGGGATGTGGGAGAGAATCCGAAGGGTAAAAGTGAGAAAACTCGTGGGTTGAGATGAAGACAGTTTAATAGGGAAGGCAAAGCAAAACAAGGAATTCATTCACTACTTCCCATCAGCAGGCAGGTGTTCAGCCATCTCCAGGAAAGCAGGGCTCCATCACGCGTAACGGTTCCTTGGGAAGACAAACGCCATCACGCCCAATGTTCCCCCCTTCCTCCTTCTTCCCCCAGCTTCATATGCTGAGCATGACTCCATACGGTATGGAATATCCCTCTGGCCAGCTGGGGTCAGCTGTCCCAGCTGTGTCCCCTCCCAGCTTCTTGTGCACCCCCAGCCTACTGGCTGGTGGGGTGGGGTGAGAAGCAGAAAAGGCACTGCTCAGCAACCACGAAAACACCCCTGTGTTATCAACAGCTGTTTTCAGTGCAAATCCGAAACATAGCCCCATAGTCACTACTATGGAAAAAATTAACTCTATTCCAGCTAAAACCAGCACATGTTGCTACAGTTTTAATTAACACAGCCATAGTTTGAAGCCGATTTACTTCATAATGAGGACTGTGACTAACAGAACACCGCAGTATAGGCTAGTTCAGCAACTCTCCTCACAGTGAACACATCTTATTAACATTCTCTAACTTGTACTTACTGTCAATACACAGCCAGGGTTTAATTTGAACCCCTAAAGGTCTACATAAATTTGGGCCTTGGCTGCTTGAAAGACAGTCTTTCTCCCCTTAAGATTCAGGAATTAGAGATTACCCAATGTATCTGAGCCCTCACTTTTATAAGAAACAGACATCTGTGATGCTGGATGTTGCTGGCAAGCTTGAAGAGGTCTGTGCACTTTTACAGTAGTTCACCATTATGCTGTGATAAGTTTCAATCAGGAATTAGGGTGGGAATGTTTTTTTTTTTCTACTTTGAATTTGGCAATATTCTGAATACAACAGACCTTTCCTAGTACCTTTGTGAAGGAGGCAGATACAGTAAATGCAAATAGAAATAACTCCAGGAAAGTAAAATTCTTTCATTCATATTTCATGTTACCCTTCTCTAAAATTAGGCAGCTAATTGAAGTAGATGATAAAGCTTTACTGAATTCCACATATTCAGTATCAGACAATTAGTCAAACCAGAGAAGCTCAGAAAGACACTAAAAATACTCCAAAAAGCCATAAAATAGACTAAATGCCATTTTAAAAAGTATTTAAAAATACAGTATCTGGAAAATTCTTTTGGGGCTAGAAGGACATGATGGGTTTTCTGGTAGGTATTCTTGAGGGTTTTTGCCTTTTAATTCTTGACTGTTCATCCTTCACCATTATATTTTAATCTCACCTGTCATTAAATATAATAAATAAAACATCGGAAGACATTTACATTCCACTCTCTCCTGTTTCAGCTATGTGAATGTACTCTGGAATTCATAAAAACATACGACTTTTTTGTATAACTACATTAGAGCTTCAGAATCAAGTTATATATTCTGCCAACATTGGAAATAACAAGAACTTTAATTGCTAGAGAGAAGGCACCCACGCCAACTATGGCAAATGATCTTCAACGGAATGACAGCATCACAATAAATTTCCTAAGATGTGCATATATCATTAAATGACAAAGACTAATATGAAGCTCCTCCATGTTATTGAAGAAATAGTAACTGGAAAAAATATTAATTTTGTCTGTGACTAGGATAGACTGGAAAGGAAATCCTCATTTAACTCAAACCAAAAGGATCCACGTATCTTACTGGATCTACAACTTAATTAAACACATCTTAAGTGGATACTGAAGTGTACGCAATGTGATCCTGTTAAGCCAACCGTTTGGCTGAGTTTCATCCAGTCATCTCCCCAGTTGACTACTAACATGAACTATATCTGCACAAATCAAACGAACCGCACCAGCAGGAAGTCTGAATATAATTGCCTTCTTCACATTGCCTATAGGCTCCTGTGTTTGTATAATTCCATTAGTTTTCTCCCTCTCCTTTTCCCCTCCCTGCAGCAGCATCTGCAGAGTGCCCTGCTGCCTGTACAGCTCTGTCAATGCACGCTCATGGTTTGTTAGCCTGGGCTTGAGTAAAACGAGAACTCCTGGCAGGACTTCCTGCAAACACACTGATATAAAAGAACTGTTAGATGACATCACACCAGCCTGGCGTGGAGCTTTTTATAAAATGCAGAGTTATGTATCATGAAAAAAAGATGTCAAATAGATGTTTTCTCTGCTTTGTAGTAATCAAGCTGGATAAAATTCTGATAATGTGGTTACAAAAGCGGTTGGGTGTGCACTGTAGGTGGGGTAGTCAGTTGCTCTTGATGTTAACAAAATCTCAAGGATTGTTGTGACAAGCAATTAAGGTTTCGATTCTGGGAATGAGAATAGCAATTGTGATAATGCTTCCAGGGTCAAAGCGACCACAGGTATCTTCTGGTTTGGTCATTTGGATCTTCCAAAAACTCTCATCTGAATGAAACATTTCCCCCTGCCTCACAAATAATCAGCCACGAAATTGAAAAGATGCAGGCAAATTCAATTACTTTAGCACAATCATACTGCTATTACAGCGTAATTTGTATTCAGTCACTGGGCGCCTTAAAGGAATCATTGTGGTCTGTTAGCAATTTGAGGACTGGGCTGTTTGGTAGTAGCCTAATAACATGGAAGGTTCTGGTCTTTGTTAAGAAACTCTTAATAGGTACGTGAAATACAGGCAGTTCCAACCTCAATTAAATGGTCAGAGACAGTAAAAAAAATGCAAAGCATCCATCATTCATAACGTTATTTGAAGTGCCCTGCAAAGGAAATGAAATTTCATGCAGACTGGGAGACTTAATATACTTTCTGAGAATTTCTTCCAAGGTTTGATTCTCATAAGGTCACATTACCCCTTTTCGTTTCAGAAACTAGGATTAACTCAATCTTCTTCACTTTGGAGAAGCACTTCTATTTGAGAAACTAGCAATATAATCTACTTAACTGATAGACATTTAATAAGTTTATTCCTTCAAAGGAGGAGCTAACTTAAAATACTAGTAAAGAAGAAACAAATTTGATTTATTTCATCAAGAATCACCACCACTATCAGCTCTCTTATCTAAATAAAGTTTTGGGTTTGGGTTTTGGTTTTTTTATTTTTTTCTGTCCAGTGTAATGAACTCACTCATTTTGCAACCACCTTGATAGCCTTTCCTTACAGGAAAAAAGCCCAAAGAGGAAATCCAATGTATATAATGAAAACAGGGAGATATTTTCCCATAAAATCAAATTTTCAAATTTCAATACATGTCTTTTGTTATAGCAGTGCCCATTACACTATTTTTTTTAATTAAAGAAAAATAAAAACACTCTTCTATCTATCCCTATGCAAGCAGGGAAACCAGAAGGTGAATTGTAGAAGGAAAGAGTTAAAACTAACTGGATGCATCAGTATTGTTAATAACATGTTCATTTAAGACCTCTTTTATTCTTTCAAACCACAATTTCTCATGCAGAAGCATGAAGCCATGGATAAGTAAGCAAGGTACACCGTTTCAAAATCCATATGACAGTGTATTTGAGAAGATATTATAAAAACACCATGATTTTTAAAAGCCAGGTTTTTCTAAACATGGATAAATCTATCATATTATGTCAAATAATCATGACTGTACACGAAACATTACATCAATATATTTAGAATTAGCACTACTGCCTATTCTGGAACAACTCAGTACCTGTAACCTAAAGCACATACTTACTATGCACCACTCCACATCGGTAACTGCGGCCTCTAAGGCATTAGCAGCTGACTCCCACAGCTACAGTGGAACATTCAATATGATATAATCATCCTTGGTGCACAACCAGTGTTGCCATTTTTTCCTGGGTACTTCTTCCCCTCCCAACACCCCAGCATCAGGCCATCTACTCTTGGTAGCTGCTAGCCCTCGCCTCTGGTAGGATTATGAGATGTCTGAGCTCAATTGACCATTACCTCTTTTTCCGCCTGCAAATAGTGTGTAAGTAGAATATACAGACCTTGGACTGGAATTTCCTGACATTTGTTTGTTTAGTTGAAGTGCCAATTCAGACTGATCTGCCAAAGTCCGTAAATCCCTGCCATGCCCACCGTGCATGGACAAAGCAACTTTGCCACTCAGGTATGGCATACATGGTCTGTGCAAGAGTAACAAATGCAGTGTCTACAGTACGTAACTTGCTGTGCAGGCACAGGCCATCAGTCAGAATGTGAGCTGCAGGTCTGGGACATCCCACACCCATCAGGCGTGCCCGTTCCCCTGCCTCTCTCTACTCCTTCTCTCTCAAGAAGTATTGTTGCCTCCATCCACACTTCCACTCGAGACACAGACCTACTACAACACTTGCAAGAAGGAAAAAAGAAAAAAACCCACATTGCTCCACTTGCACATTCTCGTCATCCATATTCTCTGTTTAGACTGCAACCTTTCCCATGAAGAGACTGTCACCCGAGTCTCTTGTACCTGCGGGGATTTCTGTTATTCCCGGCTACCACCACGCTGCAGTCCTCTTTGCAGCATTAGCTGTAGGCAGCAATTTCTCCGCCTAGGATACGACGTGATCCTGCAAAGATGAATTTTAAGAGAGGAAGCTGAAAACAAACAAAACACACAATGCAAACACCACAAATTTTCTTGGTTGTATTTCAAAACAAACACCTACAAACAGCAGCAGTCTTTTTCTTGCCCAACACGAAAGCAGGGCACACACCACGCTCTCCTGAAGCCACCAGGTAGAGCAGCTCCCACAGGCACCGCAAACGCTTCTCCCCCATGCAGAAAAACTCCCTCAGCACGGGTTGGCAGCACCACCGCCGCATTTGATCCTTGAAGAGCAAAAACGTTGCTCGGTCAGGTATACGTATGTGCTCATAGCACGAATAGTTGGCGTCTAAGAGCACTTCCACAACTGATGAGTTGATTAATCCTTAAAAAAAGTACTAAAACAGAGTCAGCCATGGCACTGCTAATGGGTTAATTAAATTTTAAAGGCAGACCTTTATGAGCAAAGGGTAAAACGGCATCCAGCAGGCATTAATGCACGCTTTAACACGCATGGCAGAAATTACCATTTCCATTCATCCGCGCGTGTTACCGCGGCTGCAGACGGTGAGCAGGGCCCTGGGCATCGCCCGGCCAGAAACGCCCGGCCAGACGGAAAAGCTACAGGCAGAAAGGGTGAGGGGGAAGACCGGGTAACTTCAGCACAAGGAGCAACGGCGGGAAAAGAGAGCGGGGGACAGGGCACGCGTGGACGTGGGTCGCGGAGAAGGGGGGCGGGAAGAGGCTGCCGCGGAGCCAGGCGGGGCA
>WAAD01026898.1:22218-40185 GCA_013389945.1 Fregata magnificens | reverse complement strand
GATTTTCCCCGTTTTGTTTATAAACTGTGGTTTGAAATTGCAGCCTTCTTGTGTGCAGAAGAATAAGCCTTGCTTGTGATCCAAGTCTTTAAAGGAGTAATAACGAGGCACACAACAAAACTGTTAAACAGTATTTTCAGTCCACTTGTACATCATTGTTAATTAGATAATCCTTTCCTTTCCTAGACCCAAGGATACTTACATTGGTTATTTGCCTCTGGCCCATGTATTAGAATTGACAGCAGAAATTTCTTGCATCACTTATGGCTGCAGGATTGGCTACTCCTCTCCACTCACACTATCAGATCAGGTGAGAGGGAAGCTTAAATGTGCTTTTGCAGTCTGCATTCTTCTTGCTCAGCTATCTTCTTTCATTAAAGAAATGCTGATGTATATGGCACACTTCAGAAATGTAATTTTTTTTCAGGAAACGATGCAAATTAACATTCCTGGTGAACTATAGCAGTAGGTCATACCATATAAATTTTATTAAAACCTTTACTTTTATGATACTTAGGAAATCTGAAAGAAAACCTAATAAATGCCTATAGCATTATCCACTGGATATCGGCATAAGAACAGCTATTAATAGATTAGCTGAATGTAAGACTGTTTAAAGTGATTTTAAGTTTTTGGTCTCACTTTATCAGTTCTTTATCCAGTTATTGTAGATCTTCTATTTAGCTCTTTGCCTTTTCCCATTTAACAATTAAGATAAATAACAGTAAATTAAGCTGGAAAAGAATGCTTCTGTACGTTTTGCTGGTATAGAGATTGGATCAGGCAGAAGAAACTCCTGGAAGAAGATGGAGGAAAAAGGAAGTGCTAGAGGGAGGAAGTAAGAGAAAGATATACAGAGTGGACTTAACCAGGTTGGGCTTGTAAAACATCTAGTATTTTGGCTGAAGTTGTTGTTAATCATTACTTTTTCTATCACAATGGAAAAAAAACTTTATGCAGGAAATGGTTTTTTTGGAAGGGCAGGGGAAGAGATTTAAACAAATTACATGATAATATATCTCCTTTTTTTAGTCCTTTTCTAAAGAGCTGCTTGGTTTTCAGCTTCCTAAATTGACATTTTTTCCTTATTACAGTCAAGTAAAATTAAGAAGGGAAGCAAAGGAGACTGTACTGTACTTAAGCCTACACTGATGGCAGCTGTGCCTGTAAGTATGCAGAAGCAGATATGTTTAGCGAAAAAATGATGCTTTCTATCTTGTTCACGCTAGAAAAATCTATTTACTAACATTTTTTTCTCTTCATGTGTAAGTAACTGTCACTAATAGGAAAAAAGCACAATATAGAAATTCCAGTTGTCATTGCTTGAACTGAGCACTGATGCTGCAGGTGGGCACAAGAACATATGTATGCTAAAGCCAAGACCCTTTTTGATCCAAAACTGTAAATGTGTTTTAATAGTTACAAGTGATGTTTTACTGGGCTACTGATACAACAATAGGATACAGAAAGTCTGTGACATTCACAGTCTGAAACCCCTTTTTGCATAGGGAGAAAGCAGGGTGGCTTTGGCTAAGATGGACACTTTAAGATATGGGCATTTGGCTGAGTTACAGAACGTAGAAAGTTAAGCTGTGCTGCCACAGTTGTTGGAGTACTCAATCTCAGCTGCTTGTCTCCAGGGTAACACTTAGGCTAAGTCTCTCTTGCTGGTCTTAGGGTAAGCCTCTCTTGCTGTTCTTTAGGGTAAGCAGGCCATGCTTAGTCTCATCTTACAAGAAAAAAAACTGATCAGGAGACTGTAACTCCTATTGCTTCTGTAGCTTACGTTGGTCTTTGGGTGACCAGGCTTCTGCATTCCACAAGGTCTTAGCGCTATCTGAAAAATAAACAAATGTTTGCATCTTTCTAATGCAAAAGCCTTCCTCATATGTCCTGAAATCCCATGGGCTTCTTTTATGATCACATCACATCTGTGGCTCATAAGACTGGTAGCACCAGCTTTTGCCACATGGTGGTGGTGGGCGAGTAGGAGGATTTAATCTCATTTAAGAACAGTGAGTTTTGGTTGGATCTGGTTGTTCTGCAGCATCTTTTGGGAATAGCCAAGAGTTTTTTAAAATCAATTATTCACTTGCAATTTTTGTTTTATAAAATAATAATTGTATATATATAGGCTTGGTCTTTTTCTTAATAATTAACCAAGTGAAAATTAATATGTCTGAGAACCCCAGCTTTATGGAAAATATCCACTTAAATTTAGGATTTCAGTTTTCCCTGGGAAGTAGACTACTGGCAAAACCAGTGTAAATTTTAAATACAGTCTTAATCCCTCTTGGAAGGACAATACTTCATGCACGTGCAAAAAACCCCCTGTAAGTCCATGCAGACAGCATCATATGAATTAACTGCAGAACAGTGATAATGCTGAGTCCCACCTAAATGTCTTGATTCTACAGACTCACTACCACAAAGAAATTAGCAGAGAAAAAATAAAATTGAAACTGATGATCCATTTTTGGCTGATAGCACACAGGATCTAGAGTTCCACAATCTACAGCAAAGAGGAAAAACCTTCAGAAAGCCCTAGAAGGAACAACACTTATGTAACATCGTCCAGTAAATATTTCTCTCCCTAGAATTACTGTCTTGTTTTTATCATCAAAACATCGTAACATCACCAGTGATTAGAACATATAAGGAATGAAATGGAAAATAATTCTGACAGAATCCAGAGACAAATATTTCTAAATATTTGATTCAATCAGAACATTGTACTAAAGATTAATAGTTCCTTCCAGCCTTTGAATACCTTGTCATGCCTCTGTAGTCTTTCCAAAAAGTTACAATTAATTCTGCTTTAAGATCTTTGTCTGGCTTTTGGAAATATCAGCAAGTAAACTGGGCTGAAAATAGCGTACAGTTTTTTCTGAAATTCTAGTTTGTCTAAATCCCAATCATGAAGATCTGAAGGAACTAATCAAAAACACTAATGAGAGTGGTTTCTAATAAGACTTCAATATTTTGATCTCTGATATTTCAAAGTAAATAATTTTCATAGCTTTCTTTTCAATTTTAATTTGACTTTTCTTAGAAAGCATGTAAATACTTCAAAGCATTGTGCTCTGTAACAAACCCGAAGGAGCCAATCCTTAAATTTCTGTTAAATACTTCACCAGTCTGAACGCTATTTATTTTAAGTTCTGTGTATTTTAGTGATCATAAGCTTAGTATTTTAATGGAAGCTAATTTCTCATCTGTGAGAGAATCGTGGGGTTTTTTGTCAGGTAACTAGAATTACTGCAACCACGTTGCTTTGAAAGTTGAAAAACTTCTCTTGGAAAAGGACGTGATGAAAGGAAATCTCTTAGTTTGTTCCCTTGTGCTTGCCGATTGCCATGGATAAAGTACAGCACCAGGACTCCTAAGCACGATAAATCTTGCGTAGCATATACCAACCTGTAGCAAAGAGATTTAGCTAAACTTGAATTCAAAGTTTTGTAAATCAGTTTGTCACATTTTAAGTACAGGTTAACGTGTTATTGATAATGTAAGCAATATAACGTAGCATGTTTTATTACACTATGGCATGTTACCCAAGATTTATAGCTATGGTTGACAGAGAAGACATCTTCAGAATGGGGGGTGGAAAGTATTTTAAAACCAAATTTGAGGTTTAGAAAGCCGTTTGTAGAAAAGCAAGTGGTACTATGAATTACTGCAGTATGCCTGAAGAGCGACAGTGATTACTCAATTACTTGCCCTTGACTTGCCTGTCTGCCTAATTCAAAGCAAGTTTTCTAGTATAAGGTATGTACTACAGCATGAGGATTCTTCCTCTCTAGTGATACTGGTGTGAGAAGAAAAAAGCGAATGGAGAAAAGTAAGGCTAAGTCACTAATTTTCTACTGCATTTTCGATACTTTATTCCACTCCTTTCAAATAGCTCCAAGCTGCAATGGTCTATAAATTGACTAATTGATCACACATTAAAAGCATTACAGTTAAGCATTACCTAACCAATGATGCAGACATTTTCACTCTTACTGTATTATCTGTTTTAAAGGAAGAATAATAGGTTTTTTGGTTTGTTTTTAACATGGAATTTTATTTACACATGCTAGTCTATGCTATGTGGCAATTTTCCTTGCTCTTTTTAACACTTTGTAGGAAATAATGGACAGAATTTATAAAAATGTCATGAGTAAAGTTCAAGAGATGAACTATATTCAGAGAACTCTGTTCAAGATAGGCTATGACTACAAATTGGAACAAATCAAGAGGGGATATGATGCACCTCTGTGTAACGTGTAAGTATAATTCACGGTCCAAGTGTACCTTTTTCCTTGTGATTTGTTAAGACAGTCTAAAAGAATAATCATTTAAGCTATCTGACATCAGACAATTCTCATCCAACGTGCAAATATCATCTAATGACTGACTGAAATAATCCAAGTTCTTACTGGAAATGGATAAGATATTTAATGGTAGGAATGACTAATCTTCAGAACAGATGACTAGTTAGTTTTCATTGGATTGCCTTTTTTTTAGTAATAAAATTGGAATGTTTAGTTAAGTTACAGGAATTCTGCCATCTTCAAGTGTTACACAAGAGGTAATGTTTTTTTATTATCCCTGCTGTCCACTAAAATCCGTGCATGATTAAGTTATTTTTAAGGTGTTCCAGATAGGAAGGAAGAAGTTTGTGTCTTTCTTTTTATAAAAGTGAGCTGAGTGAATTATTTTTTAAGGCTCTTCTCCTTCTTTCAAGACTATTGTTTAAAAAAGTAAAGGCACTACTGGGAGGGAATGTCCGTATGATGCTTTCTGGAGGAGCACCACTGTCGCCTCAAACACAACGATTCATGAACATCTGTTTTTGCTGTCCTGTTGGTCAAGGCTATGGACTAACAGAAACATGTGGAGCTGGAACAATTACAGAAGGTAGTTAAAATGCTTCTGGAAACACATAATTCAAGATTAGATATATGAGGGCTTGGTGGTTTTCTGGTAAAGTCAAAGTAGCTGTAGTTCTTAACTGCAATAAAGTAACTTGAGATAAGCTACTGCCTTATTTATGGTTTGAGTTTATATTTCAAATGACAAAAATCTTTGTCTTCTTCCTTGTTCTCTCCCGAAGTTGCTGATTACAGCACTGGCAGAGTCGGAGCTCCTCTTATTTGTTGTGAAATAAAATTGAGAGACTGGCAAGAAGGTGAGAGTATTAAATGTTTTGATTTCAGAGTAACTAACTTAACCACTGCTTAGCTGGTTTCTTTACCTGTCTGCTTAGCTAGGTGTAGCATATGAAGTAATTGTTCTTTATCTTTTATAGTAGTCATCTATTTGTGTGCATTAACTTCAAGCTGAAGTTTCAAAATATTTTCTTGGCAGCAGAATATATAAGTTAAAAATAATTGTGTGGGGTTCTTCTTATTTTTCAGGGGGCTATACTAATAAAGACAAGCCTAATCCTAGAGGAGAAATTATAATTGGTGGACCTAATGTCTCAATGGGATATTTTAAAAACAA
Source organism: Fregata magnificens (assembly GCA_013389945.1). NCBI lineage: Eukaryota > Metazoa > Chordata > Aves > Suliformes > Fregatidae > Fregata > Fregata magnificens. The sequence goes on along the minus strand of WAAD01026898.1, from coordinate 34,695 downwards.
AGAGAAGACAACAGAAGAGTTCTCCATTGATGAGAACGGTCAGAGATGGTTCTGTACAGGAGATATAGGGGAATTTCATCCAGATGGGTGTCTGCAGATCATAGGTTGGCCTCGATTTTTCATATCTTATTATATTACAAGATCTTGGCTAAACATAATTATAAGCGTGCTATTAATCCTGTTGGCTTTGCCAGGGCTAATCTACTTAGGGTTACCTGCTTGCAGAATCATAGCGTAAAACACATTCTCAAAAGTCCTCACAGCTGTAGGAAAATTTTGGAAGTGATGCCATTTCCTGTGACACTATCACTATCTAAATTTAGCACATGGACTTTAAAGAACAAATATAAGATTAATTTTTGGTATTAATTACAAAGCTTTAAAATCAGAGTCCCCGTCACTTTCATACAAGTTGTGTGACAAGAAGTGTAGTGCTATATAAACTTTCTTACAGAAGCCTTTATAAAGTTGGCAGAATATGTACTGCATTTAGCTGCTTTAAAGTTTTAATAAGATGCTTTAATTCATGTTTATTAAGAATCTTGCATAGCATTGCACAAAATACATACATAGTGGCTTTGCAAAGAAGTCTGTGGAAATGCAAGAGTTTAAATGGAACAAGCTTTTTTCTTTTTCCTTCCCTCTCAACTCCCAGATCGTAAGAAAGACTTGGTAAAGCTACAAGCAGGAGAATATGTATCTCTGGGCAAAGTAGAGGCAGCACTGAAGAACTGTCCATTGATTGACAATATCTGTGCTTATGCCAAAAGGTAAGAGTGGTATTAGTTTAGAAACTCCATTTAGGGTAAACATGAAATATAGGCTCTGACCTACTTCTCTGATGATATACTATAGTTTTCCGTGGTTTCTGTTGAACAACCCCCCCTACCAGAGTGCAAGTTATAAACAGCATCTCTGAAGTAGCACAGGTGCCCAGATTCCCTAAAAGCTGAAGAAATGACCTATGTTTTTCTGTTGGAATTTCCCCTGTCCTAATACACACCAGTTCCATCCCATCCCTTCCCTTCCCCAAACTGGTATAATTATATTTAGCATGTGTTTTGGCTTTCTGTCAGAATACCAGAGAAAAGTTAATCCGGACACTTTGCACCTGATCCAAAGCTCTCCACTGAGTTTTGGAAATAGTCCCAGTCTCTCCTTTCCCTCCCCTCAACTTAAACACACTACGTGAAGGGAAACTGAAGAGAACTAGCTAAACACTGGATGTAGCTGGGAAGCTAAACTGAGATGTGCACTCATGAAGTTACAGCAAAGCATGCCACCGATCAAACCTAATGTTGTAAAACAACTTAGAATACCTTTAAGTCCTCAGTTGTGAAGACTTAGTGTACAAGAAGGATTCTGTATGGGGGAATAACTAGAGTTCAGAAAGCACTGTTGATCTGTGTATCTAACAGCAAGTAAGCATTTTACCCCTGAAATGGAAGCCTCAACTCTTTGGATCTTTTTTCCTTCCTTCTCTTGCCATCCTGTGGTAGCGACCAGTCCTACGTGATCAGTTTTGTGGTTCCGAATCAGAAGAAGCTGACGGCATTAGCTGAGCAGAAAGGCATCAGTGGAACCTGGGTAGATATTTGTAACAATCCTACAATGGAAGCTGAAATACTGCGAGAGATTAAGGAAGTGGCAAATAAGAGTAAGTAAAGCAGCATATTTTGCTAGCCAGTCTCACGGTGCTTATCCGGCAAAAATTTTCAGTTATCCTCACTAACTGCTCTTCCTTCTTCCTGTTGCCTTTGTATCTGCCAAAACTTAATAGTTTAATCAGAGGCAAAGACCACATCAAATTGTTGCCTATTATCCCAGGAATTGACGTACTCTTTGGTTGTATTAACTACTTTATCTTTTTTTATTTTCTAAAGAAATCTTGAGATTTTTTCAAATAAATTCTAGAGGCAGGTTGCTTGTCTAATACAGTTAAAATAAGTCCAAAAGAGCTGTCAGTTTGGAAGGAAAGTTACAAGACATTTGCTGGTAAGAAAACCAGTTAAGCAAAAGATTTCAAAGCTTTTTTTCCCATGCAACTTTGTCCCCTACAGCTTTGAACAACCATGATCCTGCTGTTCCTTGCTGTGGTACTGAATGATCAAAAGCCTCATCAATCCTTTATGGGGCCAAAAAATTAACAAACTAAGTGTGTGTGGGGGGGAAGTTTCTAAAGCACTTGGCACCTCATACAAGGAAGTAGTAAAACTGGACTTAAGCACATGCTAAGCACAGCCTCCTGAACTTTAGAGGGGAGAATCTGCCTTTTGAAACTGAGAAGACAAGAATGGAAGGCACTATATTAAGTCTTGCCTTTAAAAAAATAAATCAATCTGTAGGTCTCAGACTTGGGTTTAAACATTTTAATCCATGTTTTTCTATCATGAACTAAGCAAATTACTATCCGTATAGCTTTGTTTATTCAAAATCTTTGCTTATACATTTTTTTTTACCTTCTAGAGAATAATCTACTATTGAGATACAACTAATTTATTTGAAACTTTTTTCCAAAACTATTTTAAAGAGATCGCTCTCGTTTTTAGCGGAACATAATGCGCCTTCATCACGAGCAGGCATATATCTAATAAGATGAAGCAGTACATTATAATACCAGTGTGACTTCAGAGAGACGGAAGGGCCCCTGGGGACGGACCTGCAGCCAGAGATGCCAACTGTCCTACATCTGCTGCCACCTAGGGGCCATGCTGCCACGAGTTGGCCTAGAAATCCAGCTATAAGTCTGGGGGGGGGGGGATCCTATTATAGGCCTATATACAGGAGCTGATAGCAAAGTCCATCAAGTATTGCGCACATGCAGCAGCTCCCTGCCCTGTCCCTGATGTCCCTGCCCTTCTCCCTGAAGCAGTTACCTACCTCCTCCCTTGCTTACCCCTCCTCGGCCTATTGCCTGGGCAAGACATAGCAGCAGCTTTGGTTGCAATGAGGTCGTGCATGTGCCAAGCCACTGCTTCCAGGTGAAGGGAAAACAGGTGACTAATGTAACAAGAATACAGAGAAGTCCCTTTATTTTTAACTCTAAACAGACTCTTAGGAAGGAGAAATTTGGGAAAGAATCGTTCAGCCATGGAAAGTATAGAAGTACTTCATTATGATTAAATATGAAGCGTATCCAACTAGTCTGAGTTAATCCAGTTATCACTACATTCCTATAATAAAGATACAACTCTAGATTTCAGTGTATCCTCTTGTGACTGTAGTCTCAGGTTGCAGGCTACACACTCATTTGTTGCAAGCTTTAGATTTTACGCTGTCACATCCAAGACAAGCTATAAGTACAGTTGTGTTATTAGAATATTTGGACACTAACCAGCACTCAGCATTGGTACAGGATTAAATTTGCTTGCGGCCCTTCAGTAAGGTTACTTCATTAAGTAGGACACCGTATTACACAAGCTTCGGGGTGCTCACCTTAGATTGTTTTAGGTAGCATGAATTAGTATTTCATTTGGCTTTAATAGTCATGCTTCTGTTTCTTCTTGTCCCTGCAGTGAAATTAGAAAGGTTTGAAATACCCATCAAAGTACGGTTAAGCCCTGAACCATGGACCCCAGAGACTGGATTAGTAACAGATGCTTTCAAGCTGAAAAGGAAAGAATTGAAAAACCATTACCTCAACGACATCGAAAGAATGTATGGAGGCAAATAAGCAAGTTACGTTGGCCAGACAGTTGTGCAGGTGGTTCCTTCTCATGCCTCAATTTTGGATGTCTGTAGACTGTAGATATCACACATTTGGAAAATATACCAACTGGATGAATGTTTCTGTAATCTCTACTAAGTACAACAGAGGATATCTTAGACTCCAAATTCTTAGTTATTAGCAGATTAGACACTGATGGTCTTCATAGAGTTTCATGTGATCATCTCCAGTTTTGAGACAGACATCATTATGTGAAGCAGTATGACCAGGTAACTTTATTATTGTTTCTCTAGCATATTCAGACTGCTTGCAACTTCTCTTTAATTCATTCTCAAGTCTGGCCTATATTTCAAAGAGAAAAATTAATGTAATTGTGGTGATTCTTCTGTCATAGTAAGATACTTAGCGAGGGAGGAAAAAAAAGAGAGTATTTAAAGCCTACCCTTCTCCATTTAAAAACAAAAACAAGACAACAACATTAGTCAAGAACTTGCTAGAGATCACTAATAATGCACTGCTTGAGAATGAATGGATTCTTCTGCACATCTTGAATATTTACAGTGCCTAAAAAAAGAATATAAAGTACACTTACTGAAATAAAGGTGAACTGAAAAGCTTTCTAAAAACAAAGTTATTTGAAATTTCATTCAAGAGTGTTGAATTAACTATTTCAACGTATTTCAAATACGTTTTTACTTGCCACTGTATTTTAATTCAAGCAGAGCTTTCCACTAGGACACACAGCATAAAAGAAAACAAAAACTTGCACTGCTGCAGGAGGTACTGATGAGAAATCATCACTTGAATGCCAAATGCAAAACCTGCATCTTGACCAGCAGACAGTGAAATTGATGGGCAGTTGTCTCTAAGGAGATTTAAAACTCAAAGGAGTTTTGGTTTTTGGGGTTTTTTGGGGTGGGGTTTTTTTTTTTGAGGGGTGGTTGGTGGGTTTGTTTTAAGGCACTGATCCTCTAGACCTTCACATACATGTGAGTAATGGTACAGGTTACCTGTATGTAATTTAGAGGATCAGGGTTTAAATGTCTGTATCCGCTTTATGGAAAGGTATTTCCGTTCACCTTTTAAATATGGTAAGCATAACAAGGCAACCAGAAACCAACAGTAGTTTCCCCATGTAGTCTTGTTTTACTTACAGAAAAGTAGCCTGTGGCCAGGAAATCTTTGTTTTATGGAACTTGTAAAAAGGGACAAATCACTCTTTACAGAAATTTATTATGAAAATCTTCTCTTATTAACTGGAAGTCAGAGATGTGAAGAAGTGGGAGGATATGATTTAATAATAGTTCATCATTTTGTGTGCAGAATCCTGTACTGTGTCTTCTTTTGAATTGTAACTGAGCTCCTGCATCCCTGCTAGCTCTTCACACTTGAACCATAAATGCTGTAAAAAGTGGAGGCTCTTGATACTGTTCTACTTTGCACTTTCTTAATCGTTTTATATATGTTGCTTACATTTTGTACAGCTGTGGCCCTCAACTGCAATATATTATAAATTCATTTTAAAGTATTTATAGATTTCTATTCATAATATTTGTGTTGTGTATATGATGGTTAAAAAGAAAAATTACTTGGTATTGTCACTGTACAGAGAGTAAAAGATTTTTGTACGATGCTTCTCTTGAACACACTGGCTTGCAATTTCAGGGCAAGTTTTTTCCTTTATCGCATGTATGTGTATTTTTCTTTTTTCCAGTTCAAACAGATTTTGGCAAAAATAAATCATGGCTATGTACTCATTAACTAAACCATCCCTTCTCCTTGGGACCAACTTCAGACTTCCCCATACATAACTTTCTCTGGCCAGTCCAGAACACTGCCAGCTCCTCTTCCAAGAACCCCGAGGGGAAAACGAAAATCTGGTACATAAAGTTGACTATCTAGTTGTGCGTGGAGCTATAACAGTCACTAAAAGGAATGAGGAAATAGCTTTTCTAAAAAGAAAGTTACTTTTCAAGACACATACAGTTGGTTTATGACAACAGGAAATCCTTCCCATATCAGTAGCAACTTTTTAAATGACTATCTTGGAGCCACATTACCAATTTTTCCATGTTTAAAACTGGTCACTATTAAATAGCCTTTAGTCAGGCTGTTAACATCACAAAAGTTAAATACATGTAAGAAAGTTACTTGCACTTGAGTCTGTATGATTTTTTTTTTAAACCATGAATGTATTTATATGAAATGTATTTTATCTAGACTGCAGGTATCTTCTGTGTCTCAGTTGACTGAGGATTGCTATTTTCAGTATATACACACACACAATGTTAACATTTCAAAAGTTGAATACAATTTAAATGGTTCAACAAGTTTGTGTTCTGAAAGATCTTTATATATTGCACAAGTTGTCTCCAGTTACTGTTCAGCTCCTCACATTCTCTCTGAAACCGAGCATACCTTAGAAGAACTCAAAAGCAGCAACAAGTCCATGCTACAGATGTTGAAAACAAACCCTAGAGTGGGCCTAGTTCTTCTTTTAAGAAATGAACTAAATGTGGATGTGCTGCAAAAGATAACGTGATTCACATCAGCTTTCCAAGCACTTTTGGAGAAGGGGAAGGATTATATCAGGCTGCCTTCAAATACGGGGATTACTTGCAAATATAATAATTGTAGTTTGGTGAGGACTTTATCCTTATTTTTAATGAATTCTAAATCCTTTTGTGACAGCTTGCAGAGAACTAAGAAACAGAGGATCAGCAAGAATGTCATTCTCGCCATTAAAAATAAAGAACTAGGATGCAGATGAAGTGATAGTATATGGCTTCAAAACTGTTATGTGATAGTTACAGACGATACCCTGTGCTCGACTGAAAGGACATACAATATGGGACTGAAGTGTGAGGGAGCAGTTCATTTACTAAATGTGAAGGTTCCAGAAAGCTCAAAGTAGCTCCGGGTTCTTCAGAAACCGGGTTCAGAATTTCAAATTATCCTCCTAAATCTGAGAAACAAGTTCAAAGATAAACAAAATCCAGTTCAGGCATGTCTGATACAAGATTATATTGAGGCCTTCTGCTTCAAAAAACATGGGATATCTAGAGAAAGCCAGAATATAACTACAGTAACAGTGGGACTAGAAAGCTTGATCCATGAAGGAAGATTATAGTTGAGTTTAGCTAGCCTGAAGAGGAATGGCACATGACAAGAGATGAGAAACCTTCAGCTACTTACAATGTTACCGTAACAAAGGCACAAAAGAGCGGTCACCGGGGAAGAGGAGGAACAGAGAGCAAGTTTACACTAAGTGACATTTATGATTAGACATTTTAAAAGAAACACAGAACTTTTTAAAAACAATTCCTTACTACATACTGAACTAGCTGCTCGAGATCTCTGCCACTGAAAGTCTTTAGAGCCTCAGAGTCAATGAGGGTTAAACAAACACCCTTCAGGAACAGCTTTGACACAGAACCTTGGGTGAGGGCCGGAAGAGGAGACCTGGTTCCTGTACGTAATGCAACAGTAATACTGCATGTAAGAGCAAGATGTCATTAAATGGCTTGCAAGGGGGGGGGAAGTATAAATGGAGAAAGTAATGAGTTATTCCCTTAAGAGTAGGTGAGGTGGTGTTTAACCAACCCAATGCAATTTTAGTGCCTGCTACATCACAGAACTTTGAGCATGACGTGGTGTAGAGAGCTGCCTGCCAGGTAAGCCCAGATGTGGCACTGCAGTTCCCATCAAACACTTTCTGGCTATAAGGAACAGGACACGAGCTGAGAACGTGGGTCGCTAATTTGCAGCCAAAAAAAACCCCCACAAATCTACCACATCCCGGAATGATAGTTTCGAATAACTACAGTGTTACACTAATGATAAATTAGTGACCTGCAATTACATGCAACACAAGAAATAAATTCTCATTATGCATTTGGTTTTGGTGTGGGTTTTGTTTTTGGTTTTTTTAACTGAGCCTGCCTCATGGCTAAGCTCAATTTACATGAGACTAAATCAATTTCCCTTTTGGAGGCTAAAATTTAAACATTGGAAGCTTAAAAATAACAAATCTTTTGTGTCTTTTGCATAAGATGCCACAAAGGTGATTTACAAAATACTATCAGTAAAACTTTGCAGTCACTGCTTACGTGGAATTCTGAATGATCCACATAGAGTAAAACTCTGGTATTCTACAGTACTGTGAACTTACCTGGATTAATAAACAAAGCACATTTCCAGTTATCTCAGTGCTGCTGCAAAGTAGACTATTGATTGATTTTTTTTTTTTTTTAAACATAGGATTACATCAGCCACGGAGGAATAGGGCTGACTATACTAAATACACATTTGTTGTTGGCCTGTCATTTTCACATAATTTAATTTGAACGAGTTCTAGCAGAAACAGGCTGTTGTTTGCACTATTGCTTTGCTACTGGGAGCTGTAATATCTAGAATCTTGGTACACCTTTATTGGCGAGAAACATATTTTGAAGAAAATCAGATCCATTCTATGTTGATAAAGTGTTTTAATGAAGCTGATTATCACAGGTAATTTGTCCAAAACTATCTTTAGTTGGAAGTGTGTAGTCTTGACATCAGACCAATGCTAATCAAATTAGACAAAACAGAGCTCTGGGCACAGTGTCTGATCCTCAGAGTCCACATCTTTTAAAGAAAAAAAAAACCACCACACAAAAACCCAACCAACAAACCAAAACCACCCTGTTGCATTTTTCACTCGTTCTCCCATTTTGAAACACCAATAACCTGGTTAATGATGAACATTAACGGAGATGCCAGAAGTCTCTATGTGTGTGTTCCACATACTTCTGCATTTACCCTCACCTGTCTTCTATTACAAACATGTGACCACCACATCTACACTCTCCCCATTATTTCTGAAAATCCAGACCCTGAGCATGAATACTTGTCACCCTGAGACATGATCTCATAGCATGAAAATGCTAAAGCAAAAAGACATCATATAAGTTTTACTTTTTTAAAAACACAGATAAGGAAGTGGTGGGGGAAGTAATTTAGCACTCTCTGATTTGAAACGGCATTGGACTCCTTCTAACAGGCTTCTGTTGAGCCTATTTAAGAATAAAGCTAGCCCAACTACGACTTCAAGTAGCGAGTCCACATATTGTTCCAGCACTTAACAAAAGTCCCAGCCCTGGGAGGCGTTGCTGGGGGTTTGTATTTGTTTTAAACAATGTGGTATCTAACCTAAACCTTTCCTGTTGGATATAGATCAGGTTATTACTTACGGTGCTCCCCCAGGGAGTGAACATGAAGAATGGAGCACTGTTCTCTATAGCTGCCTGCCCTACTTTACTTTCTGTCTTTCAAGTCTAAGCAAACCCAACCTCTCCCCATCAGCCTGTTTTTATAACATTTAATCGGGGTCATTTAACCAGGGCCGCTCTGCCCCTATGTTCAAAACACGATACCTGCCCCACCTGCCCTATACAGCTTAGGGTAATTACCTCCCAAAGCCTGTAACTTCACTGCATTCCAGAGTATATTTGCCTCACAAGGTGAGAGTTACACTATTACATGAGACTTTTTTTTTCCTTGTTATTTTTAAAACCTGGATCTCTGCTCTGAACACTTGCAGTAGCACAATAATGATATCGCTGTGAGGGGTGGAAATGCACAGGTGGTGACAGTGACTTCTTAAGGAGTTCTGCAAACAAATGCTCCGCCACAACCCAAGCCGAATTTCCAAGTCAGTCTGACTCAGTTTCAACCTACATACAGCCCACTCTAAGCGTTTACTGGCAAGCAGAGTCCTTACTGTCAGAGGAAAGATGCCAAGAAAATTGTTCACGCCAACAAAAAACATACTGTAGAAAAGCAAATTAAAACCTGGCGCTGTGTGAAGAAAAATCTATCAAACTCTGGTTTTTGGCTCTCTTGAGATTCTAAATGGATATTCAGCCCTTCTAACGGTAGTAAAACCTATGATCTACTGTATTTTCTCTTATTTCCATTGTCTAGCCACCAATACACTTTCAGTAGGTCACCCATAGATAATGAAAAAAGCAAGATGCCTGCAACATATCTGAGCCAAAACCTTAGCTTAAGAGACATGTTTTTGTAAAAGGACTCGTAAGAGAAAAACACCCACCCACATGCACGGCAGAAACATGTCTTACTGACTAGGCAGCAATCTCTCACTCGTACCCTATGTCATGGTTTAGCCCCAGTCAGCAACCAAGCCCCACACAGCCGCTCGCTCACCCTCCCTGTCCCCAGTGGGATGGGGGAGAGAATCTGAAGAGCAAAAGTAAGAAAACTCGTGGGTTGAGACAAGAACAGTTTAATAACTGAAATAAAATAATAATAACAAATTGTAACGAAAAGGAAAACAATGAGAGAGAGAGAGAAAGAAACAAAACCCAGGAAAAACAAGTGATGCAACCGCCCACCACCCACCGACTGATGCCCAGCCTGTCCCCAAGCAGCGATCACTGACCCCCGGCCAACTCCCCCCAGTTTACATGCTGAGCATGACGTCCTATGGTATGGAATATCCCTTTGGTCAGTTGGGGTCAGCTGTCCCGGCTGTGTCCCCTTCCAGCTTCTTGTGCACCTGGCAGAGCACGGGAAGCTGAAAAAGTCCTTGACTAGCGTAAGCACTGCTTAGCAACAACTAAAACATCAGTGTGCTATCAGTCAACGTTATTCTCACCCTAAATCCAAAAGACAGCACTGTACCAGCTACTAGGAGGAAAATTAACTCTATCCCAGCTGAAACCAGGGCACCCTATAGCCTGTAAATTCCACTGATGCTGGGGCAGGGGGGCAGTGGAGATCGTAACTATCCTTAAACCAGAGGGTTTCTCAGTTATATTTTGCTGATGGAGAAACAAGAAATAATGAATTGCAACTCTTAGGAATAAAAAAAAAAATTAAAAAAAAAGATAATATATTTGCAGAAACATCCTGTTTTACTAGTGTTTCTTCTGGAGCAACATAAAGACTAAAAGAGAAGCACTACAGGAAAATCAGCTGCTATTCTTTCAAAACCTAACCCAGCAGGACTGCACTCTTGCCTGATGCTGTTTACACAGACAAGCCCAAGTCAATACCACTCCACCTTGCCCTTCCAGCTGCCCTTACAGATGGGCACTCATTCTGGTCTGCTGTTAAAATACATCCTTTTTCCCTGAGAGCAATGGGAGGAAAATGGGATGGAACACCATGATCAGCCCTAGCCGCCGCCTGGAAACGGGCAAAGGAACTGCACAATGTAAAAATGACTCCGAATGCTGGAGGGAGCGTGGATCCGTAACACATGCAACTGCCGCATTTGCCTATAAGCATGATGACAACCGAATTTAAAAAGTTACCAGACAGATAAACAACCTGGGAGGAGGGAAAAATCTGAGGCCCTCTGAGGATTCATAGGATTTCAGAAAACCCCTAACTATGGGCACAGAGCTTTGGGAGGGAGAAAAAAAATGAAGGTAACTTGCCTGTCTGCTGTAGCCTCAGTCCCTCTCCAGCACAGACATACTGGGAACAGCCCAGAAAGCAGCCTGCTAACACTCAGTCCTCTCCAGGCCCTTCTGCTCAAGGAACAGACCCTCTTCAGCTCATTACCAATTGTTTTAATTACTCCAATTAATTCTGCCTCTGGTGTCTGACCACCACAGCTGCTGCTGCTCAAGCTCCCGCACCCCACCACCTTTCCTTGCAACACTTCTTGCTTTTCTCTGTTACCTGCCACTCAACAGCAAACCTGCTCTGTGAGCCTGCCCAGGGCCTTCTGCATTGATCTGCTGTAGTTTTGTCGGCTCGGGGCTGGGCGACAGCTCTTGCGCAGCGCAGCTGCGCTCACGGAGCAGCAGGTCCAGCACAGCTCTGCCAGGCAGGGCTCAGGCGCCCAGGGGCTTTGTCACAAAGAGCCCCACAAGAGGACCGGTGAGCTGCCAAAGCTCAACTGACCAGAACCAGCTCCTTCCCGGCTTTATTTTGGTGAACCTGCGTTTTCCCAAGCATTTACTTTCATGAAAGATCTTGCCTCTGTAATTCAGGGAGCCTGTAAAGGGATCTGGGTTTGCTCTGTTCTCTGGGTGAAATGGAGGTTTTTCTCCGTTCTCCCCCTGTTCCTCCCAGAGGGAGCGGGAGTGCTGCCGGTACTCAACGTGTAGACGTGGCACTCCAGGGCCTGGTTTAGGAGGGATGGTGGTGTTGGGTTGACGGTTGGACTTGATGATCTTAGAGGTCTTTTCCAACCTTAATGATTCTATACTCAGCAGGGTTCAGGAGTCTCACCTGCGCAGGGCCTGCTCCCAAGGGCACGGGCATGAGGACCGCTCGGCTGTTTTCTACACGACTACTTTTTTCCAGCTGCACCTTTCAAACAGAATTAGGTTATTGTGTCGCTTCCAGCGTGGGAGGGTGCATTTGAATGAAATTTGGCACCGGGAGGAAGTGGAATTAGCCTTTTCAAACAGCAGGCTCTTTCCTCCCCATTTGGGAGGCGGCAGCAGCGCGGGCTGGATTCCAGACGGAGCGCGGTACGCTGGTAAGAGCAGGCATAGCTCTAAGTCAGCAGGCAGTGAGGCTGTGGCTGGCACCCCTCGGGTAGAGGGCTCGGTCCTTGGATTTCCTGCATGAGCCATTTTACCTGAGCGCCGGGCACGGTACCGATGGCAGAGTTTCAGAGCTCCCCGTACCGGCGCAGACACGGCTAGGTTATCCATCAGCTCCCAGATGCGCCCTCCAGCTGCAGTTCCGGACCGGAGCGCGAAGCCCGTTTTCCAGCAGCTCCGTCAGACGGTCCCCCCGAGCGCCGCCGCCCCCGGCAGAGCCGCGCAGGGGGCGGGCGCCGCCTT
>WAAD01026898.1:7322-21925 GCA_013389945.1 Fregata magnificens | reverse complement strand
GCCGTGCCGGCCCGCCGGCAGCTCGGCGCCCCGGAGGACGAGGCACCGCGGCCCGCGGCCGGTGGAGCAGGGCTGCTGCCGAGACCGCGTCTCGTTCAACCAGCGGTGGGACGACAAACGGATTGCTCTTGAGCGAGAGCTCGCACAGCGCTCGAGGCTTGTCTGGCGGCGAGGGCTGGTCTTCAACTCTTCGGACGGACTTGTGTTGCTTTTCTGCGATGAATACCTGCATCACGTATGTATGTACGGAGAGCTCGCTCATCAGTCATCTTTAGATCTTGGTTGAGCACCTTCTTCTTTCAAATGGGTTTGTATTCCACCTGACCACAGTAATACTGCGGGCAGCTCCGGTACTGTCGCGTTATGCACCCTTCTGTCACTTCAGAGCATTGGCAGTTACGCCAGGTGCAATGGATTGGAAGGGTCAGGTCTCATTCTGTTAAAGCAAGATTGTTTTGGCTTATGTGGAAGCATTTATCAAAACAAAAAGAGCTTAGGAACTGAAGTTGTTCCCGTGGGGAAAGCATCAGTACCTCAGCTTGGTACTGTGGCTTTGCCGATGCACGGTAACTTTTAAAGCCACCAATAACATCCTTCCACACACAGAGAACTGTAATTCCAAGAATATCTTTGTACAAGTTAAACCTTAAGATTAAAACAACATACAGCATACGCTTTCTACAAAAAAAACCCCATAGGCAGGCAAAGGTTGTTTCAGATGCTCTAGCCATGTCAATAGTCTGTCATTTCTTGGTTTGGGTTTGGGGTGGGGTTTTTTTCAGACAAAGGTTAATGAACAATTCCAAGGAACAAGTACCTTCACTAGGAATGCTGCACTACACAACGCAAATTACCATTTGGATTTTATCCAAACTACACTGCAGGAAAAAGAAGCCTTGACATTAACTTCAAAGGAGAAGAGATTTTTATGTTACAGACTTAGATTTCCTATATAACACATGCATATTCTTTCCAACAGCAAAACAGTCTTAAGTTCTTGTATTTGGCAACTACCGCATCTTGCTGTCTCTGCTGTAACTTTGTGGGGAATCATTGTAAACCCGATACCTGAAGTGGTGAGTTTAAAAATAAAAAATCCTTGAGAGGCCCAGCAGTGCTCAAGTCAACTTTGTCACTGTAGAAAATGACTGCAATATCCACAGACCAAATTACGAAGTATCATTAGGTATCAAACAGTATCTTGTGAATACCTAGACATTTTAATAATTGAAAAGTATGGGGCGGGGGAAAAAACCAAGCTCCAGAAACAATTTCAATGGGAGTATATGCAATAGTACTATATGCCAGTGTGAAATCTTTAGCTCAGCAAAGAAAGTGTGGCAGTCAGCATCGTGTGGAAAAAAGGATGTCAGAGCAACCAACAAACTGCCAATATTCTTAAAATCTCCTATCAAGTAGCTAGACAACAGTAAAAGTTCTAGTCAGCTACCTCCATCTGCAAGGACTCAGACAGTACCTCTGGAAAATGCAAGTGCTAACTTCAACCTGGACTTTTTGAAGAGCCATAAGCAATACATATATATACATATACACACACACATACATATATTTTAAGCTGCAGAAGCTGACTGTCTAAGGAACTTTCACACTGGGATAACTAAAACACTCTATCAATGAGCCCCACTAGGAGTGCTGTGAGGAGTTCCTTCAGTACAATCAGAATTAAGCTGACCACAACCAAAGTTTCCCCCTATAAGAAAGAGGGAATCACTGTGCATATCCAAACCTTTTTATTTAACCTGTCTCAGTGACTGACTGCTCTTTTTCTGCCTGACCGCTGCCCATTGGCAGGACTCTGGCCTCTAAGAGGCATTACAGGCTAATAGCTTAGAAAGTATTCGGGAACTGCAGTGCTAACTAACTGCTACCACTGCACTCGGCTAGATTAGACAAGAATACGGGAAGGACTGTTAAGAGTTTTCTGAGCATGAGAGATTTGCACACATCAAAGCTGCAATGCACTGGACACCAAAATGTGTGCTTCACACGTTTTACTTTATATCAGCTGGTTACTAACTGCTTTCCACTGCTTCATCCTGTAGACAAATCTGAAAGATGGTTGCGGCAGTCCCTCTGAGTCAGTGTCCAACAAATACTACTGATTGTGTATCTTCATAATCCAGCTGTTGCTCTTCCCCCCCCTCCCCCAAAAGCAAAAATATGTGCAACATACTGTATTTGGGTCCTACCTAAAAAAAAAGGGCTGCCCTTGTGAAAACGTGTACCCTTCATTACACAGTTCACAAATAAGGAAAGCACAAGACCTCCTGCGAAGTAACTAACACAACATCTAATTCTAATTATCTGCTGTTCTATCTGTACCTTTCAATACCTGAAAGAATCACAAGGTCTCGGTGAACTGCAGTAATTTGTGATCTACATCAGTCCATCTATTCTTACAGTTACAGTTCAACCAGATGTTTAAACAAGATAACACCATCATGCATTAACTGTAGCTTGCACTTGGAATGAGATATACACCATACATACAGATAGGCTTAAATACAACATACATCTGCAAATACTTAAATACACAAATGCAGTTGGCTATACACGTGTTTATTCACTTCACACATTTTTAATATTCATGGTGTCTCTAGTAGATAATTTTTCAGAATTCTCTATAGGAACACTGCCCGGTTGTGTGGGGATGGGGTCAGGAAGGCCAAGGCGCAGCTGGAGCTGAACTTGGCAAGGGACACAGAGAATAACAAGAAGGGCTTCTACAGGTATGTCAGCCAGAAAAGGAAGGTCAAAGAAAGCGTACCCCCCTGATGAACACAACTGAGGAACCTGAACATACTTAAGTCTACAGGACCTGATGAGATATGTCCCAGAGTCCTGAGGGAACTGGCAGATGTAGTTGCCAAGCCACTGTCCCTGATATTTGACATGGCAGTCAGGTGAAGCCCCGGTGACTGGAAAAAGGGAAACATTGCACTCATTTTTAAGAAGGGTAGAAAGGAGGGCCCTGGGAACCACCGACCTGTCAGCCTCACCTCTGTGCCTGGGAAGAGCATGGAACAGATCCTCCTAGAAGTGATGCTAAGGCACATGGAGGACAGGGAGGTGATTCGAGACAGCCAGCATGGCTTCACCAAGGGCAAGTCCTGCCTGACCAACCCAGTGGCCTTCTACGATGGAGTGACTGCATCAGTGGAGATGGGAAGAGCTACGGATGTCATCTGTTTGGACTTCTGTAAGGCCTTTGACACAGTCCCCCACAACATCCTTCTCTCCAAATTGGACAGATACAGATTTGATGGGTGGACTGTTCGGTGGATAAGGAATTGGTTGGATGGTCACATTCGGAGAGTAGTGGTCAACAGCTCAATATCCGGATGGAGATCAGTGATGAGTGGTGTCCCTCGGGGGTCTGTACTGGGACTGGTATTGTTTAATATCTTCGTCAATGACATAGACAGTGGGACCGAGTGCACCCTCAGCAAGTTCGCAGATGACACCAAGCTGAGTGGCGTGGTTGACACGCCTGAGGGACGGGATGCCATCCAGAGGGACCTGGACAAGCTCAAGAAGTGGGGCCATGTGAACCTCATGAGGTTCAACAAGGCCAAGTGCAAGGTCCTGCACCTGGGTCGGGGCAATGCCTGATACCAATACAGGCTGGGGGATGAAGGGATTGAGAGCAGCCCTGCGGAGAAGAACTTGGGGGTACTGGTGGATGAAAAGCTGGACATGAGCCAGCAATGTGCACTCGCAGCCCAGAAGGCCAACCGTATCCTGGGTTGCATCAAAAGAAGCGTGGCCAGCAGGTCGAGGGAGGTGATTCTGCCCCTCTACTCCGCTCTGGTGAGATCCCACCTGCAGTACTGCGTCCAGCTCTGGAGCCCCCAGCACAGGAAAGACATGGAACTGTTGGAGCGGGTCCAGAGGAGGGCCACAAAAATAATCAGGGGGATGGAACACCTCTCCTGTGAGGAAAGGCTGAGAGTTGGGGTTGCTCAGCCTGGAGAAGAGAAGGCTGTGGGGAGACTTTATTGCGGCCTTTCAGTACTTAAAGGGGGCCTATAAGAAAGATGCGGACAGACTTTTTAGTTGGGCCTGCAGCGACAGAACAAGGAGTAATGGTTTTAAAGTAAAAGAGGGTAGATTCAGACTATATCCAAGGAAGAAATTTTTTATAATGAGGGTGGTGAAACACTGGCACAGGTCGCCCAGGGAGGTAGTAGATGCCCCATCCCTGGAAACATGCAAGGTCAGGTTGGACGGGGCTCTGAGCAACCTGCTCTAGTTGCAGATGTCCCTGCTCATGGCAGGGCGGTTGGACTCGATGACCTCTAAAGGTACCTTCCAACCCAAACCATTCTATGATTCTATGATTCTGTGAACATAGGCTTCAAAGTATGCATACATACCTCCTGGCTTAGAGAAAGCGTGGAGTACAAAACTAAGTGATAATATTCCCAGATTTAGGACAGAAAGACTTATCTAATCTGCCTTCCTGACTATATGAGGCACAAACCTCCAAAGGAGCCATGTTATGTTCTAAAGATAGTGCCAATTTATTATCGCCTATATTTACACCTCATTATAATTTTTGGGTGCAGTAAGTCTGCAAGAAAATAGTTGTTTTTATTCCCTATACCTGTCTCACATCTGACCAGTTATCAGAGAATAACCAGTGGAAGACCACTACACAAACTGTAATTCCATTCAGAATCATAGAATCATAAACCCCTGTTTATTTGTGTTATTACTATCAAGATGATGTAGAACCCGTAACTGTAAAGATACAAAATATTTTTCAGTGCACTGTTCTTTTACAGTTTATCTTTTTCCCATAAACACACAGTACTATTTTTTGTTATAGTCCACATACTGTTTTAAATTCCATTAAATCACAAATTAAAGAGGAAAGCATACCATGGGATAGTTACAGAGGGGAGTTAGCGTCCTACAGGACTCTAATTGACAACAGAACTATCCACTTGAATGAAGCCCTCAGTTTCTTGAAGATCATGAAAGGAACACCCATGGAGTTCAGCTGGAAACAGGAACCCTATGAAACCAGGTTAGACTGCCCTACCAAGCAGCACCGCCCCAGGACTGGGAGAAATAGAACAAAATTAAGCCTTTCAGAGTAGCAAAACTTCACTTAGGAATTCAAGCCTCCTAAATCAATTCAGTCACACATAAGAACTCACAATGCCCCTACAGATCGTTCCATCCACATGAGCCTAAGCATTCAGCATGAATCCGTTGAGTTCTGAAGAAAAATGTGCTTCAAATGCTCAGAACCTAGGAACGTGCTGTAGCTGACAGAAGGTTACACTGCAGAGCTGGTAATGCAAGTTCACATTGAGCTCATTCTTATTCTGTTGGCATGAATACAGACCCCAAAGTACTTGAACACCTAAGAGGAATTCATATTGTGGCATACAGAGACCTTGATAAATAAGTATTAAGCCCAGCAGCAACATTCATTTATTTTTGTTTGTTTTAGTAAGTCCAATACATTGTGTACTGGTTGGAAACCTTAAAAACCCATGAAGCCGCAAACCCACTGGGACTGAACTGAATTAGATTGTAAGAAGACAAAGCTTAGCCACTGAAATTCAACACACTTTTTCCCATCAATAGTATATTGTAAGGCACCTGTATTACTGACACAGGGCAAACCGGCCATTGAGTCTCCATAGTCCATTCAATCACTGGACACAAAAGATAACATGATAGATTTATTTATATTATTAAACCCAGCCTTCTGAAGGAACAAGCTCAGCTATCAATGACCTACTTCTTCTCAGTTACGATCAGAAAAGAAAAGCTTGTTTAGAAAGACTTAACTATTATTTTCTTCAGCCCAGGGGAATACTAAAAGAGCAATTTCTGGATTCACTTTTAACATACATGTAAAAACATCTTCTGTTTTGGCCCTAACTGTGATTTATTTTTCCCAGTGCTCCTAAACCTTTACGCTGCATCAGCTGTGAGAGCTTTGCTCAGGATGATTACAAAATGTGAGCGCTTGCAAAGCCTCACTGAAATCTACACCTTCAAACACAGCCAGAACTTTACAATATATTTGGCATGAATTGTTTCTAGAACAATGTCTGTTTCCACGCAAACGTTGACCTTACATTAGCATCTTCATCTTTTCATTGCCAGCAACCTAAAGCTGCTATCTACACTGTGTAAGTGTTCATTAGTAATTTGATGTTTTAAACAGCAAAATAAAATGAATAAATCACCAGAGTTATCACATGAACTGTTCCTTATTTGAGTGTTTCTTCTTAGCAGAGAAACAGCAGAGGCACAACAATATGTTCTCAGTGAAAATATTTACAATCCAAGGATCTGGCACAAGTTTTGTTTGACTTCATCCAGGTATTTGCTGGACAGCAGTCTAAACTTCAGTAAATTTTAGAGGGAAACATCAATATGACATTGTTACTCTAGCCAGTTCAACACCATTTGCTGCTTGACAGTGCTCTTGGTGAGGCATTTGCTATAGGGTTATTATTCCAGACACTTTTTTACTACAGCACTGACAAAGAGCTCACAGCCAGCCTGTTCTGCAGTGCCCCAGCACCATGCTGCAACAATCAGAACACATAACTCATACCTAGAACACAAGTAGTAAAGATAAGGAAGCCACAAATTATTTCTCACACTTTTAATATCGTAAGAACAAACTATAAAAACTTCCAATCATTAAAAAAAAGCAGAACATCAGGTAGGTTTTTGGTTTTGTTTTTTCTTTTTTTTTAAATTAATCTTACAAAAGGTCTTAATTTCAGAAACTTACAAAATATATTCAAGCGTGGAAAGTTACTTTACTGATAAAACAGCATTTCTTTATAATGTGCTTTTCTCCCATCAGGATAAGGAAGCGTATGCATATCAAAACCATCAGAACAAATCATTCCTACCACCAGAACAAATCACTTCTCTCCAGTCCAAGAAACAGCACAAGTATTTTAAGTCAATTTAACTGTAGTAGGCCAGAAGAACAAAGCAACGTAAAAACAGCGACTGATAAAGACAATACAGCGGATATACACAAAAGAGAAAATCTATCAAGTCTCCAGTAGCCACAATTTAGTATGTGGAAGTGCTTAGCTCTTCAGCTGGCTTTGTTTCACTGACCAGTTGTACATGAGTACCTTGGTATCAAACAGCAAAAAACGGTAGTATTAACACCTGTTTACAGTTTAGACTGTCAACATGTCCACTTTATAGATGCCCATTGCAAATTTCAGATATTACAGCAGAGTCAGCAGCAGGGGACACTAAACCAGCCAGATGGTTTTGTATGAACAGAATAAAAAGCATTTGTACGTTCTCTTCTGCTAATTTCAGCACAGAAGTTTTGGCGAGCAGCACAGAGCTGTAGCATGCCTAACTTCTCCAACTAGTATGGAAGAGATTTTTTGTTTGTGCCATTAATTACTCAGTTGTAAAATCATTGATTTAATCTAATAGCTACATTATCACTTAGTATGCTCCACAAAAATATTTTGTAAAACAGCATTTTCAGCTATAAAGAGCAACAGGTAATCATGGTAGTACTGAATCTCACTACGTGATCCTCATCGAAGATGATGGAAATGGGCAGTATGTAACTGGCACTTCTCCCTAGGCTGAAGCAATTACGTTCTGATAAATTTCTTTCCAAAAACCCCTGTATGCAAACCAAGTCCAATTCCAACTACACATCTTACTAAGTAAGAGTTTAAACTGGGTTTGTCCAGCTAGGCCAGTTAGTAAGCTTCCTAAGTAATGTTCCAGGTAGTGGTGGCTTTTTTTTGTTTGGTTGGTTTTTTTTTTTTTTTAAATATTAATTGCAGAAGTCAGATTTAAAAGCAGCCTGCATTTGAATAGCATGAAAATAATTGAGAAGAATAACATTTGACTGAAATATTGCCTCATATATTCTAAATCTCCCAATCTGCCTAGAAAATGCTTAAAAACTACTATAAAAATCAAAACTTGAATAAAAATAGCCAGTAAGTATTTACTTCCAGGACAAGCTTATGAGGTACAGATATAAAGTGTGTGTTCTGGTGACTGCCTTTGAAGTTCAACAAGCAAATGCTACAGTTGCACCCATCACTACATTTCAAAAGTCAAAACCTGTTCTGCATATGCAAAGCAGATCTGTAACACTACTTATATAATCACCAGCAAATTAAAAAGAAAAGCAAAGCACACCACACCAGTGTCACAGTTCAACAATGCTCTATCCGTAACAGGCAAACTTAGGGTTAAGTTTTCTTTTCAAACTTGTAGAAATGAGATAATACAAATATATGCACCTCGCATATTCTGTTAAGAACAAACAGTAATTAAATAGAGGGATACTTTCTTCACGACATACAGAAATAACAGTGTATTTACAGTATTTACAGTTTTCAAAAATTCTGGACTTCTTGCATTGTTTTGCAGGAATTCATATTCTTCAGGCTGAAAAACAGTTACACAACAGTTCAGAACATAAACAGCTTCTGAACAGAGACACGTTACTAATTCTAACTTCCCGATGTAAAGACTAGAGTGCCTTAGAAGGAAATAAAACCACGCATTTCACCTAGACCTCCCATTATTTGTGGGATTATATCACAAACTACAGATGTTTTACACAAGTTAGGTACTGCTCATTTTCACAGTCTTCCTGATTTAAGTCATAAAAACAAGTGAGCTGCAGTCGTAACCGCTTTTGTATTCAGGTTGCTGCTGTCATTGGAGAATGTTTTAAGATCAGAGTTACAAGTTCCCCTCATGTGTTTTCAGTTACAATACATACATACATACAACTAAATTTTTATTTTTTTTACTCAGCTTAAAATAGAAATTTACCAGTTTGAAACAAATCTACTGATATTCAGATTTACTCGTAAGTTCCCAAGTTAAGATGGACAGTCTTAACCTGTAGTCTTGAAAACTATTTTAAAGCAGTTGAAAGCTTTGAACTGCAAATTTAAAGCAAGACACATAAAAAACCCCCAGAATCAATAATTAAAGGTAATATTTAAAAAGAACATGAAAACTACAGTAAAAATCTGCATAAGATTTGTGTTCAGAGCTGTTGTTCTAAGTTGAAAATAATCAAAGCACCTGTTCTAAATAACAGTACTGGAGAGAAAAATTGAAGGCTTCACAGTAATACGCACTTTCAGTGCCACTTTTTTACTACAATGTTTCCTGAAAAGACAGTAGGGATTCAAAACTTGCAGACTGAATATAGGAAAAAGAGTCCAAACTTCATAGCCACAGAATTAACAGTTAAAGCAAACAGAAATGATGTAACTGACCTATTTCTTACACTGAAGACTTCAAAAGAAAAATAATCAGTTTGAAGTCCTTCACATGCATGTGACGAGTTGTTGGCATAGGAGCTCTGAATCATTCAGCATACCCTACATATGAATCAATGTAAATTAACTACAACCAAAGTCTTGAGAAGCTTAAGCCAAAAGGAAACCTGATGAGATTACTTAGTCCTTTCATACCCGAGAAGGTAACACTAGCTTTCCAATGGATTATTTGAGAGATGACACACTCGAAAGCTATATTTGCTACTTTCACAAACAGTAGAAATCATTGTCAATCCTTCCTAGCCTCTTACGACCAAGAGTAGGTAGCTTTGAGAATCCTATCTACGTGCCACAAGCATCTTCTTCAGAAGAGGGAAGATGCTACTGCAAAAACAGATCTTTTCAAGTGGAAAAAATTACGTGTTTGGTCAGAATCGTACATTAAGAGCATTTTGTGTTCAAATAGTAGAGTTTCAGCATTACATACAAGAAGTCTGGAAATGGCAGCAGAGCTGCACGTAAGGCATTTCAGGAATGATTCCGACACAGCTCACTGCCTTCAGCATTTTATTAGGCTCAGCTAACATGAGCAACCTCTCACATTTTAAGATTGTTTACTACTAAACCCACGGTCATTGGGATCAACCCTGAAACATCTGTAGACCCTCCATAATGACAGATGCAACATGACGACTGAGCATTTCCCATGTGTGGAGAACGACTGTCTGTACAGCTAACTTCAACTTCTCGAATGAGAGAGGTCACTTCCCGTAGCCAATCCTCACTAACTGGCCCAGTCCTGAAAGCGGAAACAGTCACTGGCGATCTTCCACACTGTGTTGGTAGGTGTGGCTTGTGCTGTCAGCAAGAAGTTCTGATTGAAGTAGCGCTGCTTGTCACCATCAAATTTTACTGTCCCACTTGTCACCACGAGGACTGTTGTCTGGCCTTGAGTAGCTTGCTCTTCACAAGGAGGAAAAGTATCAAGAAAACAACTCAAACAAAGACTAACAGGTAAAGAAGTAGGAAATGTACATAGAAGTTTCATTCAATTCTGGTTATACTAGTCATAGGCCAACAATTGGTTACACATTCATGAAAAGCACAGTTCTGTGGCATCACTTCTATACAGACAATGGTGTATTTGCTCGCCAACACTGCTTTTTAATGGCTTTTCTATTTTCATCTCATGTTCATTTTAGAGCACTATAAAAAAGACCTGAGTTTTTGCTTAGAATAAGGTCTCATTACTCAAGATACATATATTTATATTTAGCAAGTTGCATACACTTTTTCCCCCCGCTGTTAGAGATTATATCTTTTTCACAGCAAAGCAAGCATGCTTGACCACAAGCTTTTTCCTTACTTATACTCCCAAAATATCCGTTAGAAGTAATCGATTAACTTCTCAATTTTGTAAGCCTTTCTTTAGTAGTTTTTAATCTGAAATCTAAAGAACTTAACATCTATTCTAGATGTAAAGAAATCAAAGTACATACAGGTTAATGATTTGTTCCACATTATACTGCAGGTCAGTATCAGAGGCTACAGTAGAGGTCTCTTGACTCTTAGACACTGTCAAGGACAACATAACCTGATAAGCCAGACTTTTTCAATACATGAAAATACATCACATCTGAATAGGATCTTAACAAAAAAGTCCTTAAAATATCTTCCCAGGCATGAGAAAAAGTGCGGAGCTGCTGCATCTCTTGATTTGTGCTTCATTTACGCACAACTTGATATTTCAACCTTCAGTATTTTCTCTAAGCTTGTTCCAAAAGAAATATTAAGCACTATTATAATTGCAGTTCACTTTCAACAGTTGGAAAAAGACTGAAAAATAAATAAGTAAATCGTAATACAACCTTACCGTGAACAGGCTGGCAGTCCAACACATTAACCTGGAATTCACTAGATGGCAACATTTCAAAAAATTTATTCAGTTCTTCTTGCCCAGACACTGCATTACCATTCCAAACTAACGTTGCTTTGTCCAAATAAAGTCTTGTCAAAGCCTGAGTGATTATGAAAATACGTATTTAGGGAAAATGTGTAAACACATACAACGGACAACATACAAACCAATAATTTTTGAATCTTTATGTTGTGATTTATTGATTTCTTCTGTTACTTTCATAGATAAAATGTCCTCCTGAAATATTAGCTCCTTTTAACAATCGGTGCTCCTGACCAAGAATTAAAAGTGAAACATATTCTGCTTTATAAGTTGCATAGTGACTCGTACGCCTCCAAATTTAAATACTGATGAGACTGCTTTAACAAAGCTATTGACGGAACTGACCTAGTTGCTAACAAAAGGATAGTGCTGCCTTTCCAGAATAAGTTTATTGCTGATTTTTTTATGGGGGGGGGTGTGTGCACACAACACAGATTATGTCAGGAAACTATAATTTCAGGTGAAAAAAAAAAAAGTGAAGAAGACCAGGAACAGCGGAAACTTAAAAAGGACAGTTATCTGCAGCAGCAGACCAGAACTTCCCAAATGTTTCATAAGCTGTAACAGTCGAGTAACTGCCTAACTCTCCCTCAAGCTGTTGATACATCTCTGCCTAACCTACTTATGCACAAAGCGACTATGAAGTTACACGCAACTGCTAATATTTTCACATAATCTAAAAGTTATTAAATTACAATCATAATACATTTAAAATTCTGAAGAAGAGTCTCCACAGCTCTTTTGGTGCAAATGTCTGTTACATGATACCACAACAATGTGGTCCATGAAGACTTTCAGAGCCAGATAGAGCTGTTTCCACTTTATCCTCAGGCACTCCTAAAGACTCCCAGAAACAGAAGTGATAACTGCTAATAAAAGAAGTTTGGAAAAAAATAAGCTAAATCCTGACCTCCGAGACAAATACAGCAAGTTTTATCTGCCTGTATTGACCAAATCCTGTACCTGTAAAACACAGTTGGACACGAACTGAACTATCATCATGAAGAAGTCGAAGGCCACTTTCTAAAAGGGCCCCTTTTACAACAATGCTGCACAGTAACATAAAGAATCCTCTACAGGGCAGTCTAAGAGGAACAGAGGTCTCAACCTGGCCAATACAATGCACGGTAACCAACTTTCAGGTGCTTCCAAGCGTATTGCTAGTTAGAAAAGCAAGCAAAATATGCACAAGACAGTTCTAACCATTGTCAAAATATCTACATACCCTTCTTCTTTTATCCATTGTCTCATAATAAATGTTGACAAATTCATCTGCAGCTCTACAAGCTTGATCCACGTAGGTTTTGAAATCCTGGAGAGAAGAAATCGTACCAAATTACTTAAGTTAGGCAATTTTATGCAACCTAGTCATCTACACAATTTCTCCAGCAAGTCACTTTGGTTGGTCTTTTCCGTCCTCACTGAAAGATGATGTCAAATAATGTTGAAACTGATTCCAAACTCCTTTCCTACTTGCAGGAGGTACCAGCTTTTAGCAAGGTGTCAGTTTTAGGATTCATTTTGAATGCTGATATATTTATTGTATTTAAATTGTAAATATTTACATTGAAAAATGGGCTACAGCTGGCTGCAAGTGGTGTAAACATCCAAGTATTCAGTGAAAATGTTTGTTGCTCTGATGGCTGTTCTGAAATAAAGTTAAGTAACAAGATTTATTCAACGTATTTCTGAAAATTAGCAAGAATGCCATCACACTGCCACCAGTCTCATTTTTTAAAACACCTTTATATATACATATAAAAAATGTAATAATATATACAATTGGATATATAGATATAAAAATGAGAGAGAGAGAGAGAGAACACGCACACACACTGGATGTATTCCACTATCAATCACTCCAGTGCTATATCCACAGTTAAAAACCAAACACTTCTCCTCACATCTCATTATTTTCCTTACATCTCTCTACTTTCATTCATCCAAAGGTAACAGCCTTTGCTGTCACATCACTGCACTGTGAGCTCACTCGGTTATTTGTTCAGTTTGTTTAGCTGTTTGGCCCTTGATCTCTTACAGAGCCTGAACTGTGACATCCTGGAAAGCAGCGATCCTGAACTTCCTGCCCATACATCTATAAAACGGCATTTGGTTCTGTTACGATATTTTGTTTAAAATATTATCATTTATCATTATTCTATTTCAGCATTATATTATCAATATTTGCAACTCAATCAGTACTTCACAGTTTAACTACTTAGATTTTCTTGGTAGTCTTTAACGAATATACACCAGAACTACCATGAATTCCTCCAGTACTACCCCAAGAAACACTTCGATTCAGAGAAACCTCCCTAACTGAAAAATACATACCGGCCCATCAAATAATCCCTGCTTACTCCACAAAACCAAATACTCTCATGTTACTACATGCCATTCTTTCGCTCTCCCTCTGCAAGGACACGAGCCTGCTCTGCATCTTCCTATCTGCTCCAGCAATTTCTGAACCCACAGGCCAATTCCAAACAAATACGACAAAGTAGTCTTAAAGATGCTGTGTTCCAGCAAGTGCCAATAGAAACTCTTTGGCACTGGGAGACAAAGAGTATTAGGCCTCCCACTAAGGGAACACTGATTGTAACTCAGCCTGTTATGTTATTTAGAGTAGCTGGCTGTTATCTCTCAATCAGCACACACTTGCACACATACACTTTCTAACCAGCAGCCAACCATATTGCCATTTAGCTGCCAAACAGACAGAACGGCTGTGAGGGAGAGCATTAGAGAAACACCAGGAGGCTGGAACGAGCTGTTAGGGTACCTGCAATATAAGGCAAATGGAAAATAAGCTTTGTTAGTTCTGATACTCCAGACAAGTTATTTATAACCATAGCCCGCAATACGTTTTTAAATTCTGAGAACAATTTAGGTTGGGAAAAATGTCTGGAGGTCATCCGGTCCATATCCCTGCTCAAAGCAGAGCCAACTTCAAAGCTTGACCTAACTTCAAAGTTAGATCTGACTGCTCAGGGTCCTATCTCCAGTCATGTTTTGAACATCTCCAAGGGTGGAGATTTCACCGTTTCTTCGGGCTCCTGTTCCAATGCCTAACAATTCACTCGGGAACTAACAACTCCTCCTAGTATTTAACAGGAAAGCCATAATTAGAACCACCAACGAAACAAATAAAAAAGCCCCCCCTTGACGACTCTGACGACAATTCCGAGAAGCCAGCCCATCTACACGGCCTCTGCAAAACACGGTGGTTCATCACGCAAACGGCTGCCTGGCCTCAGACCTCTGCACAGGGGTGCTGCGGCCGCCGGACCGGCGGCGGGGAGGAACCCGCCGGGAAACCCGCTCTGCGGCGGGAGCAGCCGGGG
>WAAD01026897.1:0-38015 GCA_013389945.1 Fregata magnificens | reverse complement strand
TATCTTTTCTGACTTGCTATAGATTTTGCGGTGCTCCAATTTTCCAAGGAAGTACTTCTAAGGGAGTTGTACTTTTTTGTTCTTTCTCTTTCATTACTGATGTCAGCAGTTTTTTAAAAGCCACATTATCAAAATTATGGTAGAGGGAAGGTCTGGCATAATTAAATGGNGTTCCTTGCCATTTAGCTCCACCTTTTCCAGGCTGCAGTGAATGGGTACCCATCCGGGCCACGCAAAGATGAATATCTGGCTGCCCATTAATGCCCAAACCACCGAGGCTGTTTTAGGCCTGAGCATGTTTCCAGTCTATCTGTAACATTACAGAATGGTCTTCATTTAAAGACGAAGTTGACAAATCAATGACATGGTCTCAAGGGCTTTTTAAATACCATTACTGTTTGAAAGCTATCACTTCATTCTGTCAAGTGGATACCACCACCGTTGATATAAAATGGAGTAAAAAAGCAGATGGAGCCAATAAACTAATGAAATGCTTAGTTTATAAACTTTACATTTAGAGAACCAGTTTTGATTTGGCTGTGCACACATTCTGGGCGGTGAAAGTGTTCTGTTTATTATTGCTATTTACTACTAATGTGTAATAAATATATAATACAGACTGGAAGATGACATTAATTTCATATGCATTCAGAATAATATACCTCTAATGTTTCGTCCCGTCCACTGTAGCAAACAATGGAATCTCCCTGGATCACTGATAAACTTTTCACAGTCTTTGAAAATCATCAACTAATGCATGGCATACCAGTATGGGTGAAAAAAGGCCAGAATGCCTGCAGCGATCATGGGTACACTATGTTATGTAGCTGGTTTTCATCAGTGATAATGGCTTCTGAGAGGTGAAGAAGAAACTGGTTGAAAACCAAGGCATTTTCTCACAAGTGTGTGTGGACACNTTCCCATTCTTGTTTCACTTGATAATATTGTTTTTGAGAACTATTCACTGTAACAGAGAGAAAAAAACCAGCCTGCAGAAAAAACAGACCAGACATTCTGTTTCTTCACAGATGACCAGAATGATTATCCACTTCGAAGTCATGTAAGTGAAAAATATAAAACTTGCTTGAATATGCTTATCAGTTTTGATTAGCTAACGACTTCTTCCTTAGGATAATTGGCCCTTCTGGGAATGGCATTTCTTCTATTTCCCATTTGTTTCTTCTCGGCATCCAGGGAACCTTTATTCTCCAATTCCAGTGAAATCTACTCTGACTAAGCTTAGTTGTTGGTTTTAACTGTCCTATGCAGAAAACAGTGGCATTGCTAAGGGTTAGGGGTTAGGATTTCTGGATTTTATTATTAGATCTGTAACTTCCTTACATTGTACCTTTGTTGTTCAAATGTTATGTGCTTTTACTTGCCCACCCACTAAAGAGAGGAAGTAACGCTAATCCTGTAACTGATGATGTGAGATCAAGTCTATAAAGCTCTTTTCAGGTTTTATATGTACATCTAGCATATCTTCAAGGACATTGTAAGTTGTGTTGACTAGAAGAGGGGAATGTGAAGAACTGAAACAACCTCATGTGGGATCCTTCCAGTTCTCTGATGTTCTGGTAAACTGAGACAGCAACAGTAACCTGCATGCCCATCTGTCTCAAATGTCCAGAAGAAACTAATCCTTGTTTTTGAATGCAGACTTCATCAAGCTCATATCTCACTATCTCATACGAGACTGTTGGAATTGATTTTAGTAAGCTCCAACTGTGGAGATAACTACATCCTCTGAAGACAGTTATCCCAGCAAAATTATCAAAGGCTCCATCAAGACTCTCTCATGGAATTAAAAGACAGGCTGGTCCAGGGGCTTTCCACTGTTTAATGCAAGAACTGCCTGTTCATGTGAACAGGTCCCAAAAGTGGCTCTTGAAGAACGGGCCATAGTATTTCTCACCAAGATCAACCCCATTAATGAAAGAACCTTGAGCAAAGAAGAAGTGGAAAATAGCTTACTGTGGCCAGAACCTCTGATTCACTAGTCATGTTACCTCTAGCAAATACTGGTGAACAGAACCACAACAAGGCATTTTGATACAGAAACTGTCCCTCTACAACTACCTCTTTCCACCCACTACCACCATTATCTTCTGCTTTCCCTGCAACTGCAGCCCTCACCTCACTGGGAAGTGCTGAAGCTGGCAAAGCTCAGAGATATTAACCATATTATACATCTCCTTCAGAAGGGCAATGGCCCATCTTTCTCTGCCTGTGCTGCAGCACTGCAGATAGATTTGGGCTAACTATTCCCAGTGAAATCACTAGGAGCTTTGCTGCAGTAAAACCCTAAATATATTTGTGTATTGGTTTTGCGTGGCCAGGTTTTTGTAGCAGGTGGGCTACAGGGGTGGCTTCTGTGAGACGCTGCTAGAAGCTTCCCCTATGTCCAATAGAGCCAATGCCAGCCGGCTTCAAGACAGACCCACCACTGGCCAAGGGCCAGCCCATCAGTGACGGTGGTAGCACCTCTAGATAACATATTTAAGAAGGGGGAAAAAAGTTGGTTTGCAACAGCAATTGCAGCCAGAGAGAGGAGTGAGAATATGTGAGAGGAACAACTCTGCAGACACCAAGGTCAGTGAAGAAGGCGAGGAGGAGGACCTCCAGGCACTGGAGCAGAGATTCCCCTGCAGCCCATGGTGAAGACCATGGTGAGGCAGGCTGTCCCCCTGCAGCCTGTGTAGGTCCACGGTGGAGCAGATATCCACCTGCAGCCCATGGAGGACCCTACACCAGAGCAGGTGGATACCTGAAGGAGGCTGTGACCCCATGGGAAGCCTGCACTGGAGCAGGCTCCTGGCAGGACCTGTGAACCCATTGGGAGAGGAGCCCATGCTGGAGCAGGTTTGTTGGCAGGACTTGTGACCCCGCGGGGGACCCACACTGGAGCGATCTGTCCCTGAAGGACTGCATCCCATGGAAAGGACCCATGCTGGAGCAGTTTGTGAAGAACTGCAGCCCGTGGGAAGGACTCACGTTGGAGAAGTTCATGGAGAACTGTCTCCCATGGGAGGGACCCTATGCTGGAATAGGGGAAGAGTGTGAGGAGTCCTCCCCCTGAGGAGGAAGGAGCGGCAGAAACAACATGTGATGAACTGACCGCAACGCCCGTTCCCCATCCCCCTGCACTGCTGGCAGGGAGGAGGTAGAGAAATAGGGAGTAAAGTTAGGCCTGGGAAGAAGGGGTGGGGGGTGGGGGGAAGGTATTTTAAGATTTAGGTTTTATTTCTCATTACCCTACTCTGATTTGATTGGCAATAAATTAAACTAAATTTCCCAAGTCAAGTCTGTTTTGCCTATGATGGTAATTGGTGAATGATCTCTCCCTGTCCTTATCTCCACCCACAAGCCTTTCATTACATTTTCTCTCCCCTGTTCAGCTGAGAAGGGGAGTGATAAGAGCTGCTTTGGTGGACACCTGGCATCCAGCCAGGGTCAGCCCACCACAATTTGATAATCCTATCCTATAGTAATGGATTTGTTGATAATAAGAGTAAACATACATCATGCCAATGCTATAAGTTTGAGGGTAACAGAACACTAGTTAAATGCAGTACTTGAAAGAAGCAGCATTTTATCTGGTCAAAAGAAGGTAAAAATCACCTTGTTTTGAATTTGCTGATGAAATAGTGTAGGAAATACCAGGGAAAAGTCTGGATAATTTTCCCTGTTATTTTGTAGTTACGCATTTGGAAACCAAACAGAATCTAGGATCCCACAGTGCCCCATGCCCATGGGAGCTTACATTTTAGTGTCTGATGTGCTAGAACTGTCAGTAAAGGGTCAGCGAGGACAAGTTGTTGTTTCAAGATATACTTGCTTTAAATACCCTTACTTTTCTTCTGAAACGAATAGCTTTGTGAGTACTGTAAAGAAGATGGAAACTACTCCAATTACCTAAAGAACTTTGGTGAAAGATCTTACTGGCTTTAGACACGGTGAGGCCTCTAAGAGTATTTCATAGTTATCCGGAGAAGCAAAAAAGGAAGGAAGAACAACTCTAAATTGTCTTACATACTACAAAGAAATAGCTTTGATTTTGAAGAGCTTAGAGTATTTCAGACTCATATTTGTGGCAATATGTACACATGGATGACAGTCTACAGCCCCATTTTCAGGGGCTTCAGAACACCATGAAAATTAGTTTTTGGAAGGTGCTGGAACAGTTTATGCTTTTTTCTTGCTTTGAAGGGCTGCTTGATAGATTTTCATAAGGTTCTTTGAGCTGTTCTTAGCTAACTGAGATGGCAACATTAAAACTATGATTTTCTGTGATTGAGTTTGCCTAGATGTTTCTTTGAACTCAAAACCAAGCAAGTTGTTTGTGATTAAAAGTTCTATGCCAATGACATTGAAAACGTGGCCTAAAAATAAAGCCTTTGGTTTAAGTAAAAGTAGCAGACTCCATTTGACTGGCCAAAGCCCAGCATGGAAAAAAAGGAAAAGTTTGAGCATGTATGGATACCACCCGGTTCCACTGGGCCAGTTCTTGTGCACCTTCCACTTTTGCCCTCGTTCAGGACTGCCCGTAATAAACAGAAACTTCGGGTACAGATTGCCTGGGGCCTGGGTGGAGACGGACCTGCTAACTGTGGTGAAAAAAACATGGAAGAAAATACACTCCACAAGCAATTAACATAGGCTCATAAAAATAGCGTTACAAGAATGGCACCACTGCTCTTTGTTTTTCTTGACCTTAGGGACAGAGTGAGTGCTCAGGTTGTATCTGGGAGCATGCCGCAATAAGTCACAAAAAGAGCCACATGAGGTTCTTGTTAGTTCTGCTAGTGTGTCCCTGAACCCCTCTGAGGTCTTTGAACAACAAATTACAGAGTAACATCTCCTCTCTTCCTTCTTCTTTATAAATAAGTAGAAGGGTGAGAAACTAAATGGATGTAGTGCTAGTACCGAATCTGTCCCATACCTATGTGAATGATGGGCAAAGGATGTACAGTATGGGCAGATTAAAGAGGTGGGAGAGAATTTAGGTTTTCTTCAGTGCTGGCACTGGAACTGAGGTGACCGGTTTGTGGAGGCTGAGTACAGCCCGTATGGGGGCCAGCTGTTGCCTGGACTCTGTGAAGAACTCTGTGACGCCCATCTACAACAAGGGCCAGGAGAATCCGGGGAACTCCAGGCCAGTTAGCCCAACCTTGGTGCCGGGGAAGATTATGGAGCGGTTCATCTTGGGTGCGCTCACCAGGCAGGTGCAAGACAACCAGGGGATCAGGCCCAGCCAGCATGGGTTCATGAAAGGCAGGTCCTGCCTGACCAGCCTGATCTCCTTCTATGACAAGGTGACCTGCCTAGTGGATGAGGGCAAAGCTGTGGATGTTGTCTACCTAGACTTTAGTAAGGCCTTCAACACTGTCTCCCACAGCATTCTCCTGGAGAAGTTGGCAGCTCATGGCTTAGACAGGTGTACTCTTCACTGGGTAAAAAACTGGCCGGATGGCCAAGCCCAGAGTGGTGGTGAATGGAGTTAAATCTAGTTGGCGGCCAGTCACAAGTGGTGTTCCCCAGGGCTCAGTTTTGGGGCCAGTCTTGTTTAAACATCTTTATCAATGATCTGGATGAGGGGATTGAGTGCACCCTCAGCAAGTTTGCAGATGACACCAAGCTGGGCGGGAGTGTCGATCTGCTCGAGGGAAGGAAGGCCCTGCAGAGGGATTTGGACAGGCTGGATCAATGGGCCGAGGCCAATTGTATGAGGTTTAACAAGGCCACGTGCCGGGTCCTGCCCTTTGGTCACAACAACCCCATGCAACACTAAAGGCTTGGGGAAGAGTGGCTGGAAGGCTGCCCGGCGGAAAAGGACCTGGGGGTGCTGGTCGACAGCCGGCTGAACATGAGCCGGCAGTGTGCCCAGGTGGCTGCTGGAGCGTGTCCAGAGAAGGGCAACGAAGCTGGTGAAGGGTCTAGAGAACAAGTCTTATGAGGAGTGGCTGAGGGAACTGGGGTTGTTTAGTCTGGAGAAGAGGAGGCTGAGGGGAGACCTGATCGCTCTCTGCAACTACCTGAAAGGAGGTTGTAGTGAGGTGGGTGTTGGACTCTTCTCCCAAGTAACGAGTGATAGGACAAGAGGAAATGGCCTCAAGTTGTGTCAGGAGAGGTTTAGACTGGACATCAGGAAGAATTTCTTTACCAAAAGAGCGGTTAAACATTGGAACAGGCTGCCTAGAGAAGTGGTGGAGTCACCATCCCTTGAGACGTTCAAAAAACATGTAGACATGGCACTTCAGGGCCTGGTTTAGGAGGCATGGTGGTGTTGGGTTGACGGTTGGACTTCATGATCTTAGAGGTCTTTTCCAACCTTAATGATTCTATGATTCTATGATTCTAAGAAGTTGAGGCAACTCCACCATGCAGAGACCCGCAGAATCCCTTCCCTTGCAGAGCAGTGAGGAAATCCTGAGAGAAGACTGCTATGTTCCGTGCACATACCTGTCCTGCTAGGGGCTGCCGTGGTGGCTGCTGCCTGTTTACACAGAGTCTAAACCTCAATCACTTTGCAAACTGAATTTCAGCTTCCTCACTTAACAGGCAATTGAAATTTTGAGTAATATTTATAAAATGCACATTCTTGCATTTATTATTTGTTAGTTTCTCTCATTTAATTTTGTTTAGATAAAATCTCACATGATAAATCATATCGAATCACTGCATGATGCTCAGGGGTTTGAATGATTTCTGCAATAATTTATGCCTGCTGATATGTGAATCTGCAGCATTTGATCTGCAGTCTCCTTTAGAGCAATGAATTCAGCACGGGAGGCCGGGATGCACACTGTGCTGTGTCTTGTTGCTTAGTTGCACAATTACTGTATAGTGGACTGTAAAACTCAAAGCATTTAGTTTTAATTTCAAGCAAGCTGAATTTCTTAAACTGGGTTTGCAAGGTTAGTTTAGCCTTTCATAAACGGATGCCCCTATCTGCCTTTGTGTTAATAAGTGTCCCAAAAAATCACTGATGTTTGTGTGCAGCATGGACAGTATCTGTTCTACATTTACATGTTTAATATAGAGAATAGATCCTCGTCAGACCATGACCCTTCTGCCTGTTTTTCGGACTTCAGCCTTGTATCAAAGCTAGGTTTGGCTGGCAAAGCAAATTAGGACAATAGTGTACAGCCTCTGAATTTTTCAAGTTGAGAAACTGAACTAACTCACAAGCTAAAATATTTGTTTGGTGTCCTCATTCTCCTCTCCAGGGTATCATATTGCAAATAGAAGTGACCTATTAGCTCAATGGAACAATAGAAAAGACATGGGTTGAATGAAATCCCAAGAAAATACTCTTTTAACACAGATATTTCCTCATTAATGACAAGAACAGAGAAAACAACAACAACAAAGGTCTTAGCTGCCAAAATTCAAAGAGAAAGGTACAGACTTTTCCAGGATGAGGTTTAAACTCCTGGCCTGTTTCCCTTTCTGTAGCCTTCAGCTGCCAACATGAAAGCTTGTACTTGCAATAACGAGGAATGCTGGCAAATGGACCCTGTGTGGGTGGACTGATTTCAGTCAAAGTGTTTTTGAATAACCAATCTTAACCTTCTGTCAAAACAGTTAGCAGGAAATCTTAAGTTCCATAAGCAATTTTAATCTTGTTTTGCAGCTATACCTTTCTTTTATATTCCTAGGAAATCCTGCAGTTCTTTTTTTGATTGGAATAACCACTAACAACTGTCAGCTGGAGATTAAATACAATTAAATTTGCACCAAGTTAGGAATTTCCTTGTGCTAATCAACAAACATACATACCTCTCCCTGTATCCAAGGGACTGCCACAGACTTCCTGAGAATTATGAGTTTCAGAAAAGTCTTTTCCCCATCCTCCTGTGTAACAACGAAATTCCAGATAGGACTACCCATGAGAAGTTGTATCTTCATCACTGACACCTACATTATCTGCTCCCAAACTACACAGCTATGGTGGGAGTGTTAACCTTCTTGTCCTTATCACTTTCACACTATTGAATAGTGAGTTGCAGCACTAGCTTCCTGAAAACTGTGCTAGTGCCCCAGTTTTAAGGGTTGCCATGTTCCTGGGTATTGAGCTCTTTATTATTTACCAGCTATCTTAGAATTTCCCTGAATGAGACACAAACCAAAGTGAAGTTTTTATTTGTGTAAGCTCAAGGAGGACAACAGCTACAGCAGGTTTAGACAAAAGTACACTGAAATAATAAAAAAATCACAGCCCTTGAATAGCTTTTACCTGCATTTTTATTAGGTCCAATATATTTCTCCTTCTATGCATCGTCATTTTTCACTCATGATTCACTTAGTTTTTTTAATCAGAGCTTTTGTAGCCTCTTGTAGGCAGAATTTGGCTTTCAATTTAGAAAGCACAGAAACATGATTTAAAGAGTTTCAGGCTTTTAATTAGATGAAACTGAAATATGTTGTGTATATAAGAAAATTGCCCATTATATACATGTTTATTTAAAACTTTTGCACAAAGGGATATTAATTACAATTTGTGAATGGATGGATTATACCTTGTCAATGGCGCAGAGTCTGGTTGGAGGCCCGTAACTAGTGGTGTTCCCTAGGGGTCTGTACTGGGTCTAGTCCTGTTCAATATATTCATCAATGACCTGGATGAAGGGATAGAGTGTACCCTCAGCAAGTTTGCCGATGATACAAAACTGGGAGGAGTGGCTGATACACCAGAAGGCTGTGCTGTCGTACAGCGAGACCTGGACAGGCTGGAGAGCTGGGCTGAGAGGAACCGAATGAAATTCAAGAAGAGCAAGTGTAAGGTCCTGCACCTGGGGAGGAACAACCCCACGCACCAGTACAGGTTGGGGGTTGACCTGCTGGAAAGTAGCTCTGCTGAGAAGGACCTGGGAGCGCTGGTGGACAGCAAGTTGATCATGAGCCAGCACTGTGCCCTTGTGGCCAAGAAGGCCAACGGGATCCTGGCATGCATAAAAGGAGTGTGGCCAGCAGGTCGAGGGAGGTTATCCTCCCCATCTACTCCACCCTGGTGAGGCCGCGTCTGGAGTACTGTGTCCAGTTCTGGGCTCCCCAGTTCAAGAAGGACAGGGAACTGCTGGAGCAAGTCCAACGGAGAGCCACAAAGCTGATCAGGGGGCTGGAGCACCTCTCTTATGAGGAAAGGCTGAGAGACCTGGGTTTGTTCAGCCTGGAGAAAAGAAGACTGAGGGGGGACCTTGTTACTGCTTAGAAATATCTGAAGGGTGTGTGTCAAGAGGATGGGGCCAGACTCTTTTCAGTGGTGCCCAACGACAGGACAAGGGGCAATGGGCACAAATTGGAACACAGGAAGTTCCAGCTGAACATGAGAAGAAACTTCTTTACTGTGAGGGTGACAGAGCACTGGAACAGGCTGCCCAGAGAGGTTGTGGAGTCTCCTTCTCTGGAAATATTCAAAACCCACCTGGACACAGTCCTGTGCACCCTGCTGTAGGTGAACCTGCTCAAGCGGGGGGGTTGGACAAGATGATCTTCAGAGATGCCTTCCAACCCCAACCATTCTGTGATTCTGTGAGTATCATAGGTGGAATTTTCAATATTACCTAGTGGGCCCTTCACACAGAGTTGTACAATTCATAATCTGAGTACAATCAATTATGTTTTCACAAAATATCCCTTTTTCTGCTGTATTTATTTCTATTCATTTTGCCCTGTTTTTGAGAGCTGTGACACTGTGGCCCTACTGAGGCGTACCAGCACTTGGGAACCTTCAAAAGGAGCAAGCCTTGTGGAAATTTTTAATGATCAAAAAACATGTCAGTGGTAAAACTTTCATTGTGACCATTTGGAAGAGACATTGGCATCTGAAACTCAGAAGAAGAAAGTCACTGATAGGACAGATGCAATAAGCAAAAACAGGAGCAGAAATAAATGTGTGGAATTGGGTGTCTATTGCATTTAATAAAATGTTAACTTCAGAGCTCTGAGAGCACCAGTAGACCTTAATGATGCTGACCAGCTTCACCTGGGACTCCCACTCATACCCTCTGCCCATGGGCCTTGGAGCACTATTTCAGCTCAGGCCTGAGCCCCAAGTCCCTGCCTGAGCTATGCTGTAGGGACAGCATGTCTGTCCCCAATCCTGTCTCACACATGAACCCCTTGGACCTTTATTGCAGCCCTGTCTGCAGCTCTGTCTCCTGCTGGTCCTGATGGGACTCTCTGGATGGGGCTGTGGGTGGACCCTGTTTCCAGCACCTGTCTCTGCCTGCTGTGCTCAGGTACTGCAGGACCATGCCAGGTCAGTGAGGACACTGCCTGGGCTGGGATCACCCTTGGCTCCCAGCTCACCCTCCCTTAGGAGCAGCCTGTCCTCGCTGCTCCCTGACAATCCAAGACAGGACAAATCTTTTTTTCTTACTTTCATAAATTGCTGTGTGATCCGTATAATACTCAGAAAAGGACAAAAAGCCCAGTGTAGGCACATCAAGAATGCCCATTACTCAAGGGAAAGGCAATCCACCCGCTACTGAGACTTGGAGCCTGCGTGTGATAATACTGTCCCTGGCAAACCAGAGGGAGATGAAAGAGAGAATCAGGATAATCCTCTCAACTGCTAAGAGACCTTGATCATGTAACACAAGTGCCCCAAACAGCAGAAACTGTCCTTTATTCTTGGTTAATGTTTAAAGGTTTCAAAGTGCAATACTGCTATGGCTGTGATTGAAAAGCACAAATTCTGCTCACAAACTTGCCTCAAGGTTTTCTCTCTTATTTCCTACTCAACACATTTTTTGCTCAAAATACTGACAAAGCTGTTGCTTTCAGACACAATGACAGTAGCTGCAAACTGATTGACTCTAGGAGCTCAGGTCCTCTATCATAATGCAAGAACTTTACCTTGCCGTATGTGGGTTGTAACACTCGTGTGTGTTTGACACTTTAACACCACTGGAAGAACACACTGCTGGTAGTGTAAAGGTGGGAGGACTCCAGCCTGCACAGCTGTTTTAATGGCTAATTTCCATTTCCAGGAAATCCTGACACTAGCAAAAGTATAGCTTATTTGGGAACCAAATGCATCAGTTTTTAAAAATTTGCCACAGGCACAAATTTCTGGAAGTGCTCTGTTTTGGAGAAGTCAAATAATTTCTTTGATTAGTTGGGGTATTTCTCTAAGAGAACAGAAATAGCTATACTGATTCTTGGATACTGTCGGCCAGGAAGCTGCTTTAGATTCCCTGTGATGTGCTTCACTCCTGGGAGCAGCCTGGCTCTTAGCCTTTACAGAGGAACTAGGACTCTGAGATTTGCTGTGGCATCTCAGGAGCAAGGAAGCTCAGAAACTGCCTGGAATCAGCTTGCACTTCAGCAATGATTTAAGGAAGTAAACATGATTTGTGAAGCAGCATTTCCTAAAAAAAATCCCCAACAACCATTGAGTGGGACCTCTGCACCCTCTTCACTGGCACTGCATTTCCCTCAGTGCTGGCATAATAGTGCTAGTGTTCACAGCTGCCCCTGTAAAGGGCTAAGAGAGCTGGTTCCTGAGATTTGCTCTCCAGAAACTACATAACCACCCAAATAGGTACTACTTTGTTGATTCCCTTCACTGTTAATGAGGAGGACAGCATAGGCTCTTTTACAAATTCACCCTCTCCCCAGAGTTCTTGGTGGAAAGAAGCAATCTGTAAGAAACAGTCAAAGATTCATTAAGAGGCTGACTTGGAACCTGAGTGTCCCTTGGTTAGTATCCTAGCTCAGCTGGAGTAGA
Source organism: Fregata magnificens (assembly GCA_013389945.1). Taxonomy (NCBI): domain Eukaryota; kingdom Metazoa; phylum Chordata; class Aves; order Suliformes; family Fregatidae; genus Fregata; species Fregata magnificens. Next base: position 26,278 of record WAAD01026897.1, on the reverse strand, counting down.
TCATTACTTACATAAAGTGGGATAGCTTCAGCAGGAGATACTCTGGTCTCAAAATACAAGGTGGGACTGGGACTGAATTTTAACCTAAAGTTTGGAAGGTTTGAAAGAGGGTCTTTTGCTTTCTGGTGACATACTTTAATCCCCGTGGAACAGGACATTCTGGGGAAGATCCCAATTTCTTATGAAAAGGGGCTTCTCTCCTTCCAAGAAAGGACTTGAGTAGGTGGTGCTTGAGCAGCAACAGGCATATCCCACAGGCTTGGAGTTGATGTGTACCTACCTTCCAGAGACACGACTTGCCCATATTGCTCCTGAGCATCCCTGGCTGGCAATGTCAGTGTTTCTTCCTCAGCACACTGGCTTCTGGAAATCCTTTCCTTTTATTGCACGTGTTTCACTCTCTGTTGTCCAAGGCACATGGGCACCTATCCTGAATTCCGCTAAACACCAGGACAGCAGGTCTATTGGTCTCAAGCATCTCACTGTGTTATCCTGAGAAACTAAACCCAGGTTACTTGCAGAGCAGTCTAGGTCCAGACCTACAAAGGAACATAGAAAATCCCCAGAGGAGTCAGGTTACTCAATATCTTCTTGAATCTGGGAGAGTAGTAACTAAATCATTACACAGCCTCCTCCCTCAGGTACAGTGCATAAATGGATAATGTGCAATAGGTAGTTGTAGATTAATGAAGTTCATCTGGAATATCAAAGAGAGGATTTTCCCTTGAGAATTGTGATTAGACCTCATATAGTTTCAGTATAGCCAATCCATAGCCCTTTACCCTCTTAGTAGTTGCAATGTTGGCAATATTGAGCTGTGGTAGCTAACTAGGCAAAGGCAAGAAGCAAAAAAATATATACATCCGTACAACTCCTTTTGGCAGAAAAAAATCTTTCTCCTCCCATTCCATTCGGCTGTCCTATTATAGAAGTCTCATTACTGTTATTTGCACTCTCCACACAAATACAGTCAATGCCATCTTCACAGTAAGATGCTGCTGCCACCCTTTACACTACTTGATATTTGAGAAACAGTTTGTTATTCAGATATTAAAATAACAGCACAGTTGTGAGATTTAACACCACTGGGTGATATTTCAAGCTTCAGGACATTTTATGTTTCTTTAGTGGTCTAATTTTCAAGGTGATTTGATTCATTTTTGCTCCTGTATTCCCATAGCAACTGTAGCCAGAAATTACTTTTACCATTTGGGCAGGCTAAAAGGCTGCAGCCTTTTTCCTAAGATGCAAGACTACATACCGGGATTGATGGTGACATCTTTGTCACAGGAGGCGGTGATGCCTGCTAGGACCAAGCTTGCAGGCTGCCTGGAAACTGTAGCTGATTCAAAATGCAGTGGTCTGCCAGAACAGAGAGATGAAAAACATTATACTAATCTCTAAATTGTACATTGGCCACCCATTGGAGCCTGGTTTTAATTCAATGCACCGGTCCTTATCTCTAAAGCCTTAAGATTTGGCTGACTCTGAGAACATCTATTTTCTGCCTGCTAGCATGAAGGCTGCAGCTGATGAATTTTTTAGACTTTTCAGCTCTAGACTGAAAGATGAAGGGGGCAGGGGCAAAACGCACCAGGTACTTCTCCCCATTTCCCAAGTTCTTCTTTTTTTCCCTTTCAGACTGCAATATACTAATTCAGATTTCCCCATTACAGAACATGGCCAGCAAAATTCTCTTACACATGCAGTTATGACAGTTTTTTTCATTACTTTCCTATTAAAGAAAGCCCCATGTTGTCACTGCTGAACATATTATCAGCTCTTTTTATGAAGAGGTCTCCTAGATGTGATGCTAAGAAGTGTTTTAAAAATGTCTCATTATAAAGAAGCAGAGATAGAAAAGAAGCATTTTCCTGTCTAGCTGGAGACCCAATAAAGCCTAGTGTTGACATGTGTCTGATACATTTATGCCATCCAGCAGCTCTTTTACTTCATCAAAAAGTTACCAACTGGACACAACAAAAGGATAACTGTACCTCAAGGTTTTTTTGGCCAGAGCACACAATATGCCTTACCATACCTTTCTTTTACAAGCAATGATACATACTAATGGAGTCGTGTCATATCTAGATTTCAGCCTCAGTCCTGCAATTAATGTAAAAATGGTTAATGTTGTTCACACCTGTAATCATAGTGAAAACAGTGGACTTATTAAAATAAATCACGTGCTTAAATGGTTGCAACAGCAAAGCCTTAAAGATCAAGAAGCTGTTTATTACATCTACTTCTTCAGGTTTTGTCTTCAGGTGTTTTCAATTACTCTTTGTATGCCTAAATCTTTATTTAGCATGGTTGTTGCATACGAATACAAAGATGTTAAAAATATAAACAGCAGCAACTAAGGAAGCCGAGAGCCATATAAAGACTGATAAGGAAATGCAGATGGATACAAGCTCACATTTGTGTTGATCCCCCATCTGCCTTACGAGTTGAAACACATTAATATGCAGAAGAGAGAAGGCTTTGTGTCAGAAATAAAGCAAACTGCCCCCCTCACAGATTCTTGTCTATAGATTGTGCTGAAATGAACTGAGATTACAGCAGTGCTTAACCATTTTCTTCCAAGCATCTTTAAAACTGAGTGAACAATCTGAGACAAAACTTGCCGTATCTACAATAGCAGAGATCCACATGGATGTCTTATTAGAAGATGGTAGTTCATATTAGTCTAGGCTCAAGATAGAGGATTTCCACTTCTTACGCAAGAATTTTCTCTATATGACTGTGTTTTAAAACAGGTTGGTCTCTCTGAGGAAACTCAGTCTTGTGAGCACATGTTAGATTTTTCTCTCATCATGTTGAGATAATGTCTGTGTCCTTGCCCAGAGATCTCAGGAGGTCTAGGTAGGGGAATGGCTGTGTTGTGGAACACTGCCAGCCTCGGCACTGAGCTGGGCACTGGACGGAAGAGATGGGACAGTTCTGTACATTTGCATGAAAAAGGTCCCATGTGTCTGTGGAATTTTAATAACAATTTGGATAGTACCTACAGATTTTTGGTTCCCCTAGATAGCCACAGAGCAACTGCGGTAACTCAATTTACAAGTTTGGTCTTGGTGGTATCTTTTCTGCTTCTAGATTCAGTTTCAGCATCTGAACCCTTTCCTTTGTCAAGTCATTACATTCAGACAACCAAAACCCTGCTCAGCTGGTGCCTAGCCTTGAAGAAGCCTAAAATTTATGAATAAGTGAGTTTTATTATTAAATATCCCTACTGTATCTCATGAAGCTGAGCACACTCAGTGCTCCCTTTAACTGGTGACATCTGGTGCTAGTCAGGTTTAATTGTAACTGCTTTGGAAAGCTGTAATCTTTATTTCATTTAGCTTGAATTAATCTCCCCTAACAAACACTCAGAACAGCCCTTTTCCCTCTAAGTATGTTGGCCACAGAGCCATTGTTGTGACTCATTGTTGAGAGTCCTCTTTCTGCTGAGCGAAATTGAGACAAAGAAATGCCTCATCAAGTTTTTACTGTTCTGCTGCCTTGCATTTATAAACCTCATATGAATGGGCTATATGCAAAAGTCCTTCCTGTAGAAGGTCACCCAATTAACAGCTAGTGCACAGAGCCATTAAGTTTTATTAATACAATACTTTGCTTTAAACTTTTTTGCCTCTAAAAGCTATTTTAAATTGCTAGTAATATTTCTGAGTATAATTGCAATTAATTTACACTAATTAGAGAAATTATGGCTCTGAGTCTTATATTCCTATGTATATTTAGCCCACCAATATTTCAATTTATAAACATCACCATATCTTTAAAAATCCAGTCCTCATTCTCTCATTTCTCCAGCTTCTTGAGGAAGTTGTAATGCTTTTTTCCCCTCTGCTTTCTGTCATTTTGGACTGTAAATTGTTCAGGCTGAGAATTCTGTTTTGTTATGTCCCTATGCAGGATAACAGGACAATGATTTTTCTCGGGCTCACTGGATGTTAGTATAGTTGTTACTAAAATAATTGAGGGAAGGCCACAAACATAGCTGTGATGGGTGGCTGCTCACTTTCCTCCATCTGGACCATGCGTTGCAGTGGAAGGTGAAAGGGGAGGAGGAAATGTAGGTACTTACCTCACCCACTTCCTCCCCTTCCTTTTCATCTCTATTATGATGGGAGCTGAGCATAGGAAGGAACAGCTGATGCTACTGGAGAAGACACAGTAAGATCTTTTCATAGATTCATAGAGATTACACCTCACAGGGATCATCCAGTCAGACCTCTTACTAAGCAAATAAGTCCTCTATATTCAAATCACAAAGCATAATTAAACTGAAGTCTTTCTTTTAATGGAAGATTTAATTGTTGCATGCTATGGGCGAGAATAGGAGACCACCAGGCACGGCCAGTACTTGAGTTTACAATAGTTTCATAACAGGGAGGTATTCAGGTGATCATAGCAGGGGAACAACAGCATGTAATACAAAGAAAAATGAGAACTTTTCCTTTTTCCTGCCACTTCTGTGAAAATGCAATGTCAGTTCATCAGGTATGGCCAGAACACATAAACAAGGCTTGTAATCTCAGGTCTTGGGAGAGCTGGGCTGTTCTACTCTATGTCTGCCTACAGATTGCCTAATATTTTACAGAAACATGGGGAAAAAAATCTTAGAATGCATGTAGACTGTAATGGGGGAAAAAATACAATTTCTGATCTTTGCCTAGAGAGGCTTGGTGAGAGTTAATCTTTTTAGGGCATTTTAAAAATATGTTTAACTTCGTATTTCATTGACAAGTCATCAAGGTCACTTGAATGATCATGCAGTGCTTAACTACCCTAACTGCCCTCACACTGACAACACAATATTAGAATATGGTCACTTTTTATCAACATTGAAGCATGTTCTCTTTTATAATTATTATTTAAAATTAAGGGTTTGGTGAAACAGTTATAAGGGCATGCTGACAGCAGTTGACTTGGTAGCAAACCTGTAATTGGCCATAATTGCTGTAATAAATCAATTTCACGAGGATTATTGCTACTGTAAAACTAATAGTCTGTAAGAGTAGTATGTGGTTAAAGAAGGCTCTCTGTCAGACCTTAGCAACTAGGAATTTAGAATGTAAAACTAAATTCCCAATGTAGAATGTACAACTAAGAGAGCTGCTGATAAAAAATGAGGTTAAAACTCTCCCAGGTGTCAACAATCAAGGAACAAATGAAGATGAATAAAAGGAAAGCTTGATCAAATTTTGAGGCTGACAAGAAAACACAAACCAGCATGCATACTACCACACAAAGCTGGCAACCTGAATGCCCAAAGCAGTCTTGGTGTCATTAAGCTCCCTGCCCTTGCAGTGCTGTGGGAGTTGTGTTTTCACATCATTAATGGAAGAACAAGGGAGACTGCTGGAATGATACCACAATGAAACAATAAGCATGGCTCTTTCAGCTGGTCTAACAGAAACACTTCATTAAAACAAATGTCAGGATCAATCAGTGCAGCAGTCAAACTGTAGCTTCAAATTTCTGTTTGTTCCAAATAAGCCTTTTCATCACTATATCTGTAGTTAGTGCCAGGACAGTCATGGCTTCTGCTCACTAAAGTGTCTGTAGAACTTTTGGCTGATTTTGGTCATGAGACGGTCCACATTACTCTGACCTGCAAGGAACCAGTCTCAAAAAATGAAGGATGGCTGTTCTCAGACCAGCTTGGTCATGTTCCTTGCTTGTAACCTAACTCTAAATGGGGAAAACACACATGACTAATTTCTCTTTTGGACTATATTCTTTTTCACATTGCCCAACCAACACTGGATGTTAAGGACTTTCCTGTAGCGTAGAGCTTTCTGAATATGACAGAAGGATGAGTGATGAACCAAAGCGACAGCTTCCATGACAATTTACACTACATGTTTCACAGACCTGGTTTTCCTCCATCCCTTAGAACACAGGATGCACTTCAATGAATGATCAGCTTATGAAGCAGAGGGGGGAAGCCTTTTGGGGTATATTTCTTGGTCTCTAAAAACCAGTAAATCTTCCTGCATCCATGTACACACCCAGAAAATCTAGAAGTTCACCAACGTAGGAGTTAAAAATGCTAAGTCAAGTAAAAAGTTTAAAACTTTTTTAAAAGTTAAAAAGTTAAAAATACCATTTCCTATATCTATCTTTAAATACTTTGAAGGTACTGACACATTGGTTTGTAGTGTTTGTGATTTATTCATCTTAAATAGACTAATTAGCTCATAGTAAAGACGAAATTCTTTTGAGTAAGCCTTTCAGACAAGTACAACAGGAAAATATTAACATGGTTTTGTACCTACATATGAAGGCGAACCATGCTTAGGAGGATTATTTACTGCTTTTCTTATGAGAAAGAAAATAAATTCATGCAGACTATAAAATCATAAGAGTAAAATCAATGCTAAAATTAGAGACCGAATATATAAGAAATATGCATAGAGCAAAAATTACTCACTACTACAGTGTTCAGCTGATTCATAACCAACTTCATTAAACTGCAAGGTAGAAAGGAGAAAGAAGGTCAATGGCTATTGTTGCAAAATCCATTTCCCTTTTACTTTATTCATAACTTTTTGAAGAACGACTCTTCATATCCTTAGCTGTTACTACAGCATATATCCTTCTATCTCACCAGCCCATTTCTATGCATCCTAAAATGCTGCCACTGAGAGTTTACCATCCAGTCCAGCTCAAAATAAGGTCCACAAATAAGACGACTGCGGGATTAACACCACACAGGTGCAAAGAATGTGTTGGAGTTTTAATTAAAATTTTGACAGAACCTGCAGATGAAATCATCTTTTCATTCTTGAGACAGGATAGCAAGAAATGTTGTTGCAGCTACCTCCACCTTGTTTTCCTGAAGGAGTGTCAATGCATGGAAAGGATGGAAAGCTCGCAGCTCACTGGTAAGCTCGTGTGAGTTATGACTGCTGAAATATGCTGAGCAGGAAACTTGAATGTCGGCAGAAGAGAGCCCAGGTGTATTCACTGGGTCTCTGCAGAGCTGCAGAAAGAAATAGCATTGCTTTACAATGAGCTTTAATTAACCAGACCTGGAACAAAGTGGACTGATATTTTAGTAACTCTTCAGCCCTGTGATCTTAGCAGAGTAGACAAAAATTAGGACCAAACTGGGGCACTTAGATAGGCCCGTCAAGTTACAGATGCCTGATGAGAATTTTATCCATTAGGATGTCAAGTACTGACTTGCCTCTGGTGTCAATCACTATTCAGCAGGAATCTGACTCATTAATCAATACATAGTTCACATTGATGATACTGAAGACAGTTATTTCTCCACAGATCTGTATGCCTTAAAATAATGGTGCTGCATCTTTAAGACTGGTGTTCCATGCTTAAAAATAGAATCCAAATAACACAAGTTTCAGGCAAAATTTTTGGCAAATTGGGTGTTAGCAGCTTATGAGAAATTAAAAGGTGAGACAGGATTCTGTAACAGTGTTCTGAATCTGTTTTATATCTATTTTGTGGAAGGGCTCTTATTTTAAGATGATAAGACAAAAGCTTTAAAATGATCACATCATATAAATGTTAGAAGTCTCAAAAATTGTCTTGTTTATTTTTCTTTCCACATCAGAAAATGAGTCTGATGATGGTCTGACTGAAGTCAGCAGAATTGTTCCCTTTCAATTACACCCTAAATCTCCAATGTGATTTGCTAATGAGTATAACGTCGAAGCCCGTGCAAGTGACGAGCAAAGGGTTTTTATGATGCACAGTCAATAATAAGCATTTTCCTTTAGTTTTTCTGGAAGGCCTAATTTCAGAATCAGGGGAATATTCAATGCCAAATACCTATTTCAAAAGGGCCAATTCTGCAAACAATACTCAAGCTAAACATTCAAAATCTGTTTCAGACCAGCTTCTGTGGCATTAGGTGATACCTGAGGTGCATGAAGGTGGCAGCATCAGAGCTGATATGAGTAAGAGGCATCAGTGACAGAAGGAAACAGATAAAGAGCATTCAAAAGGAAAAGAGTGCCAAGCAATGCCTTCAGAAAATCCTCCCTCCCCGTTCTTCTGTAGTTACTATTAAACAAAATCCTCACTGGTTGATCAAGTCAAATTCAGAAGTCTGAAAATAATACTGCCTATCCCACAGCATGATAATGCTCATGAGATGAATTTTGCATCTTTAATCCACTGTGACCACTGAGGAGAAAAATCTCAGAAATTTTCTGTCCATCAGGCCACCAGGATCCTGCCCGCTGTTACCTGAAACTGTTCCAGAAATTAATGTCGAGATAAAAATGGGAAGGAACTGCACTCACAGTTGTTTTTTTCACCACTGTTAATGGTTTAGTCTAGTTAAGAATTATGTCCACATATTTTTCCCGTATTTACAGATAGCTGTTCAGTTTATGGAAGCTAGAAGAGCTGTAATGTACCAGAAAACATGTATATTCTTTCTAATCTAATCAGAAAACCCCATCTTTATAGTCATGGTTTTATTATCTGATAATCATGGACTAGCACAATGTGATGTGTTTATTTCCATCAGTACAGGGAATGCTGAGTTATTTGTTCATCCTCCACAGTCTCCCCCAAATAAAATACTGGCTTACCTTAATTCAGTGGAAGTTTTACCACAGCTGGACCAGCATATCATACATCCTATCTTGAGTACTTGAAAACAGTTGACATCTTTTAGTCTTTCTAGGTTTTATAAGAGAAAAAAGTAACCACACCTAGATTTAGTCCCCTGCCCTTGGAAGGGAGTCCTTGTGGGAACGCTGAAAAAACACAAAACAAAACAGTAAGTGTGATCCAGATATGACTGGTATGTCTGTTTGCATTTTAAAACTCAGAGCTGTCTTCCAGTTCTCATCTCCTATGTAGCTCTGCTGGTGTCTGAGCTCTAGGGAAAAATTTAAGAGTCTTGGCCATGCCTACAGAACATATAGAGAAAGACCTCTGCTGTCACAGTCCAGCCTTTTGGTTTCCCCTAGAGCTTAGAGACTGGCAGCAGCGTTAGCTAGCAGCTGAGAGCAGGAACTGCTGGCTACTAAAATCCAGACTGACACACCAGGCGTACCCACAGCTTAGGCACCTAACTCAGTGGGAATTAGGTGCCTAAACAACCCCCAGGGCTCAGCTCTCAGACACTGCAGTAATGGTTGCCATTATCCATTCAGAGGGCGAAATATTAGATTATGTAGACTATTCCTAAGGCTGCTAACCCACGGCACAGTTCTTAATTTTCTCAGTTATTCATGTGTTTGATCTCAGAAGCAGCAATAACAAAGGCATTTGGGGGAAATGATGGCATAGCACCCTATGGACAAGTAGGTTTCACAGGATGAGAAACATGTCAAATACATGTTGACCTATAACCCGTTAGGTCCGACAGTACAAACCCCACAAACTGCTTGGTATGAAAAAGGGAATGATGTGAAATACTGGCAAAGACATGCACAGGGTGGTAGCAAAACAGGAAAACAGATAAAAATGAAAGAAGCTAAATCTGGATGGTGGTGTAAAAATTTTGTTTCTCAGCACACACTATTTGGAAGATTGAGGGAAAGAGAGAGGGTCTCCTATCCCTTGAATAGATGCTAACAAACTTCCTGCTCAAAGTAGTGTTCTGTATATATAAAAAACAGGGATCGTCCTTTAATATCCATTAATCACGGTGAGGGAAGTGGTGCATGAGAGTGTGTCTAAATCAGTGGTTCAATTCAGATCACTTTTCAAGTATATCTCCTAATATCACTATTTAGTCCATTTTGATTCACATTGTGGAGTGGTGTCTTAGTGCAGAAACTGAATACGTACTCCAGGAGCACACCTAGTGTACTGCCACCACAAACAGGCATTAAATCCGTGGACCAGATTTGTGCTACTCCAAAATTTAAAATAACCCACAATGTGACATCCAGACCTCAGCACTAACTCTTTCACTCTACATACCTACTGTTACTGGTCTGCACTACTTGCTAATGTAAACTTGGCCTCAGATATCACTTTTTGCAAGTGTTAGCAAATGCTGAGAAAGAGGCTACTAAAGTGGTCTGGCTTCAGCCAACAAGGGGAGATGAGAGAAAGGGGAGAAAGAAAAAAGAGGGAGGGAGGGAGAGAGAAAGGCAGAGGCAGAAGGAGTCCTACCAGCATGGCTCACAAAGAGACTGGCAGCGTGATGCTCTGAAGCTCTCAGACAAGTTGGGGGAAACAGTGGAAAGATGCAGAATTTCTCCCACTACCAAAGGATAAGGTCTGAAAGCAGCCGAACACTATGTGAGTCATTATTAATATAGGAAGGTAAACATGGATACTGCTTGTAACACTTGTTTTCTTTGCGTGCACTCTTCTTAATCCAAAAGCTCAAGTCTGAACATCTTTAACCAAATGCATATACCTAAAAACTCTCTTCTTTCCTGTATTTCATTCGTATATTATCACACTCAGTTTGCATTCTGAGATGATGAGATGACATGAGGTACATTATTGACCGTGACACAGAGATGAAACAACCATTTACCATCCCTGCCTGCTTCATGACCTTCACCTAGTAATCTTCTCCTTCAGATAGTTTTGAATATTGCAAAATGCCTTTCCTGTCTGAAAATTACAGCAACTGGATAAATAAGATGGTAGATAGTAGATAGCATGAAGGAAGCAAACAGCAATTTGTATTTCTTGTGTCAAAAGAAGGTGATATGTATATGTGAGAAATTAAAAACAAGTAGTTTGGGTTTTAAGTAGAGGTGAAAATAAAATTACAGATAGAGATGGACACTTACCTTGGGCAAATTGCCTGTGGAAATGACTAATAGTACCTTCACTCAAGACATACAGATGAGTTTTCAGCCTACATGAAGATTCCCTTTGACCCCTGCCCACACTATGAGGCAGTGATGTGAACGTATGTGTTACATACCATGACACACTTTGTTGTTTCACACTCCACAGACTCCAGGTGGTCTTTCAGTACAGGAAGAATCAATGAAGGTGTTGAATTACTGCAGAGTTTAGTCCTGGAGCATCTCCATGGGGCCAGGTTTCAACTCAGAAGAGAGGCATCACCTGAAATTTTTTTATTGTTGCTGTTATTTGGAATTTTCTGTTTGTTTGTTAGAAGGTGGAATTTTTCCTAAAATACTGAGCATAGGTGACTATTGCAATCAATCTATTTTACAACTGTATTTACTTAGCTGAAATGTTTTACTTTGCAACTGCATTTTAAGTTATTATGCTATGCTCTATTTTAAAAAAAAAGCAAACCAAAAACTGGCCTCTGGCTTTTTTCTGCTCATTAGTTTTTTCTGCTCATTAGTTGGCCAAGGCCAACTGTATGGGATTCAACAGGGCTAAGTGCGGGGTCCTGCACTTTGGTCAGAACAACCCAATGCAACGCCACAGGCTTGGGGATGAATGGCTGGAAAGCTGCCCGGCAGAAAAGGACCTGGGGGTGCTGGTCGACAGCTGGCTGAACATGAGCCGGCAGTGTGCCCAGGTGGCCAAGAAGGCCAACAGCATCCTGGCTTGCATCAGGAATAGTGTGGCCAGCAGGACTAAGGAAGCGATCGTGCCCCTGTACCCAACACTGGTGAGGCTGCACCTGGAATACTGTGTACAGTTTTGGGCCCCTCAGGACAAGAAGGACACTGAGGTGCTGGAGTGTGTCCAAAGAAGAGCAACGAAGCTGGTGAAGGGTCTAGAGAAGAAGTCTTATGAGGAGCGGCTGAGGGAACTGGGGTTGTTTAGTCTGGAGAAGAGGAGGCTGAGGGGAGACCTTGTTGCTCTCTACAACTACCTGAAAGGAGGTTGTAGTGAGGTGGGTGTTGGTCTCTTCTCCCAAGTAACGAGTGATAGGACAAGAGGAAATGGCCTCATGTTGCACCAGGGGAGGTTTAGACTGGTATTAGGAAATATTACTTCACTGAAAGGGTTGTCAGGGATTGGAAGAGGCTGCCCAGGGAAGTGGTGGAGTCACCATCCCTGGAGGTATTTAAAAGGTGTTTGGATGTGGTGCTTAGGGACATGGTTTTGTGGTGAACTGGCAGTGTTAGGTTTACAGTTGGACTTGATGATCTTAAAGGTCTTTTCCAACCTATACAATTCTGTGTAATTCTGTGTAGAAAATTAAACAAAAGTCCTTCAACTTAATAAAATATGCAAGATAAAACTGCAAAAGATCTTTGATCGTGTCAGACTGGAAGGGATTGTTTTCTGTTTTACTGCATGATATACCATCAGGGACTACATCAAATATCTTAATTGGAGTGGGATTTGGAAGTGGAGATTTTCTGTCGCATCACGGTATTTTCTCATACGTACTTTCTAGCACTTACTTTCCTCCATACAGTATATACATAATAGCTTATTATGTATATGTTGACACAATTTCCTCATTTTTCTAAGTAGCATAACTTTCAGAATTCCATAATGAGAACCATTTGCATAACTAAATAGAAGAACTACAAAATAAGAGTTTTTGTTCAAGTGAGATTGAATGCTAAAGGAAGATAACTTATTAAATGCAAAATTCAGCACCACATGCAGCATAACTTTCTGGTGTAAGACCTCAGTGAAAACTTTCTGTAATAAAAAAATAAACTTTTTTCATCAAATGCACTTTTAATCATATTCAGAGGCTGATGATCTTTGGTGTTTTACTAAACTTCAGTATCTTAGGCTACTTTAGAAAAACATGGATATTTTAAAAACATTCATTAAGTACTGCATCTTGCTTCTATTACATCCTAAAGGAGCAGAAACTGAAGTTCCCCATTAAAAAAATTCTCAATGTAAACTTATTTTCAGGTTTCAAAGAAGAACAAAATCATAAGGAAATTTAAGAACTAGATGCCTGTACACAATAAGATATCACATTATGAGTTTTGCTGGAGTGGGAATTTTAGGTTTGCCCTTTAGTTTGAAGCCTGTACCTGCAGGTCATCCTCAATGAATGGAAAATTCTATTTATACAATTTTAGAGCCTGTGAGGTATTTTTTCCTCAGTATTACCCTATAAAAATATGGCAGCACACCCTATTTTATGAAATATATTTGGATATGCTGACAATTATGTATTCATCATTGATTTTCCAGTATTTCACACTGTAAGTGGTTATTTGTGTGTTATATTTAAGATCATAATGGCATCTTTGTATATCCCTTTTGCAGTAGCATTGGTGGCTACTCAAAGTACAGGACATCAGAATACCAAAGATAACAGACAAAAAAGGAAAAATCTGAAATACTTTCAGTGGCTGTTAGATGTACAAAACAGTGTCCCCCAAATGCTGGACTGTGTTCAGAGATGTACAAGTACCATAGATAACCAAAGCTTGCTCTAGGATTATGCTTTTCTTCAGTCAGTCTTGTGCAGCTGGACTTGAACTTCAAATAACACAAACTAGACCTGTGCTGTCATTGTATGACACGTACTGCTACTTCAGTTGTTAGTAGCCATATTTCCCTTTAATTGTGTGTTATCATTTCCATGATAAAAATAGCTGCCCATTGCTCCCAAGTAAAAAGAAACAATTACACGCCAGATTATGATGAGACATCAATTTTTAACACAATTTACTGTGAGTTAAATGATTGTTTGCTGTATAAATATGTTTCAGAAGGCTGAGAAGTTATCCATCAGGAAGATCTGTATAATTTATTCATACAAACTTTAAATGAAAACTCACACACTGAGAACTCTTTCCACAAGCTAGATGAAATAAGTAATAAAATTTAACTGGGTGTCATACAACAGCTATGGTTATCCTATAAATTTACTTTGCTCTCTGCAATCACAGCAATATTTCCTGATTTGTTTAAAGTTATTTGCATGCAAACAGCACCTCCCCTTCTCCCCAGCCCACCCCATTCATAACTGATCACCCCCTCATTTTGCTCATGCATTTAGTGCAATATTTATTGTCTGACTGTATCCAGGCCTGCCAAAACAAATACTTAGCACTGGCAAACAGTAGCCAACCAGCATACATTGAAAAGTAACAATTACTGTAAAGAGGCTGGCAAAGACTAGTAACTAAGCCATTTCAAAACTAGGCTGGACGAAGCACCAGAGAACAGTTTCTGCTGTAGGGAAGTACTTCACTACAAGACAAGGAGCAGAAGACCTAACACCTCTTTCCTCAACTAGCTTTTGCAATACTTATTTGCAATTACTTGTGCTTACTGGTGGACACAATCCAACACAATGAAAGTCATAAATGTCACAGGTGCTTTTGTTTAAATCAGTCGTGAAATGGTTCAAGGAGCTACTTTCATCAAATTATTGGGAAAGTTCACTTTTACAGGCATTTTTCAAGACCAAAATTTTCAATGGATTTGCATGTTCTTTGAATGGGCATTTCCATCTCTGCTTGAATGATGAAAAATTCCCATTCTTCTTGTAACGTATATGAATGCAGCTATTTAAAGATTAAGCAGTTCTTCAAAACAGAGAGTTTATAGTGAGTCACTTGTACCACATGAAATAATTCCAAGACCCCAAAGATTACACAGCAGGAAATCAGTAAAATTATAGCAACACTTAGAAAGAAGCAAGAAGAAGCAGAGTATTAAAAATTGTATAGAATTGTCCACAAAATTAAAATGGTGGTTATACAACACACTTGGCATAGGGATTATAACACGAATTTGTGAATAAATCACAAGCTTGTATCATCAAAAGGGGTTTCTGACATTTCCATTTGACAATGACAATTCTAACAAATTTTCATTTACTTTCATTTAATTATTATCTCCTATAGTGAAAAGATAATAGGTAAAAGCAACTCTATTCTACAGGTGAAATAAGCAAAGTGTGCAAAATTTTCTTCACGGGCAATGGATGAAGCCCCTCTTGGTTTCAACAGAGTTTTGCCCATTTACCCATAAGTAATTTGAGATATTTTATCCTGCACAGTTACACAAAGTAAAGGAAACTGTTGTAAACACCACCACAATTTTTCACCATGTGAAATGTCTTTTGAGATTATCTTTGTGTCAAGCCTAACTAAATTGTTTCAATTTTTTTTTTTTTTGTTTAAATACAGTGATACCTATCAAGCATCTTGAAGTACAGCAATTTTATAGGGGCTAAATGTAAAGATAATAAACAAAATTCCCTCAAATCCCTGTGAAAGCTTCATGACCATTTCTCTGAAGAATGTACTGTTTCCCTATAAGAGAAATCTCCATACTCAGAGCTGCATAGAATGGTTTTGACCGAGATCAAGACATCTGATAGGTACAAACTGCAAACCAGCAGCTATTTCATTGTTTTATAAAGTGCTTTAGGCTAGCTAGGTTTTTAAATTTTACCCAAAAAATGTAACTGGATCCTAATTTTCTCCTCAAGATATACATCTAAAATTATACAAGTCTTGCCAAGGAGACATAATGACAGGTGAAATCAGTTCTGACATCAGTGTTGTGATTTGAACTCTGGATGTTTTCAGATGCCAGCGATGTCCATAGGTATCAAATCACAACTCCATGCTTCTTTCCTTTTGAAGAAACACACTGGGGTCCTGTCTGTTCAGTTACACTGTAATAATGACTAGCAACTGAGTCATAAATATTCTGCCCTGGGATGGAATACATACCACTGTGAAACCTCAGAGGCAAGGCTCAGTTAACATAATGATCCATACTCAGCGAAGTCAATAGAAATACAGCAATTTTCACTAGATTAAGACATTCCCCCTTGGAAGATACCCCTACTTCCAAGTAAGAAATAAAGCATGCAGTTTTCCTGCTATGAGTATTTGTTTGGTTTATGCCCTTCAAAGTGGTGAGACTAGCTGCCTTACTTTTTTAAAACACCAGGTTTTTCTATTGGAATATGCATTATAGCGTAGAACAAGGTAGTATTATTTGGGGAGCATGACTTCTCAGATATTATTTATCCAGCTAAAACAACATATACAACTAACTCCCTCATTCTTTTTAAATATTCAAGTTAATCAGGCAGTAACAAAATTTTATGTACAGGTATCTGCCCTGCTCCAGGCAGGTTTTAACTAGGCGTGATGAAAATCTGCTAAACACAGTTTGTCCTTGGCTATGTTTACAGCCAAAACATACTCAGTAGCATTTCAGCTGCATCTACAGCTGATGACACTTGTCACCAAGTATCTTTTCAAAGGGAGGAAAGGATTGAAAACCAAGGTTCCAACCACTGATACATCAATATAAACCTGGCTAATGACAAGTCAATAGAATTACTCAGATGTGGAACATCTGATGTGTCTGAGATCAGAATCTGGCACTATGTCTTATCTCATTTGCTGGGGCAGCAGTCTTGCTCTTGAGAACTTGGGGAGCGTGCTGTCAGCACGTGTGTTCAGCCCTCAGCTTTCCTGAAAAAATTAACGGCACAGAGCAGTTTGTTGTATGACTTTGCCAGATAATTGATTTCAGTAATGGTACTCTGTGTCAGTTATTAATTACTACAGTAGAAAGTGTGATGAAGTGGGAAGAATGGCAATGTAACACAGCTTTTGTTAAGCATCTGATTTTAATATTTTCAGCAGCTAAGTCTGAAATAAATGCATTTGGATCAAGAGACAAAGAATCATTTACATGTTCACTAAGGAACAGCTTGACTCTTTCTCTGATGAATGTGGTTTAAAACATCTGTTTTTACAGAAGAGATGTTAATTTCTAAATTAATTGTAAAGTTCAAATGATAAAAATTTCCTTTTAGGAGAAAATGCTTTCTAACATACCATTATAATGAATCACTTCCATCTGTCTATTTGCACTGCATTTTCAACCATAACTAAAATTGATGTAAAGTTTAGGCACTCTGCTAAAAGTAAAATGATAGCGAGAATCATGACATCTAAGACACAATAGCTGTATTAAAAGGGAAACATTTTAAAATATGACATTCTAATTGACATTCTAATGAAAAGTTAAAATCCCTGCTGACTCACAGCACATCCAGTGATATCAGTCATAAAGCAAGAACAGAATTTACATCAGAGTGGTTTAAGTGGCCCCAAATTTTCTATCTTAATCAAAAGATCATGAAAAATGTATGACTTCCAAAAATATGCAATTGAAATGGGTACTGAATGATTTTTAACAAAACTATAACAGATTACAATTCAACTGATTACCCAAACTATATAATATTTTCCTATTTTGTAGAAATAAATCATAGAATCATAGAATGGTTTGGGTTGGAAAGGACCTTAAAGATCACCTAGTTCCACCCCCCCCTGCCATGGGCAGGGACACCTTCCACTACACCACACTGCTCAAAGCCCCATCCAACCTGGCCTTGAACACTTCCAGGGATGGGGCATCCACAACTTCTCTGGGCAACCTGTTCCAGTGCCTCACCACCCTCAGAGCGAAGAATTTCTTCCTTATATCTAATCTAAATCTACCCTCTTTCAGTTTAAAGCCATTACCCCTTGTCCTATCACTACATGCCCTTGTAAAAAGTCCCTCGCCAGCTTTCTTGTAGGCCCCCTTCAGGTACTGGAAGGCTGCTACAAGGTCTCCCCAGAGACTCCTGTTCTCCACGCCGAACGACCCCAGCTCTCTCAGTCTGTCTTCATAGGAGAGGTGCTCCAGCCCTCTGATTATCTTCGTGGCCCTCCTCTGGACTTGCTCCTACAGGTATGTTGGGGACCCCAGAGCTGAATGCAGTACCCCAGGTGGGGTCTCACGAGAGTGGAGTAGAGGGGGAGAATCATCTCCCTCGACCTGCTGCTCATGCTTCTTTTGATGCAGCCCAGGATATGGCTAGGTTTCTGGGCTGCAAGCACACATTGTGGGGCCATGTCGAGCTTCTCATCAACCAACACCCCCAGGTCCTTCTCCTCAGGGCTGCTCTCAATCTATTCTCTCCCCAGCCTGTATTTGTGCTTGGGATTGCCCCAACCCATGTGCAGGACCTTGCACTTGGCCTTGTTGAACTTCATGAGGTTCACATGGGTCCACCTCTCAAGCCTGTCAAGGTCCCTCTGGATGGCATTCCTTCTCTCCAGTGTGTCAACCGCTTCAGACTGCTCGGTGTCATCGGCAAACTTGCTGAGGGTGCACTCAATCCCACTGTCCATGTTGCCGACAAAGATGTTAAACAGCGGCAGTCCCAGTACCGACCCCTGAGGAGCACCACTCGTCAGTGGTCTCCACTTGGGCATTGAGCCGTTGACCACAACTGTTTGAGTGCAACCCTCCAGCCAATTCCTTATCCACTGAGTGGTCCACCTCTCAAATCCATGTCTCTCTAATTTAGAGACAAGGATGTTGTGCGGGACAGTGTCAAATGCTTTGCACAACTCCAGGTAGATGACGTGAGTTGCCCTTCCCTCATCCACCAATGCTGTAACCCCATCGTAGAAGGCCACCACATTTGTCAGGCATGATTTGCCCCTAGTGAAGCCATGTTGGCTGTCACCAGTCACCTCCTTGTTTTCTACGTGCCTTAGCATAGTTTCCAGGAGGATCTGCTCCATGATCTTGCCAGGCACAGAGGTGAGACTGACTGGCCTGTAGTTCCCCAGATCTTCCTTTTTTTCCTTTGTAAAAATGGGGGTTGTGTTTCCCCTTTTGCAGTCAGTAGGAACTTCGCCAGACTGCCACAACTTCTCAAATATGATGGATAGTGGCTTAGCAACTTCATCCGCCAGTTCCCTCAGGACCTGCAGATGCATCTCATCAGGTCCCATGGACTTGTGCACCTTCAGGTTCCTTAGATGGTCTTGAACCTGATCTTCTCCTACAGTGGCCAGTTCTTCATTCTCCCAGTCCCTGCCTTTGCCTGCTGCGACTTGGGTGGCGTGGCTTGAGCGCTTGCCAGTGAAGACTGAGGCAAAAAAGTTGTTGAGTACCTCAGCCTTCTCCATATCCCGGGTAACCAGGTCTTCTGTTTCCTTCCAGAGAGGGCCCACATTTTCCCTAGTCTTTCTTTTATCACCAATGTACTTATAGAAGCTTTTTTATTGCCCTTGACTTCCCTGGCCAGATTTAATCCTATCAGGGCTTTAGCTTTACCTAATCCCTGGCCGTTCAGACAATTTCTCTGTATTCCTCCCAGGCTACCTGTCCTTGCTTCCACCCTCTGTAGGCTTCCTTTCTGTGTTTGAGTTTGCCCAGGAGCTCCTTGTTCATCCATGCAAATGGTTGTAAAAGAGCGTTCACTCATTAATTTCTCATCAAAATTTATGAAACTTTCGGTTTGAATGGTGCACAGGGTGTCTACAGTTTGAATAGGAGACACTTTACTGAATTAGCCAGTGGGACCCCACTGAAATGACTGAGCCTACCAAAACTCTTTTGAATTTGCTGAGGGTTCACGGTGTAAACAAATTAGAGCAGTTTCATGGGCTACCACACCACTGCTGTGCTGAAAAGTTGAAAGATACTGATGAAAACTAGTCATATATTTTCCTGGGTTTTAAATATTTAATAAATTACCATAGGCCTCCTTTTAAGTGTCTTGACTGTTTCCTTTTTGTTGCCACAATACTCAAGACACAGTGACACTAGGTGAAATGCATCTTCACTGACAGAAAATGTATCATCTGCCTTGTGAGCCATTTGTAGGGTTTTTTTAAGTGGGAGATTTTGAGAGTCAGCCTTACCCTGCCATCAGGAGAAATATTTGTCAGAAGGCTGTTTCTGATTGCTACTGGCTTTCTTACCTCAAATACTGCAGATGGAGTCAACTGGGCTAGCATTCAACTGTGGCAAAAAGATTAAGGATTGTGCTCCCAATATCAGTGGGAAGTGCTTCATCAGCTGGAGCTCTGGGCTTTGCCTCACACAAGTCTAACCCTAAGACATGCTTGGGATGGACCTTACCCTGACACCCCAGCCGTGTTCCAGAGGGGAATGTGGACAGGAGAGAAAAAATTGTGAACTATTCTCCTCACCCTTTGGCAGCCCCTCTTAAGACTCAGCTCCCTGGAGCTCTTGGCTTTGTCTCTCTTCTAACCCTAATCCAAGGGTTAGATAAGAGTAGTCATAGATTGCACCCTATCTGGAGACCCCAACCTATGGCCCAGAGGAGAAAGTCGTTAGGGGTAGCATCTGTGGAGTCTTCCCCTACCTTATGCAGCTTTTGAACCCTTTTTCAACCCCTTTCAGCTGGAGCTGTTGGCTTTGTCTCTCTCCTGACCTTAGATAAGCCTAGGCATGGGATGAACTGTACCCTGAGATGCCTAGCATTGTCCCAGAGGAAAGAACAAATGTTCAGGCATGAGCTCTTTGCACAGCCTCCCCCGCCATTGATCTTCCCCCTTGCATGCCTACTGCACCTGGAGCTATGGGCTTTGTGTCTCTCCTAACCCTAACTCTAACCGTAACTCTAACCCTAGGCATGGGCTGAGCCTGTCGCGGAAGGAGTGAAACTGCACTTTACTCATAAGAGAGAAGCAAAATATATTTTGTTGATATAAAGTAGTGAGTTAACAAGGTTCTATAGTAAATGTAAATGCGACAGCGATTTAACAAGATTTGATGGCAAGGTACACTTGGTTATTTACTGCATAGAGGACAGGGTCAGACAAAACTGTCAGGGAGACCCTCCCGTTGAGTCATGAGGTTCAGAAAGGATCTCCTTGCTTTCTAAACTCCTTCTCAGAGAGGAGTCTAGGGGCAGCTAGATCCAATCCTAGTCCCAGACTTGGTCAATGGTTTATGTCTAAAGGATTATATATGTGCAATCAATCTTTTGTATCACTTAGCTAAGATTTCAAAGTTTAACATGCTATCAGTCACTTACCGAGGATCTGTTACGGCAAGGAATCTCTCAGTCTCGAGGAGTAACCTTGAGAGGCGTCTCTGCTCAAGGGGGGATCCTGGCATGCAGCCTGCTGTCGTGCAGGAGAGCTCCAAGGGCTCTCGGGCTGTTCACTATTTATAGGTGGGTAAGATGATTGACTCATAGTAATATTTGCATGCCGACTCCAGATCGCAGCCTCTTCACTGTGGTTAGGTGGCCATCCTGCACAATAGCCCTTGACTATTGTGTTGTTATGGGTCTCCCAAATCCACTTTGAAATGAGGCAGCCATCACAGCCAGACCCAACTATTACCACTGCCACTGATGGTTATCGCTGGAGCAGGGTTACGGGAGATAAGGGTCAGGTTCAGGGCGGGGCCAGGGGGAGCACACCATCACAGAGCCTTAGCCCTAGACTTCCCAGCATGGCCCAGAAGTAAGAATTTTTGGGAGATAATTCTTTTTCCACCCTTCCAGGGGAGGCAGGTGTTGCTACAAAAATGGGGTATTGGAAAGTATCTACATGTGTCTTAGGCTAACCTGCAGACTATGTTGAGAAGGTCAAGCCGCCCTTCCGTGTTTTGTGACAGGTGGATTATAAACACAAGCTAAGACCTCTGGCCTAGTCTTTATAGGCAAAGTCCTTAGGTAAAAGAATGAACCATAACAAAAAAAAAAAGTCTAAGTGTGTTCCCAAATTAGAGGGGGTTTATATCAGAATTCCTTCTTTAAAGGATATTTTGATTGTCGGAACTATGCCTTTTGTTTCATGAAGTTGAAATGAGCCGATGTTGGTATTTATAATGGTATTATATCACTATTGGGATAATAAAATGCATGATTTCTAATCAAGCATTGCTACTTTATCAAGTAGTCGAGGTTAGAAATATATGCTTTTGAGTCATGAGCAACAGGCAATGGAGCACTGGTAAAGATCAGTAGCTAGAATTTCTCAGTAAATTAATGCATATAACTATGTTAGAGCAATCGGCCTAAGAGACTAGGCAGGCATTCAAACAATTCCTTTTTGGAAAATGTTATCATTCTCTAATGTGAATGTAATTTTCCATACCCGAAAGAAACTTCAGTGAATGGAGATACAGAAATCCTCAGGCTTTCTAAGTAGGACATATACCACATCGTACCTCATTATAGTTATGCCTATGATGGCATTTTGTTTTTTCTGGGCATACACATCAAGCAGGTACATGTGTGATGCCTAATGAGGTTAGTACCTTTGCAGGAGTTACAATTTACAGGTAATTTATTTTGAATAATTGCAGTAAGAAAGAACACTATGCCCACATCTATTTCAACAGAAGAGCTTTTACTGACCATTTTGGGTACAGGGCATGGCCAAATGCTAGTATTGCAAAGTAATCAATTAAAATGGGCCAAAGCATGAATAAAATGTCTAAAATGCCTCCATGAGTGACTGTGTGTTTATATGTATGCAAATGCTATGGAGGGCAATGCGGACAAGAACTGAAATTTTGTGGTGATGACACTTCTATTAATAGTTTCAAAACCAATGCTTTTTGCTCTCATGTTCGTAAAGAGCAATCTAAAAGCATTCACATTTCTAGTCATACTATTTTTAAATGCCAATTTATAACAATATGGAAGAAGGAAACCCCTCAATGAATACTCCATAAGTAAATGCCCCTTAAAACAAATGCTCACATAAACAAAAACTGGATTATATTTGAACTATAGGTTTTCAAACAGACTAAAGTGCTGCAGTCAACCAGATGTTCTTGTTGATGGGTTTGCAGCTATTGACTTATGCTCCTTCTCATATCAGTGACTGAAAGCTGATTCATATTCTCCTAGAATATAAATTTTAAAGAAAATAATTCTCCAGCTAAATTTACATAATTGTAGTGATTTGAGCAGTGTCAGATAGCACTCTGCAAGTAAAGATTTTGCATGTTGTAGCTAAATATAAATCTTTTTTTTTTCACTGTATACTGGAAGCTCTGGTGCTAACACATCAGAAAATACAACCTCTAAAACCCCAAATGTAAGGATGAATTTTCTCAGAAAAATTTGTATGACATCCCCAAGTGCTCTAACATCCAGCTAAAACACTCATATACAGCAGTAGTCCTAAGAATGGTAAGATCATTTGCAAAGGCTGCTCAATAAATGTATTTCTATACTAGAATGTAAATACCAAAGAGGACAAAAAGTCCTCAAAAATCACAAAGAATATAATCCAAATAGAACTTGTGTGCAATTACTAAAAAGTGCATAGGGTTACTTTTATATAGAATTAAATTTATGTGTAGGCGTATATATATACATATATATATATATATATTCCCAATCTACTTTTTAGTCACAGAAGAAAAGGAAACAGCTTGCTTAAGGGTCATGCAAAAGTGTGCATGTGCTAAATGTAATAACTTTGACAAGGTGTCAAAGAGCACACACTGGTCACATTGGAGTGTTTAGATATATATTGATTGGAGGTGATGACTGACATGAGGAAAATCATACAGTCAGAGATGTTACATGTATGTGTTGGAATAGCTGCTGCTGGTGATAAGGGGTATAGGGATATATATGGTGCTAGAGAGAATAAATTCCTGATGATGGGTTCTAATGAATTGATGGCGATGCTGCGTGTATCTGCATATTAAAGTGGTGGGTAGTGATAATATGTATAATTGTGATGGTGGGCAGACAGTGATAACAAGATGTGTGAACTGTAGGAGGTGATNATCAGGAAAAAAAAGTAAAATTTGTGGGTAGAGATAAAGACAGTTTAATAGGACAGAAAAGGAAGGGAAAATAATAATAATATTAATAATAACAACAACAACAATAATAATATAAAATAATAATAATAGAATATACAAAATAAGTGATGCACAATGCAATGGCTCACCACCTGCCAACCAATGCCCAGCCTGTTCCTGAGCAGCAGTCCCTCCCCCTGGCCAACTCCCCTCAGCTTATATACTGGGCAGGATGTCATATGGTATGGAATATCCCTTTGGCCAGTTTGGGTCAGCTGTCCTGGCTACGCTCCCTCCCAGCTTCTTGTGCACCTGGCAGAGCACGGGAAGCTGAAAAGTCCTTGACTTAGTGTAAGCACTACTTAGCAACAACTAAAACATCAGCGTGTTATCAACATTATTCTCATGCTAAATCCAAACCACAGCACTATACCAGCTACTAGGAAGAAAACTAACTCTATCCCAGCCGAAACCAGGACGGTATCCACCCCTTATTCAGTACCATCTGTGTCATGCCCAGGTCCTACACTTTTCAATACATTCCAATTAATCACCACCACTTTTCCTGTCTTTTGATAGATACACACAGATATCGTTCCCTTAGTCTATGGGCCGTCCCTCTAAAACATCCATTGAGTCCATTTAGTCCATGACTTTGGGCTTCACCTGTTATAACAGTCCTTCAGGGCAGGAGAGATGGTGTGTGGTGTTGGATTGTTGCATGCTGAAGCCAGTTCTGGTTCCATTATTGCTGCACTTGTCCAGTTCTATCATCGCTGCACTTTGGTTGGTTTCATCAAAGTTCATTCTTCATTAATCTAGGTGATTCTTACTGTAATACCATTGATGTGGCATATAGCCACCGTAGAAGTGATTATATAGCAATTAACATCATATTATTTAATTCATTGGCTATTCTCACCTGAAATCAAATCCCCTTGAGGTACATATCGTACTTCCCCATCCTCCCGCATGACCCACCAAGTGCACGCAGGTCCTTGAGCAAAAGCAATCCCATGAATGGGTGTGCCTTTGCCTGAGGTAGGAATAACCCAGACTGCCTCCCCCAGCATATTTTTTACATGCAGTACAGGGACTTTATCCCCTTCTACAGTACGTAAGAGTTTTGACTGGGCAGGGCCAGCTCGATTGGCAGATCCCCTAGTGTTGACTAACCAGGTGGCCTTTGCTAAATGTGTATCCCAATATTTAAATGTCCCACCACCATTGCTCTCAGTGCAGTCTTTAATAGCCCATTGTATCGTTCGATTTTCCCAGAGGCTGGTGCATGATAGGGGGTGTGATATACCCACTCAATACCATGCTCTTTGGCCCAGGTGTCTATGAGGCTGTTTCAGAAATGAGTCCTCTTGTCTTACTCAATTCTTTCTGGGGTACCATGTTGCCATATGACTTGCTGTTCAAGGCTCAGGATAGTGTGCCAGGTGGTGGCATGGGGCATGGGATATGTTTCAAGCCGTCAGGTGGTTGCTTCCACCGTAATAAGCACATGGTGCTTGCCTTGGCAGGTTTGTGGGAGTGTGATATAATCAATCTGCCAGGCCTTCCCATATTTAGAGAGGCTTTAACCGCTTGGCTTGCTTGATTGCAGCGCATGTTTCACATTCATGGATAACCTGTGCAACAGTGTCCATAGTCAAGTCCACCTCTCAGTCATGAGCCCATCTATATGTTGCATCTCTTCCTTGATGGCCTGAGGTGTCATGGACCCACTGAGCTATAAATCATTCACCCTTATGTTGCCAGTCCAGATCCACCTGAGCCACTTCAATCCTAGCAGCCTGATCCGCCTGCTGGTTGTTTTGATGTTCTTCAGTGTCCCGACTCCTGGGTACGTGAGCATCTACATGACGTACTTTTACAGCCAGGTTCTCTATCCAAGCACCAATATCTTGCCACAATGCGGCGGCCCAGATGGGTTTACCTCTGCACTGCCAGTTATTCTGCTTCCATTGCTGTAACCACCCCCACAGGGCATTTGCCACCATCCATGAGTCAGTATAGAGATAAAGTACTGGCTATTTTTCTCATTCAGCAATATCTAAAGCCAGCTGGATGGCTTTCACCTCTGCAAACTCACTTGATTCACCTTCTCCTTCAGCAGTTTCTGCGACTTGTCATACAGGACTCCATACAGCAGCCTTCCACCTCCAATGCTTTCCCACAAGATGACAGGACCCACCAGTGAACAGGGCATACCGCTTCTCATTTTCTGGTAGTTTATTATACAGTGGGGCCTCTTCAACATGCGTCACCTCCTCCTCTGGCGGTATTCCAAAATCTTTGACTTCTGGCCAGTCCGTGATCACTTCCAAGATTCCTGGGCGACTGGGGCTTCCTATTCGAGCCCGTTGTGTGATCAGTGCAACCCACTTACTCCATGTAGCATCAGTTGCATGATGTGTACAGGGGACCCTCCCTTTGAACATCCAACCCAGCACCAGCAGTCACGGTGCCAGGAGGAGCTGTGTTTCAGTACCAATCACTTCCGATGTTCCACACGAAGCACCTCGAATCCCTTCATATGCTGCCAATATCTCTTTGTCAGCTGGAGTATAGCGGGCCTCGGATCCTCTATATCCCCCGTTCCAAAACCCTAGGGGTCGACATTGAGTCTCCCCTGGTGCTTTCTGCCAGAGGCTCCAGGTAGGGCCTTTCTCCCTGGCTGCAGTGTAGAACACATTTTTTACATCTTGTCCTGCCTGGACTGGTCCAAGGGCTACTGCATCAACTATCTCCTGTTTAATTTGTTCAAAGGTTTGTCATTACTCAGGGCCCCATTTGAAATTGTTCTTCTTCCAGG
>WAAD01026895.1:12257-27566 GCA_013389945.1 Fregata magnificens | reverse complement strand
CACCCTCCGGCTGCGCGGGCGGGCGCCCCCCGCTGCCCCCGGCCCCTCCGCGCCGGCACACCTTTTGCCAAGAGCAACCGGGTGAGGATTTACCCTGCGTGATTCCTTTTTCTGGAGCCGTGGCGTTTGGTTTTAACCCCCGCACGGGGGAAGTGCCACGGCACAACGTCCCCGGCACAGCGTCCCTGCCCAGTGCTGCAAGGCGAGAAACCCCGCGCTTCTATAGACCGGCAGGCATCCCTTGCTTCTTAAGCCCTGAATATGTCTGCTGCACTAACGTTTAAAGAGCCAAATGAAGAATTTCCTTCGGCAGGAATAACTGACCGTGGATATCCCAGTCCCAGCTGCAAGGAAGGGTAGAGAGGGAGCAAACAAGGTCAGACCCTGACGCTGTGCTGCTCTCCCCCGCAGTGCAGCGCTCACCGACGCAGCCCGAGGCCTAGTCAGAGCGACAGAGGAGCGCAGACAGGCTCACGCAAAGACACGCGTGTTTCCAGTGGGACAGGCAGATCCGTCCGAGGGCTGGCGATCACCGGTGTGAGGGCCACACGCCCGAGCGTGCCGCGGCACCACCCGGGGCTTCTCGGTGCCCTCATCCCCTTCTTGTGTCCCCCGAGCGCCTCTACCAGCCCACTCGTGAACTCGCGTCTCCTCGCACACAGCCCTTCCCCGCTGCCTTGGACGTCGCTTCCCTCCATCGCAAAAGCTTAAACCCCACCCAAACCCGACAGCTCCGGTTTAATACCCTTTTTATTTTTTTGTTTTTTTTTTTTGTTTTTTTTNGAGGGAACTGTCATCGGCGGGAAAGTGCTGAATTTGGCCTGACGGCCGCACCGCCCCGGCCCCGCTCCTCTGCGGGCGGGATGCATCCTCACCCGCCGGGGAGGATTGGGCAGCGGAGGGTGAGGAAGTGTGCTTCTCATAGTCTTTTTAACGTCGATGTGCTTTAAAATAAGGGCCAGAGGGATTGCCTGTCTGAGGTTTCTCGGTTCCCGGCGAGATGTTTCGATTAGGAGGTCTATTTCTAGTTAAACTTCGACGGCATGTCTCAGGTGTTATCGCAGTTTCCCCAAGAACTAAACAAAACACCTTCTCAGCCCTCGATTTCGAGGTAAAGACGATGGAAAAAACACACCAGCCCCACTACACGTTAAAAATTAGGGCACTGAGAGTCAGCTGGTACCGACCGACTGCCAGGAGCGAGGGCTTCTCGCTTGGGCAAGGAAGGCTGGTCCGAAACGCCCCGGTCCTCAGGCGGACCCGAACACAGCGCAGGGGAAGGCGACGGGGCGGACAGGGAGTTTGGGAGCCGGCACCCTCCTCCGTACCCCCGCTCCCCCTCGCAGGCGGGACTCCAGCCCCGTGTCCTTGCTGTCCCCCTCGCCGGGTGCTTTATCCCACCGACCCTTATTTCTGCAGGGCCCTAAGCACCACTGAGCTCTCCCACCTGTGTCTGCACCACCGGGGTCCTCAAACATCTTCTCATCCTTCCTCCCCTCGCCCCCAAGGGGTCTGCCCCGTTTTAGGTTATCGGAAGCAGTGCTCGACTTGAGTGTCCGCCCAAGTAATGACACCCAGTGAAAGTTTTTCTTGCTTGCGACCAGGAGGTTGGGGGGTCCAGAACTGCGTCACGCAACGGAATAGACCCGTGTCCCTCAGTGGGAGCAGGACTGGGGCTCAGGCGCTCGGTAGTGCTCGGAAAGTCACCAAGAACACCCCAGGAAGAAGTCCCCGAACTCAGCAGAACAGTAATCGTTAATGACCTTCACCGGGTTTGGATGTACTGGTGTGAGTAAAGGGTCTTTAAAGTTTATTTCCCCACCGAGACTCTGCCAGGTGTCTGGACTCCAGATAGCTCCATTTCTGCCACGTTTGATCTGGGTTTTTTGCCACGTTTTAGACCATGTTCACACCTTCTCCACTCCGACCTTCACATGCTCACCCTCGTTGATTGTAGTGAGCTTTCTAAAACAAGCAACAAGACAAAACCATGGCATTTAAGAACTCACAAATAAATTTTCCTGTATGTCTCTGACAAAGATTAGGCTTTTACTATATGTGTCGCTCTAGCCAGCCACAGAGGTAACGAATTTGGAAAAAAAAAAAAAAATTAACACCCTAGATCTCTGTTCTCTGCTAGGATAACCCCAGGGAAAGAAAAGCAATGTTCCAGCGACAGAAGGTCAGTTTTCCTTGATAAGTTTGCAAGGTACATATTGTTTTATGTCTTAACACACCACCTTAATCATGGAGATCTGAGAGATCTGCAAGGAAGCAAGACCTATTCCGCAGAGGGTGCTGGTTTTTTATTCCTTCTCCAGGATATTTTTTAGGTATTCCGGGAACACAAAGGTCTCTTAGCTTCCTAGCAAGATTTCCACAGGGGTATCAAGGAAAGCACGAAGTCCTCAGTGCTGCTTGCTTCTGTCCCCACTCCCAAGAGATCCGGCTGAACCCGTCTGTAATCCCCCGCTGGCTTGGTACGTGGTGCCTGACACTGCCATCTTGTGTTCTACAGTTTCAGCTATTATTTACAAAAACACAGTCTCTGTCACTAAGTTTCAATGAAAAGGTGTAATTTTCAAAGAAAAAGGTGGAGCTGAGTCTGCAGACAGTTTAACACATGTTCTCAAAGGGAGGGGCCAAGAGCCCGTTTTATTTAACACACTAAATTTCAACGTTTTAGCTTCTAACTAAAGAGCAAAGTTTAAGCATAATTCAGCCTGTTGGATCTTTCGAAGGATGAGCAGGTTCTTCTGTATCTATCATGGTTCAACTCAGGCTTTGCTCATCCCCCAGGTCTCTCCAGTGGCACTTTTCTTCTAGTCATGTTTACCATTCTATAGGAAGAAACTAGCAGAGTTTATTTATCCTTTGTAGACACAAACATGAAGGTCATGTCAGCAGTTTCCTGCATATTTTCTGCCTTCGCTACCACCACTGTAATGTCAAATAGATCTCCACAGACTCACCATGCCGTTTTGGTGAATGGCTTCAGTAGGTAAAACCCCATGAAAGAGAAAAGCTAAGGAAAATTACTCAAACGAGGCAAGACAAGGAAGTTTTACCCTAGCTTAATCATTTGCACTGATTGGCACAGACATCTGGACAGTGAGGACAGATGGAGGTGAACTGAGGGTGATATACCCATTTCGTACCCACTACTACACATAGAAATATTGTGGGGAGCTGGAAAGGGAAGGGTAAAGTGGAGACAACAACAGAGACATCTCTGGAAATGCAGAAGGGATGTCAAACCGTGTCTTTACTTCTAAATCATCTAATTTCTTTCCTTACAGAGAAGGCCTAGTGGCATGTTGAAGAGAATGACCCAGAGTTTATTTAATGTTTCCTGACTCTTTTTTTTTTTTTTGGTATGTTATGACCTAGATTACTTAAACACAGTTTTCTTTTTTAATTAAAATAAGTATAGATTGCAAATCACTGTATCCTTTTAAAAGTATTAAAGTCATACAAGAATGGTGTAATCAGAGTAAGTGATGAAAACTTTCTGGTCAGGACTTCAAAACATGTCAAATTAATAATGAACAACTTGAGTAAGGTGTTGCAAACAATGTTAATTAAAAATGTCCACGTGCAGTCCCTTTGAGGGCATGTGAATAAATATCTAACAGTTTCTATTGGGGTCCCAGTTTATACTGAAAATGAGGAAGTCTTTATAATTCATAACTATTACAGAGTCTTTATGAATGGTCTTTCTCATATTTCCCACTGGAAACCATTAGATAATCTGTTTTTATTATACAGAGCCAAACATTTGGCTTAATATTTTTGTTTTAGAACAGACCACAGAGTCGTGGGGATATTAGCCATCTCATAATTTTTAGGGGTGCCTTAAAACCATGTACATTTATTCCTGTCTTGAGAGTTTCTTAAATTACAATCTTTGATCCTTGTTCTCCTAAAAATGTTACCCAAGATACATATAAAACAGGCATTAAAGGAGTTTCCTACTCTATGTTTCTTCGTTAACCATCTACCTTACCACCCACCAATGCTGTGGATTTAAGAGTCTACATAATTGAGTCCGTAAATTAACAAAAAAATCCAGACAGCTGGAGCAACCAGGCAGTAGATGGTACGTTGGCCTTAATGTTCTCATATTAGCACATTAAACAAGCAGAAAGGGAGCTTTTAATTATGCCTGTTTTTTTGTTTTTTTTTTTTTTTTTTTAAATGGCAACAAGATACATGTCTTTCCATGACCTTCGTGCAAAGTCAATGTATTTTTTTGGTCCAAAGCTGAACTAAGAGAGATAACAAAAGTGCGTGGATTGAAGGATTATTCTGAGTATCTGAGAAAGATTGTAAGTAGGAAGTCATGGACTTCAAGCACAATCCCAGCTGGTGTTCAGTGTTCTAAACTATGAGTTATGCAGCATTTCAAACTGACAGCTTGTAAATGTAAATTTTATTAAATGCAGAGCAATAAAATTTTGTAAGTTTCTGTCATTTTGAGTTTTAGTGGCTCAGATTGAAGCCTCCAGCCTTTTAAATCACAACTTGTACGAGCACAGCTCTAAAGCATTCACCATTCTTAATGCGTGCTTTTCAAAGCCTTGTTATTGCCTTTGCTCACAAAATACCCTTGTCAGAATCCAGGTATGCATGTCTCATGTCAGTGATAGCCTGACAGGCTTGTGCCCTCTGTTGTGTTTACATTGTATATTGTATAAAGCTTTCTTCTCTTCATTCTCAGTAGGCAGAAAATAAAACAGAGTTAGCAGTGATATCACCCTTCAGACCAGCCAGATTTTCTCCTTTGATCTCCAAAAAAATTCTCTGCATGTGCATGGCAAGAATCTGGCTCAAGGATCCTTGGTTTGCACTTGAGACAGACATCGAATGATTCAGGACAAATGAAAACATACCAACACCTATCAGTTAAAGCTAAAATATAGCAGGGGATATTTTGGAAAAGTTCTTGCATGACAAAGTGAGATCAGTGGAGATCTCTGGTAACATTTAATGGATTAACCGAGCTTGAGGAGAAGGCAGTTTTGTGTAGGCAAAGGATCTTGGCCAAACAGCTCAGACATTTATGAGAGCAATTTTATTCAGAAGATTACAGCTGTCACTGAAGCACTGAAGTGAAGTGACAGAATTGCACAGCATCCAACAGGTTTGTGATTGCCAGTGGGGATCTAAAATCCAGCCACTTCACTTGACGTGCTCCAGCAGTCACAGATACATATGTTAGTACGTGCGGCTGTGGGTGTGAGCGTGCGTTTGTCCATTTAAAGGAACACTATCAACTCGAGATATCAAATTTTCTCCTAAAAACATGTACTCTAATTATAAGTAACCATAGCAGATCACTCCAAACATTTCAAATTGTGTTGCATGGTGAGAAAGATTAAAGAGTCAGCACATATAATTGTAAGTCTGAATCTCGGTTCTCATAGTACTCTAAATGTGTACTTTTACATAGTATTTCATCAGGTTCATGTCATAAGCTGGGCAAGCTCTTCATTCATTTAATACATTGCCAAACTGCAAATGAATTTTGTTCTGTTATTAATCAGTAAGAATTTTGCCCGACTAAAGTAAAGTAACCAAACCAAACTAAACTAAACTAAACTAAACTAAACCCAACAGGATCTGATCCACTCTAAGATAATAAAAGGATATGTGGTGGAATCCTCAAGACACTGAAAAAAATACCTAATCTCTCATTAGTAACACTGGCATATTCTCAAAACCTTAATTTCAAGGTTTCATCCTGGTCTACTTGAGTACAGAATTAGATAAGTAAATTCTGTCACAGTTGTTGCTTTTAATTTTTCCTGGTGTGCTTTTCCTAACTGTGTCTTCCTTACTATTTTCTATATTCACCTGGGTGCTAATACATCTCTATAGTTTGGCTAAACATAGATCTGAGATAATCATGCCATAAAGCTACTCCAGCTGCATCGAGAATGTCTATAGTTTTGGCAGCAGTAAATGAACTGCCCTCAAAGATGTAAAATTTCCTGGGAGGAAATGAGTTTGGTAGCACATAGACTAGTGTTGAACAAAAGCATTTTGGGTGAGTCGTGACTTTTGATAGCACACAAGAAGAAAATCAATGCAAAGCAGGGTTTTGAAAATCAGTTACCCACACACGTTATGTTGCTGGTCGTACTCACTTATGGATTATTGGCAGTTAGTTCTGATTTTAGTTTGTTGTGTGCGATAAGAAAGACGGACAGGAAAAGCATCTGAAATTCTAGCCCTTGGTCATTCCAGCTGAGACACATTACCAGTGAGCTGTGAGATTTACTGTGTTAAATAATATCAATAATATCCAAGAGAGTATGTTTATTAGAGCTACGACAGGCCAGCTGCCGAATCGGACTGTGATGCCCGGCTGCCCAGCCAGGACATCAGCTCTCCAGTTTGCTGGATGTCACAGTAGCCGAAGGGACAGCAGGGACTTGTGCCCAGCCTCACTGCTCATGTCATGGCTTAAGTCACTGATGAAGATGAGTTCACGCAAAGGCATGAGGCTGTGGTGTGGGTGAGGTGTAGGTGCACGTTCATTGCTGCCAAATCTCTTGGTGGGGTGGTAACCGTGGGCAGAGGTGTGGTAACAAGTAACGGAGGAGGTGGGGATGATAACACCGTGAATTGCTGCAGCTGTTTGCTCTCTGAACGCGAGTCAGAGCCCTCTGCCACACTGGGTAGTGACACGAATGCCTGTCAGGCACACTAGATGTTTCAAAGCCGATGAAGACATGTTACATTTAATTACTCAAATGGAGATCATTTTCTGGCAAAGTAGACCGGGGTAGTTAGTGCTTCATTAATCTTTCATTCAGTGACACGTTGCACTGAAATGGCACAGCTGAAGAATGGCTGGATGGTTTGTGGAGGTAATGTTAAGCTTCATCCTCCCTTGCCCTGTATCTTATATAGTCACTAACAGCAGCGCATAACTGAGTAGGAAACTACTAAATGACACTTTACAGACATTTCAAATTCATTTTGGACTGGAACAGTTGCCCACTCAAGAAAATCAGGCTCAGGTGTCTGCAGGCGGTGCAAACCTACCTCTCCCACAAAAGCTTCACAGGGAAGTGTGCATCCAGCTGAGTAATTCCAGACTGAGGTGTACACCTGACTGTATTGCTGACACATTCATAGCAGCTAAAATCTGTAGCCAGGCATGAGGATCTCAATTCACTAGGTGATGTACCCAGGTATAGTGAATAGATCATATTTGTTCCTTAAAAATTGCAAATTGCAATCTGGGGATAAAGAAAGAAACCGAAACTTGCCATACGGGGAGAAGCAAGAAACAATGAGACAATTTTATTCCGTATGACAGACAACTGCACTGGATCATCAGTACCTTTCCAGCTGCCAAAATATTTATAGACAAGGAGGTTGAGTAGTGAAGGACCAGAGGAATAGGCTCTCGTCTCTTCACATCTGAGCCCTTCTGTACTTAGACTAGTAATGTTTTTTCCCATACAACATGGGAGCTTCTTGAAGAGCTATGCAGATGCATAACCAAAATAATTCGAAGTCTAGAGAGATGTCTTTCTCAAAAAAGACTCCTGGAACAGGGATTCAAGTTTTGCCAAGTGGATCACAACCCAGAATATTTTTCTATGCTATATAGAGACTAGTAAAAAAAAGCCTAGGAGTCTGGGGAACTAATTAGGTTTGAGCACACTGAAAGCATGGTTGATACGCGCTGCAGCGAACACAGAAATGCATGTTTAGGTATAACAGTCATGACTAACATCTGCAGTTTAGTGTTGGAGACAAATGTATTTTTGGAGAGGCCGAGGTAGGAAGCCCTGAGCTCTAATCTTGCCTTTGAGGCTGACATCATATATGACTTTGAACAGGTCAGTTAGACTTGGCAGAAAGAGAATTGCGGTGGGTTTCCCATGTCAAGATTCATGCAACTCTTGTATGTGCAGTTCCTTGGATGGAGATCAATAGCGAATGATTATTGTTGGAGAGGCTGATCATAAAAATGCTGAAAGGGATATATTCACTATCATAGGAGTCTTAAAAATAATTTGCAATTAATAATTTATTCAGAAAATTGAGTTTGTCTTCTTCTGTATTGTTCACAAGTAGATCATATCTTCACAGATCGATAGATTATGTAAAGGCATTTACTGATGTACTTCCAAGTGATTTCTCCTGGCATAAAGTTCAGTGTGAAAAAGAATAATTAATAAGGACCTCCAGGCAAGTGGAAAATAGGATACATTGCAACACAGGTTTACTTCATGTGTCTGATTAACGTGACAGTTTTCTTTGCTGGAAGATTTTTTAGACAAGGGCGATATGGTAGATATCATCTATGTGGACTTTGATAAAGAGAGAGTAGTTACTCATTAAGTTAGAAAGGTGGAAATCAGTAGATAAAGTGAAGATGGGAGAACTAGGTAAAGAGAAAATGATGGATATTACTGAAAGAAGTAGGTTGCAGGGGATGGCCTACCTCAATGATAAGCTTCAGGTGCAATCTTTTGTAATGCATTTCTTAATGAGCTGCCCACAAAAAGCAGCATCGTGCTGATTAACAGGTAATTACAAAGATGTCGGGAAGCTATAGAGCAGGCTCAAGATATTGGGTGGGCCAAAAGAACTGGATAACTCTGTGGCCTGAAACACTTGATGTGGGCTAAGATTCAGCCATATAAAGTGCAAGGTCATACACTTGGAAATTAGTAAGCAAATCTCTGGGAGAAGATAAGACATCATAGCTAACAATTTAAGGGGAGAATGAGATGGCTTCTAGGTCTATTGGAAATGTGATTTATTTGTGAAAAAAGCAAATGCAATTGTAGTGCTCAGCAATAAAAGCTGTGGGAAAGGAGGCGGAAGGGGGGACATTTGAGGTTATGGCATTTGTCTTCCCAAGCAACGGTTATGCATGCTGAGACTCTGCCTTCCAGGAAGCATCTAAACATCTACCTGCTGATGGGAAGTAGCGAGTGAATTCCTTTTTTCCTTTGCTTGTGCACGCTTTGTTTCACTTATTAAACTGTCATTATCTCAACCTTTATTTCCTGCTTTTGCCGTTCTGATTTTCTCCCCCATCCTGCTGAGGGAGAGTGAGCAAGTGACTGGGTGGGAGCTTATCTGCCAGGTGGGGTCAACCGATCACATGGAGTCAAACCACTAGACTCTAGAACAAGCTTCCAGCAAGACTGGTGGGGGCAAATTACTTTCCTGCTTTTGTGATGGAACTTGATGGTTTCCTTCAGGAATTCTACAACAGGACACCAGTGATTCAGGTGGGCCCTTCCAAACCTGCAGTCCTAGATGCTAGAAAATAATCCTAGAATTACTTTCCACATTGTTATAAAAGGAAGAAAAAATTAAGGGCTTTTTATTGGACTGGTAATAGGTCAACACTGTGAGAAAGACAGCTTTCTCCATTATTCTAACAAGCATTGTGGTTTGGAGACAAAGAACAGGAGCTCCCAGTGATCCTCTGTGTTCAGGTGGGAAACTTCAAATTTGCGCGACCCTCTCGGTAGAAGTTAGACGTACTTTGTGTGAATTCCAGTTGCCTCTTCCATAAATTAGTTCTTGTTCTGAAGGTCTTTTTGACCCCTTCTCTTTCTCTAACTGTTGTTGTTGTTATTTAGCCTGGCTATTGCTGGATTTTCTACTCTGAGTTGGCTAGCATGCTTTCCTTCAACAGTGAGAAAAAGTCTTTACCACAGCGAAAATGTGGTGTGGCTTTACTAGCAAATTTGGCTAGTGGAAAGACCAGAGAACTTGTTTGTGCATTCACACAACTGGAGAGCAAGTTTCCAATGTGGGTTTTTATGTCAGCTGTGGCCAGAATTACTGTTCATGTCTTAAATACTAGCCAGGTGTCAGTTAGCTATTTCCTTTTCCACAACGCAGGGAAAATTTAGCGCCTTACACAAAGAAAAAAGGTGCTACTTACTTTACTCTTCTCTCCTCAGCACAGACAGTGTAGAAGGAGATACGTTGCTTGGGACCACGTGCCTCGGTCACTTTTGCGGGAGGGAGGATGCGGTTAGTCTTCTCTTAAACATTTAGCTTGGCCTCCATAGTCTCGTGCTTGGTGAACCTCACTGGTCCTGTTTTACTGGGTAGTTTGTGGGGAACAGCTGGCTAGCGGTTCTTCCCTGTTTTATTAGGCAATGTAGTTCATAAAAGTTGCGGCCTTCAGTTTAACCATATTCCTATGTGGAAAGTCTTGTTCACTGCAGCATCTGGGCCAAAGACATTTACATCATTGTAATCAACAAGCACTTAAAGCAGTTATTCCTTAAATGACCTTAGGTTAGCAGGAAGCAAGATGGAAGAATGCCCTTCCAAAAGCAAGGATTTCCAGCTTGAGTAGGAACTGTTTTTTACATGTATAAAAACAAGTGATTATTTACCATTTCCACTCAGTTGTCAGTCTAGTCAGCTACATTAATCACCGAGTCTGACTCAAGGCACAGTAATCAAGCAGTGCAGAAGAAAAGACTATCTGGTAAAGACATTAGAGATGATATTGATGAAGAAGAAACTGTTCGTTTTTTATTTGCAAATCTCTAGTGCAATTAAAAGTAACAGCTGCTTTCTACTCTGCTCCAGAGCAGAGTGGCAAAATCAACACAATAACACAAGTAAATCTGTTAATTTTTTTTAATACACATTCCACTTTTTTTGCAACAATTTTGCTTTTCTTTTCAAGGACACTTTCCTCGTTCAAATAGATGTAGTGCCAACTTCCACCTTGAAGAAGAGGAGGGTCTGTGGATCCCAGCTACAGAGACTTGAAATAGAAAAATTGATATGAATGAAACACAAAAAGAAATGCGCGTGTTTGTGTAAGCACAGGAAGAAATAGCAGAACAAAAGTTAAAAGAATGGCTTGTATTGGTAACAGAGGACACAGCTCCTGTCGATCACTGAGAAATGTGTTGTTTCCATCAAGCGCTGAAGAGGACAGCACAGATGACTCGCTAGCTAATGACCCTGCATTCCTGACAAGGATGGCGAAAAGGTTGCAGACTCACACATGCCGTTCCTTCTTCTGTCAGCCCAGAATTCCATGTCATTCAGCTCGATTCATGCCTTTCCCCAGAGCCTGGGAGAAGCATACGGCTCTGACACAGGGAAGGATAACACAAATGATTCTTGTTATAGCTATTTCCTATGTAGGCAGTGATTTGGGGCTCTTTTGTAGATACTTGCATGTAGGAAATGCAACCTTATAGTATATTCTGAAAAATTCACACATTCACAAAAGTCCAGTTTGCATTTGTACAACATGCATTTGCAAAAATAGTGTAACTGTGGATGCCGCAATTATTCAGTCAGGGTGACTTAAGAACATGAGGCAAAGGAACCAAAACTGGAACTGTGCTATTTCTTCTTCAAACTGAAACTGATTACCAACAATTATTTTCTAATTAAACTGGAACAAAATGGTGGGGGGAAAAAAAGAGTATTTCTGATTGGCAGCTGAAAACAACAGCAGAAATGAAAAGCAATGGCTTGCACTGAAAAATGTGACCAGGAGGGCGTAGGGGAAGATGTGAGGGAGGGAACTGGTGGCCTCCAAGAGGCACAGAAACAAGCAGGTGCCAGGGAGGAAAGTTCCTTTTGACCCAACTGAGGAGTGAGCTGGGTATGTGGCCCTGTCTCCTGGGAGTGAGGAAGATGTTGTACAAGAGGGATTGACTGGAGAGAATGAATAAGAGGATTCCTACACTTGTCCCTCAGAAATTCCTGCAGATCTTTCCCAGCACCAGCTTCCTACAACACCCACTCAACCCTTCCAGCCCCGCTTCCTTACCTACATAAAAACTCTGACTCCTCCACCACTGCCCGTCTCCTCTCCTAAACCTCTCTGGCCCCTCCTGTCACTCTCCATTACCTCTGTCCACCCAAACGTACTCAGCAGTTGTAGTGATCCCACTTAGGGAGAGCTGCCAAACCTCCAAATACTTGAGCCTTTTCAACTAAAACTGAACTGGAGCAACTTCAGTGATAATCTGAAGATGAAAAACCAAACCAAATGAAAACATTTATTAAACTCACTGCCCAGCTGATAAAGGTGGAAGGTTTAGTAGCGGCACAGAGCAGCAGCAACAATCGGTCTTACAGACTTAAAAGTCCTCAACTGAAACTGAAAATCTACATAGGCTAAATCTAAGCTTTCTGGGTTTGCTTTTCTCAGCAACCTTCCATGGACTCCTGCAAGGTGTTTTCAAACACTCAAGGTTCCACTGATCAATAACTATTGTTTATATAGCTCTTCCCTCCCTTTTTCTGAAGTATAGACATAGGAAACTGTCTATACCATTTGGTTTCACATACTAAAAATGTTGATTTAATTCAGTAGAAAATGCTCAAGCCAAGTAATAGGCCAAGACTTGAGCGAGAATGGGGATACAATTACTTTATTTGGAGCCTAAATGAAATATGGGAATTTTTAAATTGTTGCCATCTCACTTACCATAGACAATATTCTCAATTACCAGTGAAATTTCTTCATAAAAAAATAATACAAAGTATATAGAAAGTATAACGAAAAACAAAAGAGCAAATATCAAAATACTGACGGAATGTCCACTAAACAATATATATTTATCTTCTGTGCCATTGGGTGACCCAGGCATTTTCAGGGAAAGCTCTGTTCAAAGGCACTGCTCAAGGATTTTTTTCTTAGTATTCTAAAAATGCAAAAGAAAAGTGGTTTATCAATCACATGCCCGCCTCGATGGAAGATGTGGAGCTTTTAAATGTCTAATGCCACTTGTACAACCTTTCAGTATGTCAGAAATCATAAAGGAAAATTCCATGTTTGTCCCTGTTGCTCTTCCTTCCAAGCAATGCTGTTCAGCTGAGCCCTGATGCTGATCTTGCTGAAGTTCCTAGTTAAGAGAACTTACAGTATAATTAGGCTAAAAGATGATTTGAAGTGGAAAATAGTTGATGAGTAACACATTTAATTTGTTTTGAAGTATGAAGAAAGTGACAAAGATGTGCCTCTGGTTTTCCATTACAAATGAAGGTCTTTTCTGCCTTTTTTCCCCTTTTTTCAGAATGTCATTGGGAAAGCATTTGGCTTCAATTCTGCAAACACTTGAATACATGAGTAATAAGGAATCTTCTTGACCCTGCTCAGGACTGAGTAAAACAGTGTACTTGTAATATTGGATATTTCTGACATACATTTCAAAAAGAAAACCTGAAAGAGACTGAAACAGGAACGATTTCTATTCAGACACTACACGAAGTTGTTCTAAAACTTCTTAGCTTGATATCAAATCCATTAAAGTACATCTATACTTTAAAAAGCTTTAGCTGGTTCTTTTGTTCAAGTTGTTGTGTAAACTATGCCCAAAGAATTGTTATCACTCGTCATATTGGAAGGATATGTCAAATAGGGGCTTGCAGAGATCTGGTACTATTGGATATCTTTATTAATGACTTTGGAATAGAGAATATGATTCTTACAGTTGCAGATATAACCAAGTTGGAAGGGATAGCATGCATTTTGCAGGCCAGGATTATAAACAAAATTATACTGACAAATTGTGCAAGTAGCCTGAAGTATAGGAGGAAATTCAACGGGGACATGCAGAAAGCACGACAGTTAAACAGGAATAAAACCTCAAAGTGTATGAAATTCTGATAACAGGAGAGGATTCAGAGTGTTTTTAGTAAATCAGAAACAGTATGAGTCAGCAATGTCATACCGTGAAGAAAGCAAACATCACACTGGGATATGTAAACAGGAGTCTCGTATGTAAGACATGTGAAGTAATACTTCCACTCTACTCAGCACTCATAAGGCCTCAACCAAAGTACTGTATCCAGTTTTTGGCACACCGCTTCAAGAAAGTGGAGAGGGGCCAAAGGAAAGCAACAAGAATAATCAGAAGTCTAGAAAGGACAACCCAGGGAAAGGCTGAACGAAGAGGAGTTGTTTAGTCTACGGAAAAGAAGACGGACTGAAGACAGGTGAACAGTTTTCAAATACGTGAAAGACTGCTGCAAAAGAGGAGCTTACAAACTGTTCTCCACGGTCATTGTGCCTAATAAAATCATGGTTTAAAATTCAGTTAGGGTTACGTAGAAGACAAGTTTTCCTACTAGTTGCCTACATGGATAGGAAAGTCCTGAGTAGATCGCCTAAGGAAACGCGGCACCCCTATCCGGCGGGTTTAGGAGAAGATTAGGCGAAGAGTCGCCCAGAACGGCTGAGCTGCAACGCGGGGAAAGTCGGCTGGACTCGGTGGGGTGCTTGCTGCCGCATTTGCTTTCTATGCTATCAC
Organism: Fregata magnificens; assembly: GCA_013389945.1. NCBI lineage: Eukaryota > Metazoa > Chordata > Aves > Suliformes > Fregatidae > Fregata > Fregata magnificens. Next base: position 13,278 of record WAAD01026895.1, on the reverse strand, counting down.
ACTGCTTTAAAAATATTAATGTATCTTGCTGCTGTGCAGGAGCCCAGCCACGAAAGGGACGCGGCCGCGCAGGCGGGCGCAGCTAGAACGGAGGCGCAGCCCCTCGGCCGGAGCGGATCCCCCCTGCTAGCAAGCACCGCGGCCGACCGCCTTTCCGCTCTCAAAGGGCATCTCCCAGGAGCTGCCCGGGTTTTATTTCCCCCGTCTAAGCTTCCAACTGGCCCGCCGGAGCGGCCCTTNCCCCGCCCATCCCGCCACCTCTGCCCTCCACGTTCCTTAGTTACCGCGCGGGGCGTCACTTCGGGGCTAAACCACCGCTGCGCGTAGCGGAGAGTCGGGCTGAACCATTCGCCCGGCCGCTGGGGGGGGGCGCGGAAGTGAAGGCGTCGCGGGTGCCCCCTGCTTGCGCCCGCAGCGGCTCTTGGACTTGTTGCCGTAGCTCTCTCCCGCGAGCTGCCCTCCCCCCCTTCTGCCGTTGGTTTCGTCCCGTGCGGACCATAGCGACGGCGGGCGCGCTGAGGGAAGATGGCGGCTCCGGCCTCGGCCCCGTTGCCGGTTCCGTGAGCGCGGCGCTCGCTCCTTTCCCTCTTCCCCTCCTCGCTCCTGCAGCCCGTCCCTCCCGGCTGCCCTCCGCCTCTTCTCCTTCCCCGCCGGGGGCGTGGGGACCATGTCGGACTCGGAGGAGGAGGAGAGTCCGGACCGCCAGCTCAAGCTAGTGGTGCTGGGGGACGGCACCACTGGCAAGGTCAGTGCCGGCCCCCGCCGGCAGCGCCCCGCTCCTCTCCGTCGCCGCGGTGCCCCGAGCTCCCTTCCCGGCCTTCCTCCTCAGCGGGCCTCCCGCTGGGGAGGGAGCAGCCCGTGGCGGCTTCCAGTCTATCGCGCCGCCGTTGTCGCGATACCCGGCGGCGTGACGCCGGCTGACTGCGTCCCCTTCACCCCCAGCCCTGCCCTTCTCCCTCTCCGTTGTCTCCCCCGCGCGTGTGGGGCGGGGGCGCAGCGGAGAGCGGGACGGGCCCCCGCC